>CAOKZL010000235.1:1200000-1572860 GCA_948472985.1 Iguana delicatissima
AGCGCTATAAAATTGTAGTGTGGAAAGGCCCAAAGTCTCTCTCTCACACACGCACAGAATTGCCTTAGGTCCCAGGTTGGAAAAAGGTGGGATATAAATAAACCCCCAGGAGTCCTAGCTAGCTTAGCCATAGGTGAGGAATGCCTGGAATTGCAGTTTGGTAATATTGTGTGGGCCACATGATTGCATCTCCAGTCTAGGAGCAACCACCAGGAAAGCCGTCTCCTGTATCCCCTCCAAACATACCTCTGGAGGTGATGGGACTCAGACAAGGGCCTCTCATTTAAATCTTAAACCTGGATAGTTCATATGAGGAGATACAGTCCTTCAGATAACCTGGGGCTGAATCATATAGGGTTTTATTTGGTCACAAATCACCGCTCTGAATTCCCATATCCATCCATCCATCCTTCCATCCGTCCCTTTACTTATATCCTGCCTTTTTCCCAGATTGAGATTCAAGACAGAAGATTAAGTAAGTCACATATAGTTAACATACAAAATTAAGAGTAAAGACAGAATTAAAACCATTTAAAATCTGACGTGGAGCTCCAAGATGATAGTTGGGGCTGAAGCTCTGTATGGCTGTGTCATGCCAAAGTCAGAAAAAGATTTAGATTAACTTAACTCAAATTAAAAAGATTAACTTGGCTCATGCTTGGGGCTAAAGTAGACAGAGTTCTGAACAAATGAGATCAGATGATTATTTAACCAGCGTGGAAGGCAGGGGGCTGTGCAAAGCTACCCTAAACAGAATTCTAATGAGTAGGAAGTCATCAAGTCAGCTCAGGATAATGGCTTATTCCTTCAATTACCCAACAGACAATGGGTCAGGTAAACTCTGTTAACATTTAATAGCCAAACAATCTAGCTGTGTGCCTGGAGAAGGAAATCACTCCTAGCATTCTGTGCAAACAGCACTCCTGTTCCAGATAATGCACAGTATTTCCACTTCCCGCTGAGTAACCACAACAAAAATAACTTTTACTGCTCAGGGGTACCCCTCTTTCAATGCACAGGGAAATATTTGCAGGGAATGTAATTTGAGCTAAAATGCAAATACTTGATGAGCTGGAATGTGTCCAGAAAAGCCTGTGCAAGATGATCAAAGATCTGGAAATGGAGTCTTATGAGGAATGGCTTTGGGAGCTGGGTATGTCCAGCTTGGAGAAGAGAGGATGAAGAGGTGTCACGATGTCTAGTAGATGGAGCAAACTTGTTTTTTTTTTGCTGCTCCAGAGACTAGAACAAGAGCCAGTGCATTGAAATTGTAAGAAAAGAGATTCCACCTAAACTTTGATAAGCACTTTTTAAAGAGTTGTTCAACCGTGAGATAGACTCTTTCAGACGGTTGTGGCTTCTCTTTCTTTGGAGGTGTTTATCTCTCAGGGATGCTGTGGTTGTGCATTTGTCATCCTCTGGATAACCCACACTTCACAAACTACACTCTGACAGAAGTATTTATTTGTAGAAATTGCAGGAAACACAGCACACTTCTTCCGAAGTTGCTGAGACTAAAGCAGACAGGGAGCAAACACCTTTTATAGATACAATTCCAAAATTTAGATGTGGAAGGATGCGATTGGGAGAGGATCTTAAATCTAATATTGCACCACTTCTCAGACAGGTCCCAGGCCCTCATTTAGTTCCCACTGCTCATCCTTGACCCAAGAACACATGTCCTGCCTCTTTTCTTAGAGACACCGAGTTCTCAAAACACAAGCCTTTACACTTTCATTTGTGCCTGACTCTAATCTCCCCCCTTACCCGATACATTGTAGCAGTAGACAATGAAACAATTATCCAATTGATACTTGGTAATAATGCAGGCAAACAGATACCTTTTTGCAGGCATCAATTAGCATTGGATATTTTATAGCATTGCACTGAGCTTAATGGCATTCTGCAGAAGTACTTCTATCTAGAGTACAATATACTACAGTCCTCCTTCCACCCTTGTGGGTTTGACCTTCATGAATTTGATTATTTGCACGGCACATGCTTGCCTCCCCCCCCGCGCATTCCTGCTACCGTCTTGCATTTCTCACCCCAGGCTTGCCAGGCTTGTGTTAAAAATGGATTTTTTTTTCCTTTTGGGTGAACAAAGCCCCCTCTCACTGCTAAAGGCATGGCCTCTCTGCCATGTGATGGCACGTTTTGCTGTGTATTGGCTGCTGATTGGTCAGGCGCTGTCTTTGCTCCATCTTTCTCAAGATGGCCACCGGAAGTAATTAGAATGCTAAAACTCCCCTCTTCTCTGTGTGAGGGGAAAGTACTGGTAAGACTGCCTAAGTTGTCTCCGCCCCAACTGGTAAGATTTCTAAGTTGTCCCTGCCCCAACACGTCAGGGCCATAGGCAAAGGAATGGGAGGAGAATTGCAGGGGGTGTTATTTGCTTTTTTCCCCACTTTTGCAAGGATTCTGTGCCTCAAACCCTCATGAATGTGGAGGGGCTGCTGTATTTGAATACACATCCAGCAGACCACGACAGGTGCTGCACTTCCTGAGAGTATTACTGCGTGATGGGGGTTGGACTAGATGGTCCTTGTAGCGTCTTCCAGCTCTTTTTTTTTATAATTAATTTTATTATAATTACATTGTATAAAAAACATTTCTCATTGTACATTTAACTGTTAAGTTTCTGTGATTTTGTGAAGCACTTCTCCCTTGAGAGAAGGCACCAGATTCACAGCCCAAAAGGCTGAGGAGTGATTTGGTTTAATAATCTTATCAAGAGACTTTGGTGGGGGGAAACCTCCTTGGAGAGGTATAGCCTTGTCTTTCCTTACTGTCTGCTCAGCTGCAGGGTGGCCAGTTAGTGCTAGTAGGGTGGGCAGAATCAAAGTAGATTGGACCACCTTGCTCTTCCTGTCTTTCCCACTCACAAGGCTCCTGGCGGAAGGGTTGGTTGCTCTTACCAGAGACTCAAGTGGTTGCTTGCAAAGGACTTTTGAAGTTTGGCCAAGGACCCCTTGAAATGAGACTTGGGGCTGTACCTCACCTTTCTCTAGCTTAGACAGGGCTGAACTGGAGTGGTTGTCTAGTTTGATGTGAGACAAATGTGGGCCACGGCAGCAGGGGTGGGCAGAATTTTGGCTCGCTGTGCTTCCCTGGTGACCCACACGAGTGTCCCATCTATCTGTGTGTCTGTCTATCTATCTGTCTATTGTCATAGACTTGTAGAGTTGGAAGAGACACCAAGGGCTGTCCAGTCCAACCCCATTCTGCCATGCAGGAGGACACCGTCAAAGCACTCCCCACAGATGGCCATCCAGCCTTTGTTTAAAGACCTCTGATGAAGAAAACCCAACTGTGCTCCCAGGCAACAACAGAAGACTCCACTGTTGAACTGCTTTTACCATCAAGAAGTTCTTCCTGAGGTTCAGATGGAATCACTTTCCCTGAAATTTGAAGCCATTGTTCCATCTCCTAGTCTCTGGAGCAGCAAAAAACAGGCTTGTTCCATCCATCCTCCATATGACATAGAATCATAGAATTCAAAGGGACCCCGGGGGCCATCCAACCCCCTTCTGCCATGCAGGAACCCACATCAATGCACTCCCAACAGATGGCCATCCAGCCTCTGCTTAAAAACTTCCAAAGAAGGAGACTCCACTATACTCCGAGGCAGCGGATTCCACTGCTGGACAGCCTTGACCGTCTGGAAGTTCTTCCTGAGGTTCAGGTGGAATCTCTTCAGATATTTAAATGTAGCTATCATGTCGCCTCTTAGCTTTCTCTTCTCCAGGTCAAACATACCCAGCTCCCTAACCCACTTCTTACAGGACGTCATGATTTCCAGACCTTCTGTCATTTTTGTCACATTCCTCCAAGCAGGTTCCAGCTTGTAAATATCATTCCTGAACTGTGGTGCCCAGAACTGGATATATGTGGATGATTTTTGCGCCAAACCCTCAAAACAATTCAAACCCACTGGAAAACTCAGTGGGTTTGCTCCCCAAGCCCCCCACATACATTTGAAAGCTGCCAAGACCCCAGAGAATCACCCAAGATTGAAACTGGAAGTGAGTGATATAACTTCCGAATATGATTTGGGTATTTGGGGCCAGTGTTAAAGGTTTCTAGCAGTTTTTAGTTGTATTGTACTTGCTGGCGTATAAGACTCACTTTTTTCCTGAAAAATACTGTTTGAAAATGGGGTGCCTCTTATACATGAGTGTGTCTTATACAGAGGCAAATACAGTATGTCTGGAGTTGGAGGTGAAAAATCATCTGAAAAAAATTGTTTAAATTTTTTTCTTTGACATCTCATGGTTTGGGAGAGGCTTCAGAGGTTACCCTTTGGGTCTCCAGGGGCTGCACATATCCCACCTCAGATATAATGGAAGTCCAACCCTCTCACTGGCAGAATGAAAACATTATGTAAAGGCAGCGTCTTTCTATGTCTTGTAAGTTGACGTTATGACCTAAGGCAGCTTTTATCTGTGAAGCTGAGATATCTCTTCCGTAGGGTATTTGGAATTCATGGGAAGTTTTGCTGAGCCATAATTAGTAATCTTGTCTGTGATAGTCAAGAACATCTCTGTATAAAACAACTTGCAGAGAATGCCTTAACAGCCTCTCCCAGATTGAAAAATAAATCACAATAAATCACAAGGGGACAAATCTTGCCATGTGAAGGGGTAAAGGGGTTCTGAGAAATAATTCTTTGGGACCACAACTCCCAGAATGCACAATTGCATAATTCTGGCACAGTTGTACTCCCAGTAGCCACAAAGGCTCGGACATTCTGAGAGCTATGGTCTGGAAAAAAGTAACTTTTCCGAGCCCTGGTCCTTTCCTGTCATTGACTACACCTACACGAGAAGAAAGTGGACCTGCACAATCTGTAGAGATGTCCTAATACTTGAAACACACACAAACACACACACGCGCTAATGATGGCTGAGTGAGAGATGCTGGATTGATTTCTCTTAGCTCAGAGTAGACCTGTTGAATCAGTTATTGACTGGTGGGTCAACAAATTGGTAAGTCCCATTGAGTCTATGAATCTACATTAATGGGGGAATATGGATTTTTTTAAACTCTTTTAAGATTCAGAAACTGGAGTCTAATAGTAGATTGAGCTCTGTGTAGCAGCACAGTGTGGGGCAGACTCTGGCTTGGAACCCTTGGGTCCCACTCCCAACAAATGCAGGCATCCCCCTCTTATCTGATGGGTTGGGGACCAGAGCACGGTCTGAAAATGGAAATGGTCAAAAAAGCATAACCCAGTCTTTTTCCTTTGGGGAAGATGAGGGAATTATGGAGGCTCGGTGAAGACTGACAGCAGGTGCTGCTTGCAAAATTTCTCAGTTGCCTTGGCACCTTTTTCCCCAGCTCCCTTTGCAAGCAGCACACGTGTGTGAGAAGTCCCAAGTGAGCCTCTGTAGACAAGTTCAAAGTGCAAAAGTAGTCTGTGCTCAACTCAGCAAGGAGTGAATAGCAAGGAGTGCTACGCAACATCTTCATCAGTGACTTGGATGAGGGAGCGGAGGGCATGCTGATCAGATTTGCAGATGATACCAAACTGGGAGGGGTTGCTAACATACCAGAGGATAGGATCAAATTTCAATAGGACCTTGACAGATTGGAGAGCTGGGCCAAAGCTCACAAAATGAATTTCAACAGAGAGAAATGTAGGGTCCTGCACTTGGGCAGAAAAAAATGAAAGTCACAAGTATAGGATGGGGGACACGTGGCTGGATAGCAGTACGTGTGGAAAGGATCTAGGAGTCTTGGTAGATCACAAGCTGAACATGAGTCAGCAGTGTGACGTGGCAGGCAAGAAAGCCAACACAATTCTTGGTTGCATCAATAGGAGTATGGTGTCTAGATCGAGGGAGGTAATGGTATCACTCTATTCTGCTTTGGTTAGACCTCATTTGGAATCCTGTGTCCAGTTTTGGGCACCTCAATTCAAGAAGGATGTCGACAAGCTGGAATGTGTCCAGAGGAGGGCGACCAAAATGGTGAAGGGTCTGGAAGCCATGAAGCCCTATGAGGAGCGGCTGAGGGAGCTGGGGATGTTTAGTCTGCAGAAGAGAAGGTTAAGAGGGGACATGATAGCCCTGTTTCAGTATTTGAAGGGATGTCATGTTGAGGAGGGAGCGGGCTTGTTCTTTACCGCTCCAGAGACTAGGACAAGGAGCAATGAATTCAAGCTGCAGGAAAGAAGATTCCACCTGAACCTCAGGAAGAACTTCCTGACGGTCAGGGCTGTCTGGCAGTGGAATATGCTGCCGTCATGGAGTGTGGTGGAGTCTCCTCCTCCTTTGGAGGCTTTTAAGCAGAGGCTGGATGGCCATCTGTTGGGAATGCTTTGATGTGTGTTCCTGCATGGCAGGGGGTTGGACTCGATGGCCCCTGGGGTCTCTTCCAGCTCTATGATTCTATAAGAAGAACTGACGAAAGAGCTGACCGCTCATCAGTATACAGGAGGACGTCTGTAATTTACAACTGTTAAAAGAGTGGAACATCAAAAAAACAAGTCAACAAAAAGTGGGAGACGCGTGTTTTAAGCCAACTTTGTACAGACATCTTACATTAACTCATAGTGGCAGTAATTGAGCAAGAAAAGGCAATGACTTTCATGCAAACTCACCAATAGGGAGCAAACACTATTTCCAAACTGTGCATTTCATGCTTGTTCTTTGTATTTCCATCTGGTATTCTGGATGTTGTCTTATCAACGGAAGATGGCCAGATGTTTTGGATGATGGCTCAGAATGTTTTGTAGATGTCTAACTTGAAATGATTAGGGACTTAGAGCACTTTCTGTCTGAGCAAACTGCTTTCTTCAACACATCCCCTAATGTCAGTTTCTAACTCCCCACCACCACCTCAATTCAAGAAGAATGTTGACAAGCTGGAACGTGTCCAGAGGAGAGCGACCAAAATGGTGAAGGGTCTGGAAGCCATGAAGCCCTATGAGGAACGCCTTAGGGAGCTGGGGATGTTTAGTCTGCAGAAGAGAAGGTTAAGAGAGGACATGATAGCCATGTTTAAATATTTGAAGGAATGTCATGTTGAGGAGGGAGCAGATTTGTTCTCTACTGCTCCAGAGACCAGGACAAGGAGCAATGGATTCAAGCTGCAGAAAAGGAGGTTCCACTTGAACCTCAGGAAGAACTTCCTGACGGTCAGGGCTGTCCGGCAGTGGTATCTGCTGCCTCGGAGTTGAGCGTCCTCCTTTGGAGGTTTTTAAGCAGAGGCTGGATGGCCATCTGTTGGGAATGCTTTGATGGGTGTGCCTGCATAGCAGGAGGTTGGACTTGATGGCCCCGGAGTCTCTTCCAACTCTATGATTCTATGATTCTGTGATCTCGATTAGAAATCACCTGGATAAGCTATAGGTTTTTGATGGAAGAGGACGGACTTACTTCGCTGATTTGTCCAGGCAGCTACTTTCTGTAAAAGTGTGATTGCAATTTGGTTGTTTAGTGTTTGTTTTGTGGGGAACGTGAAGGAAGTAATACCTTCTTCCAAAGTTTGTAACCTGGCCTTTGCTGGAGCAACTTTGCAAGTTGGGAATGAAGCCCAAAACAAGCTCTGAAGCTTCAGAGGCAACCTGGTTGCAGAATTTCTGAAAGGGATTATTTTTCTTGGTGGAGATGTAAAAGTTTTGGAAATTTTTGAAGCCACAGTGAAAAAAGACTTTTGAAAAGACCAAAAGAAACTTGCAGGAAAAATGATATGCATAGAGTAGTTATTTTTGTTCCAAACCTAAATGCTTTACTGCAGTGGTTCTTAACCATTTCTTTACCACGGACCTCTGCTAAATATCTTTTGTGGCTCTGGACCACCAAGACTTAACTCATGGCGACTTTGAGCTGTATATGCGGTAGCAAGAAATGTCAGGAACCCTCTCTTAGCCCCTCGGCTTCATTCACTTGCATGTTCTCACTGCATGCAGAAGTAACAAGTATGCAGCACACTTTTTGCTATCAAACAGTTTCATAACTTTTCAACAGTTTGAGATACTGTAATGAAAATCTGTACAAATAATGTCTGTCAGTGACAAAAGACTCCTGCTCAAGCCTTTGCAGACCCCTTCTGAGGACATCCCCCCACCGGTGGTCTGTGAATCCCAGCTTAAGAACCACAGCTTTAGCAACACAAAATGCATTGTTTTTATGTACAATGTGATGTTGTTTCACCTGTTTATGAAACTGAAAAACATAAAAGCCTTGGTTTTGTACAAACAAAATTGCAAATATGCCTCATATTAAAGTGTGGGGGCGTAGAATTGCACCGCATGCTACTTATATATCTGAGAACGGGAAGGGTGGATGAAAACAGAAATCACAGATTTTTGTAATAAACAAAATAAAATGTAGCATTGGAACACAAACCAAACCCGCCCAAAAAACGAAAAACGCTTACAGTTAAAAATATTGAGGCTGGCAGGAACAAGTAAGCCGTTCCCAGATCTCTAGAAAATCTGTTTTCTACCATTGCTATGAGTACTGTGACTCCAGTGATGCCACTTTTCCTCCTGCCATTATTCCCCCCATTCTTTTGCTCATTGAGCACCCAGAACGAGACACCACTGCCTGTTGCCAATAGGTTACCTGCCAAAAGGGAAGGATGCTTAAAGCTGATCCGTCTGGGACAGCTCGGGCTCCGCGTCTTCCATTAGGTTTGACCTTAACTTACGCAATGTATACTTATGCTAATTGGCTTGTTTGTTTGGCAGCTCTTCTTTGTCTCATTTATTTGCATAATTTATGTCCTCTTTTGCCAGTCATAATGGGTCCCTCAGAGCAATTTGGAGGAAACATTGGCCCTCAAAAATCAATGGCAGGGAGAACGGGGCACGGCAGAGTACATGCTTTGCATGAAGAAGACACCAAGTTGAGTCCCAACTTGGGAAAGCTCTCCAGACACAGAGATACAAGTCTAGATGACCTAGTTCTTTAGTTTTTTTCTAGAAGAACAGTTGTCGAGTTCAGTAGATGGACCCTTCCCTTTCCCTAGGACAGGGTTGGCGGTGTGTTTGAGATGGACTCAGAACATCTTATGACATCCAACCGAAAAGGATGTGGCCTGCACTATCTTGACTATGGCCACTTCTGCACTAGACTGTTATAGTGCTGTTATTCCCCTTGTTTGTTTATTATGCACCTCGTTTGTTGGCTCCTTGTGTTGTGTATGAGAAGCTATCTGGAGACAGACTGAAGATCTGTGAAAGGTGGAGGGAATCCAAGCATTGTGCTTGGCTTAAATCTGTGTCTCCCTCCAGTTCACAGATCCTCAGTCTCTCTTTTTTGCTGCCTGATGCTCACTTCTGCCTTTGAGGCCCCTCTCTAAACTGCAAACCCCAGGATAGGATGCTGAAAGTGGAATAATAGCACTATGACAGTCTAGTGCAGAAATGGCTCTTGACTTCCCTTGTACATCTGCAACCTTAATCCTTTAGATAACCCAATGTTTGCGCTTGCCTGTGATGAGGCAGCTGCCTTTTCATGATGAACACATCAGAGAACAACGTGATGTTGACTCCAGCTTCATGTTGACACTCTTGCTTGTGGGCTTTGGATTTTCATCAAAGGAGACTTGGAGATTAGACTTTTTTTTCCTTTTCTTTTTTGAGTACCGTGTTTTAAATCTGGCAGAGTGATCTCTGTCGGTGGTAGTACAGGCTGAGTATACCTCATCTGAAATGCTTGGCACCAGAAGTGTTGCATATTTCAGAATGACTGGTGATTGATTGATTGGCTGATTTTGGAGTCTAGTACTTTTTTGGAATGGCCTTGCACCTCATTTGTGGGCTCCTTGTGTTATGTATGAGACGCTGGTCTGGAGACAGACAGAAGATCCGTGAAAGGTGGGGGAAATCCAAGCATTGTGCTTGGCTTAAATCTGTGTCTCCCTCCAGTTCACAGATCCTCAGTCTCTCTCTTTTTGCTGCCTGATGCTCACCTCTGCCTTCAGGGAGTGGCTACATTGCTCCTGTTTGTTTATCTCTCAGATCCTCAGTCTCTCTCTTTTTCCCACCGACTTTCCATTTCTGCGTTCAAGGTGGCAGATGTGGTGCCCTTTTAGATCTGAGAGACGAATGAGCAGGAATGCCATAGCCAAGGCAGATCGAGGGTGGGGCAACTGGGACATGTGCCCCAGTCGCCAATGTCAGGGAGGTGCAAAAAGAGGAAACCCCCCGCCTGCCCTGCTGCCCCTCGCCTCGCCCACCTCCACTCGCTGTTCACCCTGCCCACTTCTGCCCACCACTCACCCTGCCCTGGGCGCAGTTAAGCCTCGGCACACCATGGTCATAGCCACCACCTAGACCAGTGGTTCTCCACCTGTGGGTCCCCAGATGTTTGTGGACTTCAGCTCCCAGAAGCCCCAGCCACTATGGTCAATGCTTAGGGCTTCTGGGAGCTGAAGTCTAGAACATCTGGGGACCCACAGGTTGAGAACCACTGACCTAGACAGTGGAAGCTGGTGGCTGGTGGCAATTGGTCTCCAGTCCAGCCCCATTCTGACATGCAGGAATACATAATCAAAGCACTCCCAACAGATGGCTATCCAGCCTCTGTTTAAAAATTGTCAAAGAAGGAGACTTCACCACAGTCCCAGGCAGCAGTGTATTCCACTGCTGAACTGCTCTTACCATCAGGAAGTTCTTCCTAATGTTTAGGTGGAATCTCTTTTCCTATAAAGTGAAGTCATTGTCCTAGTTTCTGAAGCAGCAGAATACAGGCTTGCTCCATCTTCCATGTGACATCCTTTCAAATGATTAAACCTGACTATCACATCAGCTCTTAACCGTGTCTTCTTCAGTCTGAACATACCCAGCTCTCAAAACCGATCCTCCAAGGGCTTCATGATTTCCAGACCTTCTACCATTTTGGTCACCCTCCTCTGGACGCATTCCAGCTTGTCAATATCTTTTATAGATTGTGGTGCCCAGAAGTGGGCACAAAATTCCAAGTGAGGTCTGACCAAAGCTGAATAGAGTGGTACTATTACTTCCTTCAACCTAGACATTATACTCCTTTTGATGAAGCCCAGAATCACATTGGCTTTTTTTAGCTGCTGCATCACACTGCTGACTATGTTCAGCTTGTGGCCTACTAAGACTCCTGGATCCTTCTCATGTGTACTCTAGTCAAGCCAGGTGTCACCCATCTTATATTTCTTTATTCCTGCCTAAGTGTAGTATCTTACATTCTCCCTGCTGAAATTCATTTGGTTAGTAAAGTACTCGAGCATGAACCCTTCTTCCATCCTAATAGTTCTGAGAACAGGGCAAGCAAGTTGCTACAGGGACAGTTTTTAATTCCCGTGGTCTCTTCCCAGGAGAGTTTACTGAATACCAGTTAACCCTTTCCAGCTGGACAGCTGTTAAAAATGGGCCATAATTCTGACAAGGACTCTTAAATTCATCTCTGTGGTGACAGAGACACAACTCACTGCACATACGTGTCCTGAGCAGCCCTCTGTCCATACAGCAACCCTCTGGATCTTGATGGGAGGAGGAAGAAGAGGTAGTGAGGGTGATGGGTTACAAGGTTTTGGGAGAAGTATCTGGGAAACTTCTCCAGGGAAATGGAAATGACAGGCTGGGTCGTAGTGCCAAGGGTTCATGGGAATCATAGACTAACACATTTGGAAGGCATCAAAGTGAGAAGAATGCTAGAGCTGAATGCAGTGAGGGTGGCCATGTTGATCTCTCTGTTTTGCCTGCTTGTTGTTTTGTGTCTTCATGTTGTTTCCATCCTATGGTGATGTTACCCTGATTTCTGGGGTCCCTTGGGGGACACCTCAATGTGCTCCACATGATGGGAAATGGAAACTAGCCAGGGCACAAGCAATAGCAATATGAGAGGCAGAGTAATCTAGTGGGGTCTTTTACCCAGTTTTTACGGGGTCAGGCCAAGCCAAAAACCAAACAAGAATATCCAATAAATTATTTTATTGAATGAAAGTCTCGCGCACCAACGCAATTACTCACACACTCACTCAAGACCTACTAAGAAGCAAAAGAGAGGAAACTGGATAGGGGAATATTGAAGGGGTTGTAGCTGGGATGATACTGCACTTTTTCCTGAAGTCCTTGGTCCGGGAAAAACAACGGAGAAGTGGGGCTCAGCACAGAGAGGGCTGAGGGGATCACTCAACGGACGGAGCAACCGTCAGCTGGGATGACCGGGAGTGATCCAAAGAAATGCTCAAAAACTGGGGCTATTTGTAGGGGGGAAAGTGCCTGGAGGGCTAATCCTTTCCTGGGGAGAACAATGGGTGTTGGAGCGATAACGAAGCTCCACCATGGCAATTTCCTTTGCGTGATGGGATTGCAAGGTGTTGCCAAAGTCTCAGGATCTTTGGCTTCATTGGGTTGTGGTGTGACTTCATATAAATGGTCCTCGCCTGATGGAATATTTGCTCAACTTGGGGCAAACACACTAATCCCCTCAAGTCGGCGTCTCGGGGGCTGAGGACCCTTTGTTTATTGTGTGTTTGCATAGCTTGAGGTCTCCTGGGGCTACGTGACGGGGGATTTTATTGGCCTGACCTGGTTCTCGATTGTTTGACCATTGCTGCCTACGTGCCCATCTGGGTGACCTCTCAGGCACATGGAATCATATTTTAATATCAAAACTGTAGACTCCAGATAGGGTTTTTCCAGTGGAGTAACAGTGATCTTAAGGCAAACCTGTTACAGGGTTTTCTTGGCAAGATTAATTCAGAGAGGGTTTACTGGTGCCCCTTGCTGAGGCTGAGAGAGTGTGTCTTGTCCAAGGTCACCCAGTGGCTTTAAATTCCTGAGATATTGGGCAAAATATGCTAATTCGTTTTGCATCCTGTTTAGGGACACTATTCAGCACACCCTTTTTAAATTATATTTCTAGTTCATCCAGCAGGCCTACCTGGTCAATTTTTAACTATGAATTTTAAACTGATGTATTTTAAACGTCTTTATGTGTTTTAGTGTATTTTATTCTATGATGTGTTTTTAAATGTATTTTAATTTATGTTGTCCCCTGTCTTAAGCCTTGGGAGAGGCGGGCAAGAAATATTTTGTTATTATCATTATTGTTGTTATTGTCATCGTTGTCGTCATTAACAACAACACAACATCTTTCTTTCTTTCTTTCTTTCTTTCTTTCTTTCTTTCTTTCTTTCTTTCTTTCTTTCTTCGAACTTAAAGAAAAGGGACAGGAGAGAGTAAGACACTCTGTTTCTGAAATCTCTGTATGGGTTCAGAGAATTAAGTTCAGCTCGGAAGATTAAAAACTCATAGCACATCCCGGGGGCAAATGGATACCGATAGTGTCTTAATTACAAGTAAAGAGATTTTCCTGTTGGAAAGGCAGTGGGTGAGAGAACTTGAAGTTTGGTTCAACTCCCCTTGTATGGAAATTTTTGCCATCTGGTCAGCGCTGGAAGAAAATAAGTATTGTTTTAAAGAACAGAAAACAGAGAAACAGAGAAGTTGTGTCCATCAGCTTAAATGTCTTGTCTTACTTTGCATACCTTGAATTCTGGTGGGTAGTTTGCATGGCTAACAAATACACTAACTAAAGTGTTCCAATTGAATTGCCAGGGTCCCAGTGTTTGAGTTCACATTCACAGTATTAGTTGACATGGATGTTAATACAGTGGAACATCACTTGGAAAAGTTACTTCTCGGACCACCCCAGGATTGCATCTCTTATGCCTGGTCCCTGTGGAGAGTGATACCCTCCATTACAGTGATGCCATGAATTTGGTCTGGATGTCCATCCAAACGCCAAAGGTGCTGTCGAAGGTGGGGAGTCCTCTCTCCCCAAATAGGTTTGGGGCTTTGGATAGTCCCTTGAAAGTTTGGACCAAATCCCAGAGTGGACTCAGTGCCCCAATGAGCTAGGAGCTGTAAGCCATCATTGCCACTTGCCCAGGATAGTGTCCCCTTTCTATGGGTCTATGACCCATGTCCCATGCTTCTGTGTGGGCTGAGTGGTACAGTCTTTCACCGTCCTGTTCACACTGTGGCTTTACACACTTGTGTATACCTGTGTACCTTTGAAACTGGGCCCACCTGGACTTCCAAGGCATGTGTATCTAGTGATTTGAAGTCACAGAATCCTAGAGTTGGAAACAGGGGTCATTTCCGCACTTATAGTGTACTTATTCCACTTTCAACATCCTATGGAATCCTGGGGTTTGTAGTTTAGGGAGGGGCCGGTCGGCCCTCTGTTACCACCGTGAACTGGCCTAGCCTTTGGTAACCTTTAGATATCATTTTGATACCACAATTCGGCCCTGTTCTGCCACCCTCAGCCCCGTGTTTGCAAGGCCTCTGAACAAGCACCGAGCTAGGCATGGCTATTATATGCTGCCTCATACACCAAACCAAGCCAGAAACTGCCAGATCTGCTTTAGGAGACCTCCGGAAAGAAACACCTTATGCACGCTCACACAAAAGAGACCCCTGCCCCAGGCGGGCACCCTGGCGAGCGAGACGCTCAACTGCCAAGCTAGCCGCATCTGCATACCAGCTATCCTATTGTCAATTCGGACCTTAACTCAATCATGCAGATTCTGACCTTTCGGAGACATTTTCTCAAGCCCAAAATGCATTGTTTTCGCCCAAGACTAGACTAGCCCACGGTCATTCTTTCCCTAATAAAACCCCCCGGTTCCGAGAGCTTCCTCGGACTGCCTCGGAGTGCCATCTCGCCTTGCCGTCGCTTCGTTCTGCGAGCTCCCCTCGGCCGCCACGCCGAGTTTCTTCTCTTCAATTGGATCTCTTCAGGACTACGAGAAAGGTGCCATATCTCCCATTCCCCCAAAAACTCTCATTTCTTATTTCTTAGTTAGCTGTGTGGTTGTGTTTTCGTAATAATTTGTCTGCTTGTTAATAAACATCGTTGTCGCCATTTTAAACTGTCGGGCTGCTCACTGACCTGAGCCTGTATACATAAGGCAAAAGATTCCCGCTAAGTTACCCTGCCTCTCACTAGCTTAAGAGAGTGCTCCAGCTCATTTCCCCCTATTTGCTTGGTTTGGTCTGGTCATTTGGGCACCCCTCCAGGGACCCCCAATTCACAGGGTAACACCTCCCTAAACTGCAAACCCCAGGATTCCATAGGATGTTGAAAGCGGAATAATTGCGCTGTAAGAGTGTAGTGCGGAAATGGGCAGGGTGCATTTGATTTAAATCAATTTGATATGATTTAATCACGATTTAAATCACTAGTCAGAAAGACTCGATTTAATGATGTGTTTTTTCTACCCTCACCTCAAAAAAGGGCACTCTTCCTTGCTATAAGCTTAGTACATATTTTACACAACTCAGAGTTACCGAAGACTCATTCTTGCTGGTATAATCTTAATACTTACAACCAGATGAAAGTTTCATTTTTAGAATAACAACTTTTCAGATTAGTTTACCATTATGTCAGAAAATACTGATTAGAAAGACATAATTGATAGATAATTATGAAATTATTGTGAAATGAACTGTCACCAGTTTTAATGGGTTAATCATTCATATTTGAACAACTTTTCTGCTGTACTTTATTGGAAGGAGAAAACATTTAGCTTCTTCTGCAGATCTATTCCACTCCCAATAATCTATTCATTGAATGTTTTGAAACTTAAGAGGTAAGGGGCTGGTTCCATGTACATAGATTTGCAAAATAACAATAGGATTGTGATCCCTGCAGACACAAATTCACAGCTTTGAGAACTGTAAAACCAAGTATCTATTGTAATATCTTCTAGATAGAAAAAGTCTCCAATAATCTTACAGAAACCTCTGTAAATTGTGAATGGATTAATGGTATTCGTTTACCAAAAAATTTAAACATTGCATGAATATACATTCCCGTGCTACTTAATTAAAAACTTATCCCAATTTTATGATGAATAACCTTTGGACCATAACGTATCTTAAACAGAACACTAGGTTTGTCCTCAAAAAGCATTTAATTTAAAAAATCCGGTTTCAGTCAAAAAAATCTGATTTAAACCCCCCCAGATTTAAATAAAAATCTGATCTTTTTTTTATTTATTATTTATTTATTTATTTATTTATTTATTTATTTATTTATTTATTTAAAAAATCATTTTTATCCACCTTGGCTGAAGGAGATCCCAAGGACCGTCCAGTCCAACTCCATTCTGCCATTCAGGAATTTGCTATCAAAGCATTCCTAACAGAAGGCCATCCAGCCTTTGTTTGAAAACCTCCAAGGAAGGAGGCAGGGTGGCCCACTGTCAACCTGCTCTTATCATCAGGAAGTTCTTCCTAATGTTTAGATGGAATCTCTTTTCCTGTAGTTTGAAGCCATTGCTCCATCTTGTTGTCCCTAAAGCAGCAGAAGACAACCTTGCCCCATACTCCATGTGACATCTCTTCAGATGGTTTGTTACCCTGAAAATTGGGGGTATCTTGAGGACACTCAAACCAGGCTTCAAAAATTAAGGAATTAGCAGAGCAAAACTTTCGAGAGGTTGGGGCAAGGGATCTTCAACCCTATGTCTACGGGGTCAGAACCACGCAAGAGTCAGAGAAAAGATCTAAAATGATTTTTATTAAACAAAAACTAACAGAGGGAGTCACATACACGCGTTATCAAATATTATTGCATTCATACAAAGGCCACAGAAATAAAGTTGGAAATAAGCGACCAAGTGGGAAAGAGAGGGCATATGGACCTTAGTCTAGACGTCCTGGGAGAAGGAGAAGATTAGTGCAGGCTCGGTGTAAAGCACCAAGGGGAGGCTGGATCCGGGCTGGACGGAGGTAGCAGCGGGGTCTCGTGGAGGAGTGGGGACGGGAGTTGCTTTTGGCTCTCAGCAGCGTCCGAGAGGCTTGTATGAGAGGCTTCGGTAGCAGCGAAAAGGGCCCTTCTGTCTGGTCTAGGAGGCTCTCCAAAGAGGCTCCAAAAGTGGGGAGTTTTATAGCCAATTTCTGTCCTCAGGCCAGGTATCGGCTAGCAAAGTATCGTTAATGGGCGATGAGTGCGGAATATAATGTGAAGCAAATATCACGGCCCCTCCTCGGTATTGTTTTCGTACTGGGAAGGCCAGGTGCGTGATAGGTTTAAAATTCCGAATTGTTATCGATGTTAGATAAGGATTTGGGAAAAAAGGTGGAGAGACAACTGTTTTATATGACTGCGGCAGCAAGAATGGTATTAGCATTCAGATGGAAAGGAGAGAGAATACCCTCAATTGAAGAATGGGAAATGAAATTATATGATTTGATACAAATGGATAAATTGCCATATATATTAAATGGTGAAAATAAAGGAAAATACATAAAACAATGGGATAAGATACTTCAATATTATAAGAACTCATGGTATGATAATAACATGGTGACTATAGATTTTTGAATAAATAATTTTCGGGATAAAGAGGGAAAATTAGAAAATGTGATGACCAAGTGTACAAGATAAATTAAAAAAGAATCTCTAATGCCAATGCCAGAAGTACGTGGGAAGAGCTACTAAATGAATAGTAGAATAAGCAATGTATGTTGATTATGTAATTTGTAATTTGTATGTAATTTGTATGTGGTAGGTTATTTTGTGTTGTGTTGTTTTTAATTAGTTAAGTTTGTAATTTTTTTTTTTGCTTTTCTTGTATGTCATGTGTCGATTTATGTATGTTTTTTTAAGAAATAAAGTATATATATATATAAAAAATTCCGAATTGATAGGTTTTGATTGTCTGGCTTCACACAGTTCATCAGCGTAGCTTGGGGCGTGACAGTGTCCAGGACCGAGTCTCCTGTCTGCCTAGCGATACGTGACTCAGAACTGTAGGTCAGTCTTTTAGCCGAAAGGACGTTGTCTATGTTCGCACACAGCAGAGGGAGACGGTATGGTTTTAGGGATTTCCCATTCAACACCAATTTTGTTTTTAACTGCAACTGACCTTTGCTAACCAGTATCCACGTTGGGGGAGCCAAGCCAATTTTAGGGGTCCTCTCTTGGGATTACTTTGGGGTGTAACATTTAAACTTGGCTATCCTGTCCCTTCTTAACCACCTCTTCTTCAGTCTAAACAAACCCAGCTCCCTAAGTCGTTCTCCAAAGGGCATGGTTTCCATGCCTTTTACTCTTTTGGTCGCCCTGCTCTGGACACGTTCCAGTTTGTCGATATCCTTCTTGAATTGAGGTGCCCAGAACTGGACACAGGATTCCAAGTGAGGTCTGACCAAAGCAGAATAGAGCGGTACTATTATTTCCTTCGACCTTGACACCTTTTCATGCATCTTGCAATTGCATTGGCTTTTTTGGCTGCTGCACCTTTCTTGGGTTTGCTGTGAAATCTTTGTTCCATATGCAAATACAACTGTTGTGCTTGTATAAAACAAAGGTGGAGAAAGTATGGGCTGTGTGTGCTGTACAGCCTCTGGACTTAAATGTTTGGCCTCCAAAGGCCATGTCCCTCCCTCTCAGAGCTCTCCAGCCCCTCAACTTTTGAGTGATTTTTGCCCAAAACCAATGCAGAAAATCCCTCCAACACAAGCACGCAAAATAGTCCCACCTCACCTACACAATCTACCAGAACTTTTGCTACCCCTAAATATCTTTTGTCTTCTTGTGGTTCCTCTCAAAATGGTGACCAGCATGTAGACTTCCCTTCCCATTACCATTTTGAGAGGAACTGCAGACAAAACAGAGGGGCTTTGGCTTGCTGGTGGCCCGTGAGTGAGGGACTGAGGTGAAAATTGATTCTTGGCACTGATGAATTTTCCTACCCCGGCGTAAAATTTGAAGTTAGGCTTGGCCTTTTAGGACATGGTGATTATAGTAACTCAAATAAAGTTTCTCTGAAGGTATGGCTGCCCTTCATCTAACGTTGTTCCTGTACATTCTCTCTCCTAGTGATTTCTTCCAAAAAGTCATTTTGCGTGGTGGCGTCAATGGACCTTTCTCCAGAGGGATGACGGGTCAGATTGGCCTAACCCAGGTAAGGTTGACTTGGGGTGAAATACTCAGTTGGAATACCCCAGCACCTGTGGCCCATCCCTGGTATTTCCCCTTTAAAGGAGGGGTGGACTAGAGTAGGCGGTGGGTTACATGTGGCCTCTGAACCCATCTCTTGTGACCCTGAAAGCCCCCAACTTCTCCAAATCTTTTTTTTCTTATACTCAGTGGGATTTATGGGCAGTTTTTCCCCAAAACCATGCAGAAAGACCCCAGATGTGTGAAAACACCCCAGATACCTCATCCCAAGAATCCAGGTACTGTATACGAAGTCCAAATACATATTGAACCTCTCTTATTCAAAATGCTTGGGACCAGAAATGTTCCATATTTCAGATTTTTTATTTTTCGGATTTTGGAATACAGTACCTTTTGGAAATAGCCTCATGATTAAAGACTGAGGATCTGTGGAATGGTGGGAATCCAAGCGTTGTCCTTGATGTGAATCCACACCTCCCACCATTTCACAGATCCTCAGTCTTTCTCTTTTGCTGCCAGCCGCCCGCTTCTGCCTTCAACATGGCAACTGCGGTGTCCCTGCTTTTTCATCTTTCAGATCCTCAGCATCTCTCTGTTTGCAACCAGCCACCTGCTCCAACCTTTGAGGCAGCAGTTTCAGCGCTCCTCGGGTCTGAGAGATGGATGTGCAAGAGTGCCGCAGCCACAACCTCGAAGGCAGAAGCAGGCAGCTGGTGGGGAAAAGTTTTGGGTTTTGGAGGATTTCAGATTTTGGATTTCTGGTAAGGAGGCTCAACTATATCTCTGTTTTCTTCTTTGATCCTTCTCAAAATGGTGAAGGAAGTAACACAACATCATTTCTGTCCCCATTTTGGGAAGGACCGCAGTAAAATGTGGTAGAATTTCTGCTTGCTGTGGGAAAAGGTGCAGAACTGTTGGGGGAATTGATTCCTGCCCCCCCCAGTTGCCCACCTCACTTTAGAGCAATGCTTTCCCAAACTGTTGTCTTCTAGATATATGGGAGTACAGCTCCCATCAGACCAATCCATTGTGAACAGTGGCCAGGGGTGAAGGCATTGTGAAACAGACCCAGAAGTTGCCAGCTGGGGGAGGTTGTGGTTTAAAAATGAAGTGGCAGGACTGGATCAGGGCCGTGTAGGAGATTGGCAGGATTGAACAGCAAATGTCTCTTTTTCCTTGTCTCTCTGTATAAAGTCGTGTGAGAGACAACATGGTGTAGGGGTTTGAGCATTAAGACTACAGTTCTAGAGACAAGAGTTCAAATCCCTGCTTGGGCATGGAAACCAACAGTGTGACCTTGAGCAAGTCACAGTCTTTCAGCCTAGTGTAAGGTCTAAATCCAGTTGTTAGTCCTGGCTAGAGGAAGTCCATGGAATCAGTTGGATTTACCTAGATGTTGGCTTACCATTCAATGGCTGATTCATTTTGCTGACTCTGGTTGGAATTAACCAATGGAATTTCAATGTGGATTTTTACCTTACAGTTAAATTACCTTACAGTAGAACACCGCAGGCAAATTCAAAGTAACAGAAAGAAGATCAAAGGGGGAAAAGTCCCTTGTTCTGCATCCAGGTCATGGAGTTCTGGAAGCTAAAGTTGAAGTTAAGAACCCCTGAATTACATTTCCATCCTTCTCTCCCTCAGTGGGCTGGAGTGGCAGACATTTCTTCCTAGGTCCAAGAGAGTGGGGCAGAATTTCAGAATTAAGAGTTAAACCTTGTCTTCCCTGCTCAGTTACTGGTTCCAGGTCTAACACTGTGGATCTGGGGAAAAGCCACATGGCTTGTGACACCCTCAACCATAAACCAGAATAATTTGCATGGACAAGTGCAAATTTATCTCTGACTCACTCCCAATCGAGGAGTTTGACACACAGCAGTTGGAAGTTGTTGGAGGATTATAGAAATTGTAATAAAACACAGTGCATGCATGGCCTAGTGGTTTGAGCATCAAGCTACGACCCTGGAGACCAAGATTGAATTCCCAGCTTGCCCATGGAAACCCACTGAGTGGCCTTGGTTGCATTACACGCTCTCAGCCCCAGGAAATCCCTTAGGGTTTTCATAAGTCAGAGGTGACTTGAAGGCACACAACAACAACAAAATCCAGCATGACTGGAGGATGCTAGCCAGTGAAATGCTGCGGAGTACAACTTCCTGCAAAGTAAAACTCCTGTCAGGTTTTCTTTGTAAGCAATGCAGTGTGGGATGTCTCAGGAAATTCACACAAAGCATGTTACAACTTGCGAAGAAGTCTTTAATCATGCTTTAATGCAATCCTGGACCTGCTTTTTTAAAAAATGTGTCTTCCAATCTCTTTGTCCCACCCAAAATTTGTATGCATTACATTTTTTAAAAAAATGAAATATTTATGAACCTGGAATGTGTGTTTCAGCTTATTTCTGAGCTTGAAGAAGACTGCAAGAAGGTTGCAGATGCCTCTGGAAGCTCCCTTCCAGAAACATTCTCAGTGGGACGGGTTTTTCAAGAGATGTTGGAGGGAGAAGTCTTCAACGCCCCTCTTCTGAAGGCCGCTCTGACTCTAAAGAACAACGGTAATGGCATTTCTTCTCTGCAAAGGGGTCACAGCTAGGAAAGCCTGGTGCCTCTGATAATATTATAGCTTTATTTCCCAGGTGGACAAAATACAACCTGCAGGTCCCACAGAGCTCCACAAGCTGTTATATGGATCCCTCTCCTGTTCAGAATTTTTAGTGGTTTAAAGATTGAAATTGTGGTGAGCTGCTGAAATGTAACGGGAATGCACTAAGCACACTGCAGGCAATGAAAGAAGGAAGTACAAGTGCCATCATCCAGACGTATCACTGCATGCACTAGAGTTAATTTAGTCACTGCTTATCTTGTGTGCAAAATTTCTCTCCTGCCTTTATCCCTTGAACAACTTTTTATAACCATAGAATCGTAGAGAATCATTCTGTCAAGCAGGAAGACACAGCCAAAGCATTCGCGATAGGTGTCCATCCAACCTCTGTTCAAAAACTTCCAAAGGAGGTTGAGACTGAACTTTTAACTCCATCCCTATACTCTTATTTTGCATTTCTGTTACAGTTCACACTTCCTGTCCCTTGCCCGTTAGTATCTGCTATGTTTGCCGGCATATAAGAGGCACCAGCATATAAAACACACCCCATTTACATGCCGGCAAATACTGTTTGAATACTGTTTAAGATGTACTGGCGCATAAGACGCACCCCATTTTCAAATAGTACAGTAGAGTCTTGGTTATCCGACCTAAACGGGCGGGTGGAGGGTCGGATAACCGAAACGTCGGATTAGCCGGATGCCCGTGGCGGCCGCCATTTGGGGGGCGTGTCTGGGCGTGTCTGGGGGCGTGTCTGGGGGGCGCAGAAATGCCTACAGCCACGCCCCCAGGCTGCCGCGACGTCGGTTAATCCGGAAGGTCAGATAACCACACGTCGGATAACCGGGACTCTACTGTATTTTTCAGGAAAAAAGTGAGTCTTGTATGCCAATGAATAGGGTATGTCTGAGGAATGTAATTCTTTGTTAATTCTCTTATGAAGGGAAACAACAAGTAATGTTAGCAATTCAGTCTGAGAAAACTGTTGAAAATGGTAGGTTTTCAAAGACACTGAGCAGCTGGAGACTTATCCTGCACAAAATTCGCACATGGTTGTTTTGCACAGAGAAACAGCATTTTCTGCACAGAAACCAGCATTTTCTATGTAGAAAATTGTGTTACACACACAAAATGACATACAAATTTGTTCCAAAATGTTATTTTCTGCACAGAAAAAAAAAGTTCTCTTCTGCACAAAACAGCCATTAGGAATGTTGTGTGTAGTAAGTTCCAAACGGCAAAGATTCTCATCTCTCTAGGATTCTTGTTGTCAAGGTTTTTCGATATTCAAGAAAGGTTTTGTTGACCATTTTGCAAATATTTTTGAATATTATATTTGAATATTATTCTTGAATATTTCAATATGGCTGCCAATAGTTTGTCTCCATGGATCTGAAGACGTGGACTGGAGCCCACGAAAGCTTATACCACAGATTTCTTTATCTCACTTAGTCCTAAAGGTGCTACAAGATCCCTTGATATTTTTTTAATCCTGAAACAGACTGATGTGATTGCATCTTTGAATATAACAGTCAGTATCAAAGTTTAGCCACTTTTAAAGCAGTATCTGTAGTTCATGGCATAGTCAATATTGTATCAATTAAAATATATTAAATATATAAAAAAAAGCGGGGAGGCTATACAAGACCTGCTCAGACCTTTGGGGTGAGGCTTTTTAAAAATTTGATTTTTAAAAGTTGTGTGTTATCTTGGTGAATTGATGGTGGTTTGGAATTTAATGAAAACTTAAAAAAAACCTCTTATGTCTATTAATCAGTTGTGTTAATTACTGCAGCCCTAGTGGAAAACATGCCTCTTGACCAGGGTGTTACTTGTTTCTCTTTTTTTAAGTTATAATGCCAATCCATTTAAACCGAAGTACAAAAAGACCAGGATGGAGTTACAGCGTCTCAGCCTCTTTCCCCAAAAAACAAAAAACCCTCTTTGAAGGTTTTCAAAGAATGGATCTTTAAGGGAATTCTGTATTGTTTTAATTGTTTTTAGTTTTTAAACTGCTTTTACCATTTTAGCTGGATGCTTTACCTTGTTTTGCTGCTGTTAATAGTTGACTTCTATTTTAATGTTGATCTTTTCGCGTGTTTTTAACTTCATTGTGTTTGTTTTTATTTGCAAGCTGCCTTGAGTCCTGTTTGGGAAAAAGGCAGCATATAGGTAAAAGTAACAACAACAACAACAACAAAATTATTGCTATTATTATTATCTTGGTTTCACAGTCTACCAGATGTCATTAACTGGAGTTTTGGTCCATCATTAATTCTAATTTCATCCAAGAAGCTAAGAACCAGAGAGGTGTCATCAGATAATATGGCATGTTCCAAGAAGTGTTATTTAGTTAGTTAGTTAGTTAGTTAGTTAGTTAGTTATGCACGCATGCATGCAATAGTGCTGGTGCAGTACTTTCTATAGCAGTTGCATTCAGATGTTTTGTCTGTCTGTTGGGAATTGCTGCCAGAGCCACCTGTTGTCATGCCCTGGTTAACTTGTGGTCCACAGACTTCACTCGCAGGGAGTCAGCAGTGTTTATTTGTAGCAAAGCAAGCAATACAGCACACTTCATCTGAAGATGCTGAGACTAAAGCACAACATGGTGGTTACAGGTTTCTTTCAGATACAAATTTAGGCTCACGAAGCTCTGATTGGAGACGATCATAAATCTTACACCACCCCACAGTCTTAGACATTTCCCAGACTCACAGTTGTTCACCTGTCTTTCATCCTTGAGGCTGGAACGTGTTTCCTGTCCCTTATCTTTACACACTTCAAGTTCCCAAAGCAGCTTTTGGTACTTCTGTTTTTGGCTGCTTTGATCTACTCCTCCCTGTCATACTGGAGTTTATTTCCAGCCCCTTCAAGCCTGACTTTCACCCTTGAAAAGGACCTGGAAATTCCTCCAGCATTTACTAATTCTTGCTGCCACCACCCACTGAATTCTGAATATCTGAGCAGTACAGTGGGACACTGCTCAGTGGATTGCCAATCCCTGTGTTTAAGGACCTTTCCTTCCCTCTCACCTCCCCGCTTCTGAGTGAGAGAAGTCCTATCTAGCGTGTGCCGAAGGATGGCGTGGGAATGGAGAGGAAACAGAGGTTTTACAGGAAAACATTTATTCAAGGCATGCAAATGAACACGGCAATAACACACATGAGAGGCTCCCCCCTCCCAGGTACGCTTAAGTTACAAGTAGTTACAAGAACAGATACATTCTTTAGATCAGCCAACTCCAAAATAATAAACAGCCCTAACACGACTAACTATCTTATTCTAGTTACTCACAATTAGGTTCACAGGCTTAGATGGTCTAAGAGAGGAACGTGGCCAGGAGGCGAGGCATGGGGCCTGCAGCCTACTACTGGCACAGGATGGTCCTTTGTCCACTCTCTCCCACATGGCCTCGCAAGGAGTTTTATAACTTCTCCCTAGAAGCATCTGGAAGCATCCCGAAGATGCCCACCTCTTTCCCTTGTGGTTGGTCAGTTCTCACCCTGTGACCTGTGATGTTGACCCACACTAAAATGTAATCTAATCCCAACACCTCATTAACCTTTGGTTTACCTGAAGAGGGAAGTATTCCCCTTTAGCTAAGTCTAGATCAGTGGTTCTCAACCTGTGGGTCCCCAGATGTCTCTAGACTTCAGCTCCCAGAAGCCCTGAGCATTGACCATAGTGGCTGGGGCTTCTGGGAGCTGAAGTCCACAAACATCTGGGGACCCACAGGTTGAGAACCACTGGTCTAGATAATGGGAAGCCCTATTATCACACCCCCTCACCAGATATGTTGTAGCAAAGAACCATAAAACAATTAATGATTTGATACATTGGAATACACAAACAGGCTTCACTATATACTTGCAATCAGTAATTGGTGTTCAATACTTTGTAGCACTCTAACTGACTCTAGCAGTGCCTGAACTGGGTACCCTATCTACACTAATACACATCCAATGGATACCTTGCAATAGGAGCCACACATTTTAAGAGCTGTCACCACTAGAATTATATTATTTCTTTGATGGAAGTCCATGGGCAAAATTCATTTCTGAAGTAAAAGTAAGAGAGACATCATTGAGCCTTAAAATGTTTCTTGATCATTTCTCCTCTTGCCTCGTGCTTATATAGTTTCCACTTTCCAAGGCTTGGGAAAACATCTGATAGTCTTATCTTCCTGCATGGAGACTGTGACCCATAAACCACACACGCACATGCCCCACAGTGCTGTTGTTATTGCATGCCTTCAAGTCCTTTCTGACTTACGGCAAACCCTAAGGTGAATGTATCAGAGAGTTTTCTTGGCAAGATTGATTCGGGGGGGGGGTGCATCTAAGGCTGAGAGAGTATGACTTGCCCAGGGTCACCCAGCGAATTACTGTGACTGACCACAGATTTGACCCTGTGTCTCCAGAGTCATAGTCCAGTGCTCAAACCACTACATTATGCTACCAGAATCTACATAACCCACAGTTCCTAGTTGTGGCATCAAATGTGATGGATTTTTGTCATCCGTGTCTTACTGCGAAGCCCCAGCTTGACCACCCTGTTCCTCCTTCATTCCTGAATCGCCTGTGCTCTCTCCCACTTTTCAGGTTTCAAGATTGCTGTCTTGACAAACAACTGGGTCGATGACACCCAGTACAGACATCGCACGGGGCTTGCTTTGTGTCTCCTGCGGAGATATTTTGACAGGGTGATTGAGTCCTGCCGTGTTGGACTGCAAA
Organism: Iguana delicatissima; assembly: GCA_948472985.1. Taxonomy (NCBI): domain Eukaryota; kingdom Metazoa; phylum Chordata; class Lepidosauria; order Squamata; family Iguanidae; genus Iguana; species Iguana delicatissima. The sequence continues at coordinate 1,226,249 of CAOKZL010000235.1, forward strand.
AACCAGATCCCAAGATTTATGAGTACGCGCTGAATGAGCTGAAAGCAAAGCCCGAGGAGGTAAGTTGTGGACGATGGTGAGCTGTTGTCGTCAATGGAAAGTAGTGTTATTTCTGTGTGTCCAGTTGTAGGAACAGAGCTGGATGCTTCTCTCCATCTGCCCCTGATCTCCACCAGCTAATAAATATTCAATAGCTTCCAGTGACTTCCACTTTAATAATAATAATAATAATAATAATAAAATTTATTTCTATCCCGCCTCTCCCAAATGGATCGAGGCGGCATTACAAAACATATAAATATTAAAACATCAAAATGTAGCCCACCCTCCCCACTCACCAACCCTACCATCCCCCCAACACACCAACTATTAAAACAGATTAAAATAAAATTAAAACTAAAAGTTAAAAACAAAACAATTAAAAACAAAGGGACAATTGATGAGAGGCAGTGGAACACTAGTCTGGGAAGGCCTGTCGGAAGAGAACAGTCTTGACTGCTTTTTTAAAGCAGTCAAGACTGGTAATGTGCCGGGTCTCCTACCTGGGAGCGACTGAAGAAAAGGTCCTCTGGGTAACCGCAGCCAGCCTAGTTCTGATTGGCTGCAGTAGATTCCTCCCAGAGGACCTTAATGTGCGGGGCGGATTATATGGGAGAAGGCGATCCCGCAGGTAGGCTGGCCCCAAGCCAGGAAGGCTTTAAAGGTAAAAACCAACACCTTGTACTGTGCCCGGAAACTAATAGGCAGCCAGTGTAAAGACTTCAATATAGGTGTTATGTGGTCAGTTTTAGATCTTCCGGTGACCAACCTGGCTGCCATATTCTGAATTAATTGAAGTTTCCGGACTAAGCACATGGGTAGCCCTATGTAGAGCGCATTGCAGAAGTCAAGCTGTGAAGTTACCAGCGCATGTACCACTGTTTTTAGGTGTTCCAAGTCCAGGAAGGGGCGCAGCTGGCGTATCAGCCAAAGCTGATAGCAGGCGCTCCTGGCTGCCGCATCAATTTGAGCTGTCATCTGAAGCACTGAGTCCAAGAGCACCCCCAAGCTGCGGACACAGTCTTTCAGGGAAAGTGTGACCCCGTCTAGAACTGGTTGACAAACCTCCATACCTGGGCTAGGGCCCTTGACGGCAAGTACCTCCGTCTTATCTGGATTCAGCTTCAGTCTGTTTTTCCTCATCCAGTCCATTACTGCTTCAAGGCATTCATTTAGAGGCAAGATGCCACCCTTAGTCGATGCTATTATCCGAGGCATGGAGAGATATATCTGGGTGTCATCAGCGTACTGATAGCACCTTGCTCCATGCCTCCTGATGATCTCTCCCAGCGGTCTCATGTAGATGTTAAATAGCATTGGGGACAGGACGGCGCCCTGAGGGATGCCAGATTTAAGCTCTTTTTTCGAGGAGCAGCTGTCCCCAAGCATCACCATCTGGTATCTACCCGAGAGATAGGACCGGAACCACTGAAGTGCAGTGCCCGCGATCCCCAGCCCTCTCAGGCGTTCCAGAAGGATACCATGGTCTATGGTATCGAAAGCCACTGAGAGGTCCAAGAGTACCAGCAGGGTCACACTTCCCCTGTCGATACCCAGACGTAGATCATCCACTAAGGCGACCATGGCAGTCTCGACTCCATATCCTGCCCTGAAGCCAGTTTGAAATGGATCTAGATAATCTGTTTCATCCAAGACAGCTTGGAGTTGAAGGGCAACAGCCCTCTCGATCACCTTGCTTAAAAATGGAAGAGGGGAAACTGGTCTGTAATTATTCATATCCAGGGGATCTAGGAAGGGCTTTTTTAGAAGCGGACGTATAATTGCTTCTTTTAAACAAGCTGGAAAATTGCCCTCCCTGAAGGATGCATTAATAACATATCTTAAGTGTGTCTTAATCGCAACTCCTCCCTGGACAACCAGCCATGAAGGGCAGGGATCAAGAGGGCAAGTTGTCCTCCTTACCTTTCCAAGGAGCTTGTCTATGTCCTCGGTACTGACTGACTGAAACTGATCCAGTATAATCCTATTCACGGAGTTGCCGGACACTTCATTTGTAACCTCTGCTATAACACCGGCATCCAAATCAGCTCTTATCTGAGAGATTTTATCTGCGAAATGATTATTCAAAACATCACAGCAAGCTACATTAGGTTCTAACAACGAGTTCAGGGGAGTGGGTAACTGAGTCAAATCCCTTACCACCCTGAACAGCTCTGCTGGATGAGAAATCGCAGACGCAATACGTGCAGAGAAGAAAGTCTTCTTCGCTGCATCTATTGCCACTCCATAGGAATAAAGGAATTCTCTATAGCGTGTCCTGTCAGATAAGAGTCGAGATTTCCACCAGTTGCGCTCTAGTCGTTGTCCAGCCTGCTCCATATTCCTAAGTTCTACTGTATACCAGGGATTACGGTTTAAAGCAGGCTGGAAAGGACGCTTGGGAGCAATCGTGTCGATAGCCCTGGTAAGATCACAATTCCAGGTATTAACCAGGGCTTCGACAGGATCACCGGTGATACCAACCATAAAACCCTCAAGGGCTTTCTGGAATCCAATAGGTTCCATTAACCTTCGAGGGCGGACCATTCTAATAGGTCCACCACCCCTGCAGGGCCGGATAGCAGCCATTAGTCTAACCCTGACCAGGAAATGATCTGTCCATGACAAGGTGGTAGCATTTATTATCTCCACCCACGGCTGTACCTGTTCCGTACTAAAGACCGCATCAAGGGTATGACCGGCACAATGTGTTGGCCCAGAGGCTAATTGGGATAGGCCCATGTTTGTCATGGATACCATGAACTCCCGAGCTGCACCTGTCAAACTGGTCTCAAATGGGATGTTGAAGTCACCCAGAACCAGAAGTCTGGGCGACTCCAACACCAACTCCGACACCAGCTCTGTCAGCTCGGCTAGGGAGTCTGATAGGCAGCGGGGTGGTCGGTACACTAACAGAATCCCCAGACTATCCCTTGCCTTCAGGCTCAGGTATGGCCAAGCTTATAGATGTGTCCTTTTTTTTTTAAACATGGTGTGGGAGGCTTATCTGCTTCTTCTTTTTTTCCTCTGTTTTGCTGTTCATATATGCTCAGCAGGGAATTCTGGATGCAGCTTCTGTTCACCTTTCCTGTTGGGTGCAGGGAGACACAGCTACAGCGCAGTAACTGTAAGCTGTGGGGTTTTGGAGGAGTGTAACAGTGTCTGGGGGAATGGTTATCCAGAGTGCCAGAGCCGCCCAGCAACAGGTTGCCAGGCAACCAGAATAGCTACTCCAGAGTAAAAACCAGCCATTTCTGGGAAGGATAAGAGAAGACATATATATATATATACACACACACACACATACACACATTATATAGAACACTGATTGATTTAGTCCGTCCTTCAGTGGGTCCTTTACCGGAGAGAACAACTCTAGAATAAAGGTCTTCAGTCAACCAGGGAGGTTGTCTGAGTGGGAAGGTTTGTTTCTCTGGGAAAGCCTAGAGAGAGAGGCAGAAATAAAATCAACCCGCTTTTAAATCTGGTCAGATTTTGTATTTTTATATTAAGGTATTGACAAGGTTAAGATAAGTAGTTTTGATTTGGGGTTTTTAAGTTAATAGATTGATTGGGTTGTGGTTTAGTTAGTTGGGTGGAATCGTATATGTATAATGTATATGATATTGTCTTTTGTGTGTATGGAAATGTACTCTTGTATTTGTTTGTTTATATCAAAATTTAATAAAAATTAAAAAAAAATAAATCTGGTCAGAAAGTGTGATCTAGATTTGGGTATTGAGCCTTTAGCAAAAAGGGTAGCCAGAGGGGCTGTTTGTTATACTTGTACTTACAAGCTGGTGTGAAAATATATGGAAACTGTCTAAATGAATTCTGGAGAACTGCTTGAATTTTGATATACATATGAAATCCAATTCTTTGCTCTGTTTGTTATTTTAATAAGGATTGTGGTGTATTTTTCATAAATTTTGACTCAGCTGAATGATATACAGTAACTCTAACCAAACAGAACCGCACTATTATCTACTATATAAAAGTCAAAGTTTGTCTGTGAGTTTGTCTTTGTCAGGCAGGCAAAGAGCTCACATATGATTGGCGGTGTGAGGCGAGAAGACCTCATATGATTGGCTGCCTGTGACGATTCTACGGAATCCTGCAGTTGGCAGTTCAGGGAGGGGCCTTTAGGATTCTCAGCCAGAGAGCTCAGGCCAGTTGCTAAGGAGACGAGGCCCAGTAGCAGGAAGAAGGGCGGTGTATTCCCTCAGGAACCCAACCTCTGTATGTTAACAACTCTGAATACAGATTGGATTGGGGAATATGGGGAAAAGTTACAGGTACTGGAATAGGCCAGTTGCTATGGCCTAGCAGCAAGGGGGAGGACAGTGTATTCCCTCAAGAACCCAAACTGTGTATGTAAATAACTCTGAATACAGATTGCATTGGGGAATATGGGGAAAAGTTACAGGTACTGGAGAAGACAATTAGATGAGTTCTTAAGAGGAAAATAAAATCTCGGGCAACGCCGGGTAAATACGCCAGCAGCACTTTAAAAGAGTTCTACATAACGATTGAAAAACTTCACCCTTTTTACACGAAGGAGGTGTTTTAAAGGGGAAGACAGAGCTGAATGAAGTGACAGGGAGCTTTGGGGAAGCCGCCATTCCAGTCTGTGAGGACAAAAGCTGGCCTGGCCACAGTGAGGGAAGAGAGGTGCTGTGGTTCCACCTGGCAGACCTTTCTGGTGCCTCTCCTCAGTCCAGGACATGTTAAGGGTTAAAGACAGAGGAGTCCCCTCCCACATTGAACCCGGTGATCCTAGCTGGAACTTGGAATTACAGCCCGCAGGGGCACAGGTATGTTCACCAGGGGAGTAGAGCAGGTGTGGCCTCTGATTTAGAGCCCTCTACAGCTCAGGTCCAGGCTATCTCAAAGACCATATCTCCCCACACGAACCTGCCAGAGATTTAAGATCTGCAGGGAAAGGTTTTCTCTTGGTCCCGCTACCGTCCCAGGCTTGCCTGGTGAGGCCATGGGAGACAGGGCCTGCTCCGTGGCTGCTCCCACCCTCTGGAACTCCCCTCCATGGGAAGCCTCTCTGCTTTCCGTTCTCCGGCAGGCCAAGACCTTTTTGTTTAAGCAGACTTCTAATGTATAAGGAGGGAAGCTTTGTTAGGATGATTTATTTATCTTTTTAAACATTTGTATATCTTTTATACTGTTTTATGTGGTTTTTTAATTTTTTAAAAAACTTTGCTGTGATTTTTTAAAAATTGACTGTCTGTGCAAGCTGCCTTGGGTCCCACTCTGAGAGAAAGGTGGTATACAAATGAAATGAAATGTAAATAAAGTGTTAATTTTTGTACTGAGGGAGGATCCATCACCTTGCCTTTCCAATTTGCATAATGCGTGCAGGTTGTGGAATTCTGTAACTGCAGAATAACTCAGGTTAAATCCCACTTAGCAGTGTTTATGGAAGCAAGTGACTTGGATAACCATCCCAATCAGATAGTGACCGAAAAGTTTAGGACAGTGGTTCCCATACTTTGATCCTCCAGGTATTTTTGGACTTCATCTCCCAGAATTCCTAACTGTTGGCCATGCTGGCAGGGGCTTTTAGGAGTTGAAGACCAAAACACCTGGAGGACCAAAGCTTGGGAAGCACTGTTTTGGGATTTCTTTCTTTTACTTTTAGCTGACAGTGGTTTTTGACTTCTTCCTCACTCCAGGTTATTTTCCTGGATGACATTGGTACGAACTTGAAGCCAGCTCAAGAGATGGGGATTGCTACCATCCTGGTGCGAAATGCTGACTCTGCTCTGAAGGAGCTACAAGAGCTGACCGGGGTTCAGGTGAGATGCTCTCATGTGTGGCCATTTCAAAGGAGACTTCTCTTAGTTTCATGCAAACCGTGTGATGCAGCAGCCAAGAAAGCCAATGCAATTCTCGGTTGCATCAATAGGAGTCTGGTGTCTAGATCAAGGGAGGTACTGATACCACTCTATTCTGCTTTGGTTAGACCTCATCTTGAATCTTGTGTCCAGTTCTGGGCACCCGAATTCAAGAAGGACATGGTCAAGCTGGAGCAAGTCCAGAGGAGAGCGACCAAAATGGTGAGGGGCCTGGAAGCCATGCCCTATGAGGACAGACTTAGAGAGCTGGGGATGTTTAGTCTGCAGAAGAGGAGGTTAAGAGGGGACACGATAGCCATGTTTAAATATTTGAAGGGATGCCATGTAGAGGAAGGAGAGGGCTTGTTTTCTGCTGCTCCAGAGACCAGGACAAGGAGCAATGGATTCAAGCTGCTGGAAAGGAGATTCCACCTGAACCTCAGGAAGAACTTCCTGACAGTCAGGGCTGTCCGGCAATGGAATATGCTGCCTCGGAGTGTGGTGGAGTCTCCTTCCTTGGAGGTTTTTAAGCAGAGGCTGGATGGCCATCTGTCAAAGGGAGTGCTTTGAGAGTGTTCCTGCATGGCAGGGGGTTGGACTGGATGGCCCCTGGGGTCTCTTCCAACTCTGCATTTCTATGATTCTAACCCTGGTTCAGAAGTATTTGTATGTGTTTGCTTAATACCAAGGTTTCTAAGCGACTTTTCAAGGCTTCACTTTTCCCAAGGTGGCTTGCAAATAGCAACCCAAACTGGAACTTGTTTCTCCACAAATCATAAAATACAGGTTATCTGAAGTGCTTGGCACCAGAAGTATGCATATTTTGGATTTTTTCAGATTTTGGAATATCTATATTTGCATGCACATAAAATTCAGTACAGTACAGGAGATCTTTGGGGAGCCCACAATCAAATGAGCAGGAATGCCACATCCACTGCTTCAAAGGCAGAAGCAGGTGGCTGGTGGGCTCCCTGGAGATCTCTTGTACGGTACAGTCCTCCCTCCACATTTGACCTTCACGAATTTGATTAGTTGCAAGGTGCCCACTTGCCTCCCCCCATTCTCCCCCTCCCATTCCCTGGCCTTTTGGCCAGATGCTCTGCCTTATTTCTCTGTACCCTAGCCAAAGGCAAGCAGATGGGAGAGGGAAAAGTTCAAACGCATGCAAGCTTTTCCCCCTCCATTCTCCTGCCTCTTGCCCATGCAAGCAGGAAGAAGGAGGGGTGCGCACAAGTGACGGGCAGGGAAGTGGAGCTGGGGGGAAGTGTTTTCCTTATACGGGCTGAGAAAAGGCAGGGCATATGAGTGACAGGCAGGAGAATGGAGGGGGGAGCCCCAGGAGGGAATGAGAGAGGGAGCACTCACATGGGTGGCGGAGGGAGTTATTTGCGATATTTTGAGTTTCACAAGGGATCTGTGCCTCCAACCCTCATGAAAGTCGAGGGGCTACTGTACTGTATCTTTTTTCTTCTAATATCAGTTCCCTCATATCCTCAGTCTCTCAGAACCTCAGTCTCTCTCCAGCCTTGCGTCTCGTACACAGGTACCAAATGAACGAGATATGAAGCTGGAGAGAGACATGAAGATCTGGGAAATGGCAGGAGGCATGGATTTGCACCAAGTATCATGCTTGGATTCCCACCATTTCATGGATCGTAGTGTTCTTTCCAACCTTATGTCTCATTTGTTTGCTACTTGTGTTGTATATGAGATGTGAGGCTGGAGAGAGACTGAGGATTTGGGAGATAAATAAACAGGAGTGCTGCAGCCTCAAAGGCAGAAGTGGGCAACTGATGACAAAAGGTTTCAGTTTTTTGGCAGTTTTCAGATTTCCAAATTAGAGATGCTCAACCTGTTATAAAATAGCAGCTGGAATTCATTTAGGAAAGTACATACACATAAGTCACAGTACACAACTGGGACAAAAAAAATCACCAGTGTGTAATGGATACACATTCTGTTGCTGATAGCAACAGAAGCAGAGGTGCTCAGATAGGATGTCCTTGTTTGCCTTCTCTTTGCAAGTTGCACGTTGGGCATTGTGGTTGAGCATCCTATTCTTTGTAGTTATTATGGATAACAGTTGTGTATCCTGTACTTTGTATTATGATAGTGCGTTGTATATTACATGCATTATGCAATGGCACACAGCCATTAACATGTGTTGTGCAGTGTTGCCTTGTGTAGTATAGCTGTGGCACCAGTCTGTGTTCAGGTATTTATGCTACTCTAAGGAGATGTTGGATTGAGGCCAATGGGTTACTTATAAAGCATCCCACATCTTTATAGTAAAGTGTTTTGGTGTACATGAATAATATGGGCACTGTTGTGTTTGTAGTCTGTACCAGAAAATCCAATTTCCCATATAACGGACAGAGCTGAAGAAGGTGACTTTTGGGGGGCTGTAAGTTATAGATTCCCACAACCAGACAAAGTTAGACTTTTCCAGGCTGTCTCAAACCAGCATTTTGAATTAGGCTTGCAACCAATGTAACCTATTAGACAATTGATGTGATATCATCTTTTTATCTGTTACTTAAACCATGTTGTAAATTTTTACTGTTATTAAGCATGTTTTAATAATGCTGACGTTTAATTTCTTTTTAGCTTTTGTAAATAGTGTCCTAGCAGTATTTTTTCAGATTATTGTAAGCCACCTTGGGAGAAAGGCTGAATATCAGTGCAATAAACAAACAAGGAAAGAAGTAAATCTGAGCATGCAACCTCAATAAAAGTTATTCTTGTCCAAACCCAGCATCTGTTTCATAGACCACACAGAGAGTATATATTAATTCATTAGTTGTGTGTGGTGCATATTTTGGGTTATAGTTCCCATACTGGTACCACTCTACTCTGCTTTGGTTAGACCTCATCTTGAATCCTGTGTCCGTTCTGGGCACCATAATTCAAGAAGGACATGGTCACACTGGAGCAAGTCCAGAGGAGGGTGACCAAAATGGTGAGGGGCCTGGAAGCCATGCCCTATGAGGATAGACTTGGAGAGCGGGGTATGTTTAGTCTGCAGAAGAGAAGGTTAAGAGAGGACATGAGAGCCATGTTTAAATATTTGAAGGGATGCCATGTAGAGGAGGGACTGGGCTTGTTTTCTGCTGCTCCAGAGACCAGGACAAGGAGCAATGGATTCAAGCTGCAGGAAGGAGATTCCACCTGAGCCTCAGGAAGAACTTCCTTGCGGTCAGGGCTGTCCGGCAGTGGAATATGCTCAATGGAATGTGGTGGAGTCTCCTCCTTCCTTGGAGGTTTTTAAGCAGAGGCTAGATGGCCATCTCTCAGGAGTGCTTTGAGGGTGTTCCTGTTGGACTCAGTGGCCCCTGGGGTCTCTCCCAACTCTACATTTCTATGATTCTATGATTCCTTAGTGTATGTAATTTGCTGCCCACTGCACATGGGAATGGCCACTGTTTCAGGAATGCTTTGATGGTGTCTTTCTGCAAGTCAGTTCACTCCTTCTGGAGGGAATGGGGCAGAGAAAATGTAGTGAGGGGAGTCTGGAGGGGTTAAAGACCCCCATAACAATAGCCTCAAGAACCAAGGTGGTGTAGTGGTTTGAATACAACAAACGTGGAGACCAAGATTCGATTCCCTCTGTATTTCTTCAGTGGGCTGTTATAGTGCGATGATTCCACTTGCAACATTCTATGGAATCCTGGGGTTTGCAGTTTCTGGCCCCTCCCGAAACTGCAAACCCCAGGATTCTGTAGGATGTTGCAAGTGGAATCATCGCGCTATAACAGTCCAGTGCAGAAATGGAGGAGCACTGGGTGATCTTGGGCATATCATGCACTCTCAGCCCCAGAAAACCTTGTGATGGGTTTGTCATAAATCAGAAAGGACTCAAAGGCACGCAAGGACAACAGCTTCGCTTGGTTCACCCCTACAACATGCCTTTAGGTTGGCAAGAGTGAAGTTCTCTGCAGTCCTCTCTACAGCAACCACGGTTGAAGAAAGTCATAAAACTGGGAAGAGGTTAATGGCAGGACATTGTGGCTGTGTAAAGGTTGTGCTACACCCAGGGCTCCACGGGACTGCTGGTTTCCGCACCGGGGTGGGCGTGTTAACCTTGCAGAATTGCCCGAGTGATGGCTTGACTGAAAACCGGCAGGATTTTGTTACTGATCCCCTGCGTGAGGCATCTTGTCAATATTTCTGTAGCTCCCAGTCTAAAAAACCTCACAGCATCTTCTTCCTCTCTCTGCAAAAGGTAGCTCACGTACCAGCTGATTCTTTGAAAGTGGATCCCCTCTCATTTCCTCCCCCTCCCCAGAAGATGATTTCTGCCTTCTGCTCTCTGGAGAGACTTCTGCTGATTGAACCATTAACCGCGGAAGTGTTAGCCTGTGCTCATATGCATTGACCCAGACGGCTACCTTTGCACTTGGCAGGTTTTGCTGGCAGTCGGTGCTGCATGCCCTTTTTTTTTTCTTTTCCCGAAAGGAAAGAGAATACAAAGGGCACTTTCAGATAGCAAGATCACTTCAAGAGCCAGAAATTAAACTCAGGCCTTTGGATCTTCTTAATTGCATTGCATTATCCATCGCTTTATAAGGAATTGAAGAGAACGTTTTTTTAAAAAAGAGCAAATTTCCAGATCTTGTGATTGCGGATTCTTGATGGAGTGCTATTTTTATGAGTGCCTCCTTTGTGCTTGACAGTGTGGCTTATTTGCTCTGCATGATAAATACTTCTCATGCCTTTTTTTTTTGGTATTTTAATATTTATTTCTAAGATGACTTTCCCAGAGTTCATGGATTTTTGCCCCAGTTCTCTCTACTTCCAAACTTTCCAAGCAGCATGCTGCGACACATTAGTGTGTTGCCTGACGTGTGCTGGTGTATCGCCTACAATCTTGGAAATGTGTGTTATTATTTATAAACCATATATTTTTTAAAATATATGAAAGGTTTGCATGAGATATGTTGTGTCCCCGCACATTTTGTTATTACAATTTATATACATATCCATATCTCTTGTAAGGGGTTAGTTTAACCTACTGTTTGGAACTGTGTCACGAAATGATGCATGTCTGAAAGGTGTGTCACCAACATGAAAAGTTTGGAAATCTCTGCTCTGCTTAATAACATTTATTTATAATGTTATTCTCATCAAAGAGTGGAACATCAATGTATACAGTCAAAGACAAGAACAATAACACATAACCCTATTATTATTGCTACTACTGTTATTACTATTATTGTTAATTATATTTGTATGCTGCCTTTCTTCCAGACTGGGTCCCAGGGCAGTCTCCAAAAAAGTTTAAATCATTAATAAAACATTTAAAACAATTAAAAACTTTTTAAAACATATAAACTTACACAAAAAATTTAAAAACAACTTGATAAATTAACCTCCCCTGTTTTTGTAAGAGGTGGAAAGTGGTTCACCCTAGGCTTCTTACAACCATTTAAAACAAAGTACAGTAACAAGATTATTAACAATTTAAAAAACATGTTTAAAACGTAATGAAATGGAAACAGACCATAAACACACATGCCCATTAGAAGCTTCATCTGCAGCGATGAATTAAAAACCAAATGCCTGTCTAAATAGAAAAAGGTCTTTGCCTGCCAGCAGAAAGAGATCAGAGGGGAGGCCAGTTGCACCTCCCGAGGAAAGTACTTTCACAGCTTGGGATATTAGACTGGCTCTTTGCTTTGCTTCTGTTAATGGGGAAAAACGTTTACCCTGCAAGATTTTTGGAAACTGATTGCAAGCGCTTTTAACTGTCCGCTGTAGCTTTATTGTTATGTTTTACATGTCTTAAATGCTGTAGTTTACTTATATTTTAAAAATAGTGCTTGGTTGTTTTTACCTGTTTGTTTGTGCTTATATCTGTTTTATAAGCTGCCCGGAAAGTGGGAAAAAGGTGGACTATAAGTGAATAAGGTGAAGATGATGATGTTGGTGATGGATGATACAAAAATAATACCAGTTAGGAAATAATGGAAAGGCAGTTAAACAACGGTGACAACTATGGCTACTGCAGTTCTGTACAATCTTGAGTCTTTAAGTGCACCGGATGTATTTTCTTGTTGTGGAATTGAAGAGAGAATGTTTGCTGTAGTCCTTTGCTTCAATGCTAGCCGGTGACATGTGTCTTGTTTGCACTTTGTTTAAACGCTCACACCCACGAAACAACTCACATGCTGCAGCGTTGCGTAAGTGTGAGATTGGAGTGAACGTTGGACTCCGCTCTGGTGCTTAGGAGCATGCTTTGAGTGCTGACCAAAGCAGTAGAAAGGGACAACGAGAAGAGACAAAATGGACGAGGTGGGTACAGTCACAGAACAGAACACTGGAGAATTGGCTTCTAGCCTTCCCTCAGCAAATCAGAGCAAGGAATCTTTGGTCAGGCTGACCAATAGTGTGACTTGGTAAAAAGCAGTTTCTTACATTGCTGCGGTTGAATCTTGTTGCTACTCCCAACTAGAATAAACTCATTGGACTCAATGGCCCATGAGGTCCCTTTTTAACTCAATTCAAGAAGGATATGGGCAAGCTCGAACATGTCCAGAAGAGGGTGATCAAAATGGTCAAAAGCCTGGAAACTGTGAATTTTAGGGAGCTGGGTAGGTTTAATCTGGAGAAGAGAAGGCTGAAAGGAGACATGAGGATGGGCATGTTTAAATATTTGAAAGCATGTCACACGGACGTTGGAGCACGCTTGTTTTCTGCTGGTCCAGAGGCTAGGAGATAGAGCAATGGCTTCAAACTCCAGGAAAAGAGTTTCTACCTAGACACTAGGAAGAAGTTCCTGGTGGTATGAGCAGTTTGACCGTGGAATAGGGTGCTGCCTGGGAGTGTGGTGGAGTCTTCTCTTCCTTTGGAGGTTTTTAAGCAAAGGCTGGATAGCCATCTGTCAAAGGGAGAGCTTTGACGGTGTCTTCCTGCATGGCAGAAGGGGGTTGGACCGGATGGCCCTTGGTGTCTCTTCCAACTCTATAGTTATATAAACTATAAATCCATTAAACCAATGGGCTTTACATAAGTGTTGACAGAAGTTGATTCTGTGTCTGGTCCACTTGGGAATTTAGACCGTAAGTTCCATGGACCAGTTCTTATGGCGCTCTAAACACATAACTTTCTTTTTTAAAATTGATCTGTCCCTGCAGCTTCTCGACCGGGAAGAAAACCTTCCACCAGCCTGTGAGCCAGAGAACGTGGCGCATGGCTATGTGACCATCAAGGTAATTGCAGAAAGGTTGTGTTTTCAATGCAGCGTCTCTTTTGATTGCTTTCAGCCGGGGAAATAATTGTGGGTATTACTACCTGAAAACAGTTCTTCACACACGTGTTGCAAAATTGTCTTCACAGTGGAGGTGGTTTTTTTTTTTTTTTTATCTGTTCCCTTTTGTTCTTTGGGATGAAATACTGTCTGTTATTTAGGAACACTTGTGAGCAACCATGCTGTGCAGGTATACCTCATAAAATGGATGTATCCCTGGGCATTCCTTCTTTAACAGAAAATTTGGTACCGGAGGCAGAATAACATGCAAAGAAAAGGGTACCACAAAAAAAGAACTGCTTTGAGTGTGTGTTCCTGCATGGCAGAATGGGGTTGGACTCGATGGCCCTTATGGTTTCTTCCAACTCTATGGGCATTTCTGCAGTACACTGTTATAGTGCTCTTATTCCACTTTCAACCTCCTGTGGAATCCTGGGGTTTGTAGTTTAGCGAGAGGCGTTTAGAATTCTCAGCCAGAGAACTCTTCAGCCTCAGGAAACTATGGACCCAGAATTCCACAGGATATTGAAAGTGGAGTAAGTGGAATAATAGTACTATAACAGCGTAGTGCAGAAATAGCCTGAGATTCAACGTATTTCAGCAAATTGATCCAAAATTGACCATATGCCTATGTGAAATGAGACAACCAGGTCAGGAAATCTTTGGGTAAGTAAACAAAAACATTCTGAACCTTCTACAGATCACTTCAGGGGTTCTCCCGTTTTTCTTACGGTTTTAATTTTGATGGCAGAAATAAACTTACTGATCTATGCTTCAGTAAAAAATTATTTATGGTTCTCTAATGTGCTGGTAAGGCTGGCTTGTCTGTGTCAAGAAAAGGTTGGACCAAACCTGTAGAAAATACTTTGTGATGTGGGTCGTTAAGTGCACCTGTGGAAAGCCATGTGACTTTATCTGAGTCATGCTGAGTCGTGCTGACGAGCAGTCAGGGGAGAAGGTTGCATCAGGTGTGAGGAGAATGCAAAGGCTGGCAGGATTGCATCAGCTAGTATGAATATAAATGTAACTGAGACCTAGCCAACAAGGTTTGCACACGTTGCCTGACGTGTCTGCCAGAGGCTCTGTCAGAAAGAGCAAGCAAAGGGATGCTGGAATGCCTTCTGGAGATTCTTGTAAATATGTACACATTGTACCTGAAGAATAAATTGCCTCCTTGATGGAAGAGAACAATTGGTGTGGGTGAGTTTTTCTTGGCTACAGTGCATTGCTGCTAAGATATTCTCTGCTGCTGGACACGCTTCCAAAGCTGTGGGAACAATCTCTGCTATATTTTGGGTGTGAGAGTCTGCACCATCTTTTTGTTTCCCTGACAAAATAACTCTTCTCCTTGAACCCTTCCGTATTCAAACCAAAATTCCCTCTCTTCAGTTTTTTATCACTTTCTCTGTTCCTAACTGACCCCTCTCTCAGCTGATCTTGTCAGGATTAATCTGTTCCTATCTGCCCCTGTCCCTGGCCATTTCCACACTAGATTGTTATAGTCCTATTAGTCCACTTTCAACATCCCATGGAATCCTGGGGTTTGCAATTAGGGACCTTTGAGGCCGCTCCCTGAACTGCAAACCTCAAGATTCCATAGGATGCTGAAAGTGGAATAATAGCACTATAACAGTCCAGTGTGGAAAGGGCCCCTTTCACTGTTTTGACCCAGCCCTAACTCTGTTTCTAACTGCCCTATCCAACACTTTCACAGACCCTCCGGTTTCCTATTTTCCTCCCATTGGTCCTCTGTAACAGCATTCAAAAGGCTACTCTTGGCTAGCTGTACTCAGGCATCTTCAGATGGTGTCATGGGATCTTTCCATGTCTGAGCGTAGAGTATTCTCATAGCCATTGCCATGTACTATATGACTCCTAGAAAGTTCTTTTTTATCTGGTTATCCATCAGTCACTAATTTTGAGCCCATCACTGCTTGTTATGTTCAGGTGTTAGGGAGGGTAAACAAACCACACCTCACTGTATCCTGAGGTGGACACAGAGCTGAATTGAACCCCCCTCCCAAATGCAAAGTAGGGAGGTAAAAAAGAGAAAGACAGACAGACACACACACACGTGAGCGCACACACATGCACAGGCACACACACGTAACTTTGGCTGAAGGATCCATCCAAGCATCACCGCTGACAGTAGCACTAAGGAAGGATGATTTATTCTTTCAGGCTTCCCTTCTTATACCATTTTAATGTTTATATTAAAGAATGCTTACATAAAAGATTGATGCATCAGCATTAGCAGAGTCACAGCTTGTACACACATTATATTTTATCTTGACCCTTAACATTCCTAAGTCTGTGTGTTCCAGTCAACATCCTGGATCATTTTCAAAGACATCTTCAACGTTAGCAGAGTCCTTCGTTTCTGCACATACTGACTACTTGGCAGAACAAACAATTCTGAAGCAAAGTTGTTTGATGAGTGTCTAAAACCAATTAATACTACAGTTAATCATCATAAAGTATTCTATAGCAAGTTACAGGGCACCAAATTTCATACCTAACAAAGGGGCTCCATTCCAGATCAAGACATTTTGTTGTGTTGGAACATGGCTCCTAAATAGTTTTTTTGTTTGGAGGAGATGCAGACTCAGCTACCATCCACGAAATGATAAATGGGACACCCTCCATTTAAATTGGGTTTGGGCTCAGGTTTCTTGTTGTTTGGGGTTCAGGCTCAGGTTCGTTTCAGTGTGCTTCCTGTGTACAGATGTGCAAACTTTTTAATGGATGCCTTTTAACCGATGATGTCACTGCTGAGCTGGAATTCGTGGTGAGATTTAGAAATACACTTTGTTTCTTCCGTCTGTGATTCTGACTCAAGCTTGTTTTTCCTCCCACCCCCCTTAGCCTCAGACTCGGTTGCACTTTGTGGAGATGGGTAGTGGTCCAGTAATTTGCCTGTGTCATGGCTTCCCTGAGACATGGCTTTCTTGGAGGTACCAGGTATGGCAAATTTTGTTTATTTACCAAAGCCTCAGTGTGGTATAGTGATCTGAGTGCTGGATGAAGATTCCAGGAAACTAGAGTTCAGATCTCTACTCAGCCATGGGTGAATGGTCACTTCTTGTTTCTGAGATGTTGTTGTCTTCTGCTTTGGACCTCAGTCTCTCTCCAGCCTTGCGTCTCATTCCTTTGCTACTTGCACTGTGTATGAGAAGCGAGGCTGGAGAGAGACTGAGGATCAGAGAGATGAGGGAGACCAAAATGGTGAAGGGTCTGGGAACCATGAAGGCCTCTGAGGAGCGGCTGATGTAGCTGGGGATGCTTAGTCTGCAGAAGGGAAGGTTAAGAGGGGACACGATAGCCATGTTTAGATATTTGAAGGGTTGTCATTCCGAGGAGGGAGTGGGCCTTTTTTCCATTGCTCCAGAGACTAGGACAAGAAACAATGGATTCAAGAGGCAGGAAAGGAGATTCCACTTGAACCTCAGGAAGAACTTGCTGACGGTCAGGGCTGTCCAGCAGTGGAATCTGCTGCCTCCATGGAGTGTGGTGGAGTCTCCTACTTTGGAGGTTTTCAAGCAGAGGCTGGATGGCCATCTGTTGGGAGTGCTTTGTTGGGTTCCTGCATAGCAATGGGTTGGACTGGATGGCCCCTCTGGTCTCTTCCAACTCTATGATTCTATGATTCCAAACATCGGGTACCAGTTCTGGGCACCTCAATTCAAGAAGAATATCAACCAGCTGGAGTGTGTCCAAAGGAAGCTAACCAAAATGGTGAAGGGTCTGGAAGCCATGAAGCCCTATGAAGAATGTCTGAGGGAGCTGGGGATGTTCAGTCTGCAGAAAAGAAAGTTGAGAGGGGCCATAATAGCCATGTTAAAAAATATTTGAAGGGATGTCGTGTCAGGGAGCGGGCTTGTTTTCCACTGCTCCAGAGACTAGGACAAGCAGCAGTGGATTCAAACTACAGGAAAAGAGATTCCACCTTCCTGATGGTAACAGCAATTTGAGAATGGAATGTGCTGCTGCCTGGGAATGTGGAGGAGTCTCCTTCTTTGGAGGTTTTTAAGCAGAGGCTGGATGTCCATCTGTCAGAAGTGCTGTGATGTGTGTTCCTGCATGGCAGAAGGAGGTTGGACTGGAGGGTCCCTGGGATCTCTTCCAGCTCGAGGATTCTGTGATCCTATGATGATTCTATGAATGAGCAGAAGTGCCACAGCCTCCACCTTGAAGGCAGAAGCAGGTGGCTGGCAGCAAAAAGTTTTGGGCTTTGGAGGTTTTTGAATTTTGGATTACTGGATTAGGGATGCTCAAATAGAACTTTCTAATTCGCTTGTATGGGGTGAGAATTTACAAGCTGATCATGGTACCTGTGAAGGCCTTGAAAGAAGGGAAAGACATTGTGGCTTCTGGAGAGGCCTGGGGGAGAGCGAGCAGAAGTAGTTAAATAATATGAATTACCCCACCTCATCCCATTCTGCTCCCTTCAAAATTGTTCTTTTTCTCCATCTTAGATTCCGGCCCTGGCTGATGCCGGCTTCCGTGTCATCGCTTTGGAAATGAAAGGCTTTGGAGATTCCACAGCTCCACCAGGTGAGCTGGTATTTTGATACCTACACTCAGTTTTCATTGCTGGATTTTTTAAAAAAATCATATTTAAATCTCTCGTTAGTGCTTCATATACTTATATGTTTAATATCCTTTTTTTCTTCCTTATGGGGCGTAAAGCAGCTTAAACTATATGTTAAAACAAAATAGCTAAAAAAATCTGTAGTACAATTATTATTATTTTTTAAAGGCATTAAAGCAGTGGTTCTCAACCTGTGGGTCCCCAGATGTTTTTGGACTTCAACTCCCAGAAGCCCTGAGCATTGACCATAGTGGCTGGGGCTTCTGAGAGCTGAAGTCCACAAACATCTGGGGACCCACAGGTTGAGAACCAGTGCATTAAAGGAAAGGGCTTCCAGGCTGGTCTATCATCAAAACACAGTAAAAATCATGCCAAAGGAAGAATGCAGTATCAGTTGTTAAAAGAGATAATGCTGTCTTAGATGGAATTAGACTCTTGGGCCAACTGGCCTGTGCCTGTCCAGAGCTTGAAAAAGTTAACAATTTTGACTGCAAAACTGGGATATTCTGGAAGTTGTAGTGCTAGAAAAGGAAATTGTCTAAAAGAAAAGTCTTCCTTCAGGTCTGGACTGGACCTGATGTGAATCAGTTTATGTGAGGACCATGTGTTTTTTTAAAAAAAAAATAATTGGTACCCTCTGTGTCTCCAGTGTGGGACCCAAGGAAGCTCATAACACAATAAAACAAAGTACATCTAATAAACTAGGACAGGGAGATCACATTCTCCATCTCCCCACCATTTGCCTTCTACTGTTTAGACCCCCTACACCTATTATTTACATTATTTTCTCCTAAAATCATCATGCTTATTTTGTATTTATTTGTTTAATTTATATCCCCCCTTTTCCCCTTCACATAGTTTGTTGTCTTTGATTGATGGGCAACCTCTGTGGGCTTGAAGCTTTTTCTAGCATTGCTGCTCTACATCCTTTAACGAGATTTGTCAGGGGCTGAATTACAGAAGTTTCAGCAGTGGTGTCTGATGGCTTCCTCATCATTAGGATGTGCAATCTACTCCTGGTTTTACTCTGAACTTCAAAGGCGCGATCCAAGATGCCGTCCCTCCACTCCCAGAACCAGTTGCTTCTTCTGCCAGTATTAGGAGAGGCCTGAGAATGATAGAACTTAAGGTTGTGTCAAGAAAGCAAATGCACCAGGCCTCTTGAAGACTTCTCTCCTAGTTCCCTAAAGTTATGGACCTGTCCCAGTGATTAACAATTATTTATAAAATACGCTATCTCGCTTCGAGATCTGGCGCCCGAGAGCCTAGGTTAACAATCTTGAGAAGTAACATCTCAACCTGGGATAATATAGGCCAGTGGTTCTTAACTTTTTCTTTACCAGGGATCCCTGTAAGTATAACTTATTGCCCAGGACCCCCAAGACTTTACTCAGGATTTAAATATTTAAATTTAAATATTCAAATATTTATTTAAATAGTCAAATATTTGGTTATTTATTTATTAAAGGCTTCTGGTGGCTAGGATTCAGATCTCCACTCTCAGACTCTTGGGCAAGTCACATTCTCTCAGCCTCAGAGGAAGGCAAGGGCAACCCCCCTGAAAAAATATGTGCTGTGATAGGTTTACCTTAGAGTTGCCATAACTCAGAAGTGATTTGGAGGTGCACAATAACAAAGTGCCAGTGATGGGGGAGATTCTTTCTAGCCATCATGTCTCTCCCCTTTGAAAACTGACTTGCAGCAATCTGTTACCCTGATTTCTGGGGTCCCTTGAGGGACACCTCAATGTGCTCCACATGATGGGGAATGGAAACTAGCCAGAGCACGAGCGATAGCAATGCGAGAGGCAGGGTAACCTAGCAGAGTCTTTTTACCCAGTGTTTACGGGGTCAGGCCAAGCCAAAAACCAAATGAAAATGTCTAGTGAATAATTTTTTTGAATAAAAGGCTCACGCACCAATGCAATCACTCACACGCGCACCCAAGAGCTATTAAGAAATAAAAAGAGAGGAAATTGGACAGGGGAGTATTGAAGGGGTGTAGTTGGGGTAATACTGCACCTTGTCCTGAAGTCCGTGGTCCGGGAAAAACAGCGGAGAAGTGGGGCTCAGCACGGAGAGGGTTGTGGGGATCACTCAGTGGATGGGGCAACGGTCTGCTAGGATGACCGGGGGTGATCCAAACAACCACTCAAAAACTGGGACTATTTGTAGGGGGAAAAGTACCTGGAGGACTAATCCTTTCCTGGGGAGAGCAATGGCTGCTGGAGCGATAATGAAGCTCCACCGTGGTAATTTTCCTTAGTGTGATGGGATTGCAAGGTGTTGCCAAAGTCTCAGGCTCTTCAGCAGTGTTAGTTTGTGGTGTGACTTCATGTAAATGGTCCTCACCTGATGGAATATTTGCTCAACTTGGGGCAGACACACTAATCCCCTCAAGTTGGCTTCCTGGGGCTAAGGATCCTTTGTTTATTGTAGGTTTGCACATCTTGAGGTCTCCTGGGGCTACGTGACGGGGGATTTTAGTGGCCTGACCTGGTTTTCAGTCTCTCGACTGTGCCTGCCTACGTGCCCCTTCGAGGGACCTCTCAGGCACACAGAATCATATTTTAATACCAAAATTGTAGACCCCAGGCTAGGGTTTCTCCCTCAGAGTAACAAACCCTAAGGTGAACCTATTGTGGGTTTTTCTTGGCAAGATGTGTTGCCTTTGTCTTCCTCTGAGGCTGAGAGAATGTGACTTGCCTGAAGTCACCCAGTTAAGTTTCCAGACCAAGTGAGGATGCAAAGCCTGATCTCCAGACTCATAGTTTGGGAGCGTGCACACATCTTCCACCATGTCCCTGTCGTCAGAGATGTGGCAACAAAGGGGTGCAGGTGTTGAAACTGCTCCCTTCTTTGCAAATGGGGGAGCAGTTTTGGCACCTGTACACGCAGTCCCGCTGCTGCATCCTCGTTGCTGCCATTGCCGGTGTTGTCCAGAATTAGGACTTTGCAGAACCCAGGTCAAGAACCATTAATCTAGAAAAAAGGGAATGGAATGTATATTGCTGATAACAAAAGAGACACTTGTACCAGGCTCAGGAAGAGAAATATAAGCATCCCCACTTCAAGATAGAGGGGCAATAACTGAAAGAGATATTATGGTATGCTGGGTGTGTGATAAAGCCAGGACACTTGCCTCGATACCTGATGACTGCCAGATTTTATGTAGAAGTGATATAAGTTTGCTAATTTACTCATTATCACATAGAAATATATAAGTAACTGTGCTTTTCTTTGTCTTGGGGAATCCACCTTTTGGAAATCATCCCTGGCCATGTTTTCCTTTCTGGCTCAAGCTAGTAAAAGAAAAACTTCACTATCTCCTGCTTGGTGTGTCAGGATTTACCTGCTTGTTGGTATCACCAGATGAGGGATTCTGGGGCATGCAGTCCAAAAAAAGAATGTTCCCAAGCACTGTTTCATTGCATTAAGAGCCACGTCAATGCCATGTGGAGGAGGGGTGGGCTTGTTTTCTGCTGCTCCAGAGACCAGGACAAGGAGCAATGGATTCAAGCTGCAGGAAAGGAGATACCACCTGAACCTCAGGAAGAACTTCCTGACGGTCAGGGCCATCCAGCAGTGGAATCTGCTGCCTCGGAGTGTGGTGGAGTCTCCTTCTTTGGAGGTTTTTAAGCAGAGGCTGGATGGCCGTCTGTCAAAGGGAGTGCTTTGAGGGTGTTCCTGCATGGCAGAGGGTTGGACTGGATAGCCCCTGGGGTCTCTTCCAACTCTACATTTCTATGGATCTATGATTCTAACCATTCCTAAGATTTGAACTCATAAGTGGAGAACTTGCAACCTACAAGTCGCAGAATTCCATAAATAGTGTGACAAGTTCTTTCTAAAACAGTGGCACCCCACTCCTGTCAAACTGTCTGTCTTGTCTGCTGGTCATTGATATTCTGTTCAGTTGTTTATTCTGGTGGTCTTGTTTTCTTTCTTACTCCTTTCACCATCTCAGTTTAGTGCAGTGCCCACTCTACCACAGTGTCTCACATATCCTTCCTCTCATGGTAGAAGGCCTGGAAACTATGCCATTTGAGGACCAGCTTTGGGAGTTGGGTATGTTTAGCCTGGGGAAGCAAAGGTTAAGAGGACACATGGTAGCTATGTTTAAATATTTGAAGGAGTGTCATAGGGAGGATGGAGCAAGCTTGTTTTCTGCTGCTCAAGAGACTAGGACACGGAGCAATGACTTCAAACTTCAGGAAAAGAGGTTCCACCTAAACCTTAGGAAGAACTTCCTGATGGTAAAAGCTGTTTGACATTGGAATCTTCTGCTGCCTGGGAGTGTGATGGAGTCTCATTCTTTGGAGGTTTTTAAACAGAGACTGAATGGCCATCTGTCAGGAATACTTTGATGGTGCATTCCTGCATGGCAGAATGGGGTTGGACTCAGTGGCCCTTCTGGTCTCTTCTACCTGTATGATTCTATGATTCCTTTTCAGTGGAGAGTTTCTTTTTATTTGTTTAGCATCACAGGAGGCAAAAGCCCAGCCCTTGCTGGAGATGTTTGCCTCCTCTAGCCCACATGGAGACTCCAGCAGCAGCTTTTAGAACATTAAAAATAAATTTATGTGCACGAAAACAGCTTTCATAATTCATTTTGCTCTTGCAGATATAAAAGAATATTCCCAGGAAGAAATATGCAAGGTAAGTCATTTCATTCCCCTTGTCGTTTTACTTACCTCTGACATGTGCTCAATTGCATTGATCCCAAGCAAACATTTCCAATGAATGTTCGCTCAGTAATTCATTTACCCTTTAAGGGAGGTAGCTTTAAGGGCATATATATGGATTTTTGGTTGTATATGACCAGTGCAAAAGTGCGGAGTTGGACATTTGTCATGGTACAGGAATACAGAGGGGTCGCCCTTCTGTTGTGGGGGAACTGTCTAGTTTCCTGCAGGACATCCTTTTTTGCAAGACCTTTTATTTTGTAAGGACAGGGTTGGTTGTGTGATACTCTGCCTGCTTCCTGAAGTACTCCTTTTCTACTACCAAACTGTAGAATCAGAAAATTGGAAGGGATCCCCGTGGATCTTCAGTATTCATTTATTCAAAGACAGGTATATCTCATGCAAAGGGATTTAGTTGCACATTTGAGACTGACTGGGAGAAAGAGGTTGGTAGTATAAGCTTTTGTAGACTCAGTCAACTTCATCAGATTAGGTCTATCTGTCAGGAAGTGTTGCTGCTGTCATATGTATTCAACAGTATATGTAATAGTACAGCTGCAATTGATCTAGTAAGACCAGGGTTGCTAAGTGCTTGTATGTATCTGTTGCTAATTACTATTTGCAGCTTTATATCCAGTTATACATTCAAAGTATCCTTAGTTCCAAATGGGCAATTGCTGTACATTCAGTGTTGTGGCGGATATAAGGAAGGGAAGACTGTGGGTGAGAGGGGAGTAGAGAAACGGAGTAACAAGAAAGTGTTATGATAATGAAAAGATAAGGAGAGAGGAACTGTTCTGGCTCCCATGATGAAAGCTACGTAAATAATTGTGAACCTGGGAAAGTGCCTACACTCGTGGAGTGACATGTCACATAAGACTTCAACCAGTCTTTGATATGTGCATCAAAGTTTGTATGTCAAGGTATAAAATTTATAACCAACTCCAATGCTGTTGTCTCAGCAACATTTTGGTAATATTGCTTGCCTTGCCAAATAAACGCTTCTCTTTTCAAACTCTGAGCTAAGTTCTTTAGAGCAAGTGAGCCTGGAAGTGACCATATCTCAGTTGAACAAGTTGAAGTGTTCCTACCATGAAAATAATTCCTGCTTTATTCATGGGGGATACGTTCCAAGACCCCAGTGAATGCCTGAAACCACAGATAGTACTGAGCCCCAAATATAGTATGTTTTCCATATATATACTGTGTTTTTCCTATATGTACATACCTATAAGTAAAATAAAGGTTACTTAAACACAAGTGCTAGATACCATGACAGTCAATCTGATAACCAAGACAGCTGTTAACAGACAGGTAATACATACAGTGTGGATATGCTGGATGAAGGGATGTTTCCAGTCCCAAGCTATTCACAAATTGTGTATTTGAGCCAGCAGCAGTAAAGGAAGGAGCAGGCAGCTGGTAGAAGATGGCTGGAGAACTGAAATACTGTTTTCCTGTTTGCTTCCTTAGGATTTGGTGGTTTTGCTGGACAAAATGGTAAGTCCTTCAACATATTTTTTATAAAAAAAAAATCTCAACTTCTGTTTTGCATCGTTGTTGTTATTTGTCATCAAGTGGACTATGATTTATGGGAACGTTATGAATTAGACTTCCAAGACACTCTGTCATTAACAGCCTTGCTCGGGTCTTGCAAAACCATGGCAGCCAGGGCTTCCTTGGTTGAATCATTCTTCTATAGTGCAGTCCCCCCTTTCCCTAGTGCTTTCCACTAGGTTTAGTCATCTTTCAGTTTAATCATCTTGGCTTCTGATGAGAGTTCAGGCTTGGTTTCCTCTACGACATTTGTCTTTCTCGCAGGACATGATTTCTGTAGAACTCTCCTCCAGTACCACATTTCAAAGGAGTTGATTTTCTTCCTGTCAGCTCTCCTCACTGTCCAGCTTTTACAACCATAAAATGGGAAATACGATGGCCTGGATGATTTGGAGTTTAGGAAGGAGCATTTAGAGTCCTCAGCCAGAGAGCTCTAGTGCAGTGGTTCTCAACCTGTGGGTCCCCAGATGTTCTTGGACTTCAGCTCCCAGAAGCCCTGAGCATTGACCATACTGGCTGGGGCTTCTGGGAGCTGAAGTCCAAGAGCGTCTGGGGACCCACAGGTTGAGAACCACTGCTCTAGTGCCTCACCAAACCACAAACCCCAGAATTCCAGTGGTTGCAGCCATGGCAGTTCAAATGGAGTCATGGCACTATAATTGTCTAGTGTGGAAGGACCTCTGGGCTTCTAATATGTATAGAAAATTTGCAAAAAACCCCAGCAACTTTGCAGGCCAGAAATCAGCCACATTAATTGTTTGTGCAAGATTGCTATTTATGGTGCGGGAAAACAGCAATATTGCACACAAAAGTGACTAGCTGGGGGAAAAAAAACCTAACATTATAAGTTACCTCTAATCACAAACTTGGAAAAAGTTATGCTAAGGAGTGTGTTTTAACAGGCAGAGAACCATGATTATTGCACAAAGAACCCAGGTATATTTCTGCACAGACTAATTTCCAAAAAAAAAAAGTGAATCCTGGAGGAAAACTGCACAAAATTATTTCCATTTTGTTGTCCTTCCTGATCAGGTTTCCTGACAATTAGGAAACTCATTTTTCATCCAGGAAATAAGTAACTGTCCACATACTTTCTGTTCCTAGTCCCAGAGCTGGGAAAGAGGCAATATCTAAATAACAACTACTGTCTACAAAAGCAACTTCAAGTTACCATTGGAGTTCTTTATTCCCACTTCATTGTTTGCCTCTCCACCTTCTCTCTCTGGTGTGTTCTTCCTTTATCCCTCCGATCATCATTGCAGAGAACGAGGCAGTAAAGTTAATAGAAATTCTGTTCAAGTTCAGACGTGACTAGTTTTTTTTTTCTTTCAAGCATCATGGAAAAAGAACAGTAAAGGAAGATTCCCTTGAGAGTCAGCAGGCGGCTGGAGTGAATGTTTTAATCAATTTTCTCTCTTGGCTAAAGTACAGTCCCCCGGATCAGTTTAATAGCGGAGGCATCCTCTGTCAGGAGAGTTGTGCTTCGTGCCAAAGACGGAAGAGCAAAGTAGCCACGCCAAAAAAAACCTCACACATACACACAAACGGGCACTGTTGCTCTGTCTCTTTGTTGTGTGTTGTAACTAACCCCAGCTTTGTTTGGGTCACAAATTTTGATTGCTTTTGAATGCTCCGGTTTCACCGTGGTTTGGAGAATGACTTAATGCAATCAAGTTGTGTGTGTGCGCGCGTGTGTGTGTGTGTGTAGAGAGGCAGCATTGTTCTTCTTCCTCTTCTGCCCTCACCTTCCAGGATTTTTCTGATGCCTGTTGATTTTGAGCTGGGTTGAATCAGTTATGTGTAGATTTACTCAGCATTGAATGTTCTTGGAGTAAACGTTCTCATTTTGTTTACATCCTGCCCTTCTCCTAACATGAGAGAGAAAGAGAGACTATTTTTGCACGGAAAACAATTAAAAACTGCCTGCCATTCCAACTTAGTACCCCCTTCTTCTTGAAGCTGGAGTCCCCACTGAATCTCTCTTCTCCATGTTACTCTGTAATACCTTCCTACTTACAGAGGGAATACAGGCTGAGTATCCCTTACCTGAAATGCTTGGGACCAGCAGAATTTTGAATGTAGGATTTTTTTCAGATTTTGGAATACAGGAAGCCCACTCATCTGACAACATGCTCCTTTGATGCTTCCAAATTAAGAGCAAGTTCCATTAATTTGATGGGGGTTGCCCTCTTTCATCAGTTCTTCTTTCAGACAGAGACACATTTGGAACCACTTGCACATGCATGCAAAGCAAGGTGAGAGGGGAAGAATATGCACCAAGCAAGTTGAGAGATTTTGCAAGCAGCACATGCACTGTTGGTCCCAAGTAGGCCTCCATCTAAGTCCTCCATGCTCCCTACGGTACAGTACACAGGGTTCTCCTTTTCAGTCAGTTCCTTTTTTTGGTAGTGATTTGGTCCCTAACCTGTTGGATAAGTAGGAGGGGGAAGTCCGTACCTGTATCTGCATATATGTACATTGTGTGTGTACACACAGATATGTGGAGGGATGGTGGATGATAGGATTTATGCAGATCGCGATAAATCTTCCCTCATTCCGCTGAGCTCTGACCAAACGTGGCTCAGAGTCAAGTGCAAAACAAAACACATAGAGCAGAGTTGATAAACACAGCAACAAAAGCGTGTGCAGCAGAGTATGATATGCAGCACTGCTCTGACCTCAAAACTCACCCACGAAGGAACGCTATCACACGGTGTTGTCTTCCAAGGATACCTAGAGGCTTCTAATCTTCTGTTCCAACATATACATATGTACAGGATTCACAGATCCTCCAACAGAGATTCAGCATTCCATCATCAACACATCAGGAGGAGATACGCTCTGGCAAAGCCTCCGGCCAACGATCAGGCAGACCGAGAGAAATGTTGGCCAGATCCCATCTCCTTATATACACAGGGACTAGCTGATGTAACCCCAGCCAGGATTGCATGTCCCACGGCTGATGTAACCCCTTGTCCTGGTTACTCAGCTTTTTGTCCCAAGGGGATTACCTCATGACATGCACAGTCATTCCCCCAGGAGCTTTCCATGTGCACATCATAAGTATTTTATTGGACCAAAGGTCACTGCAATCTTTTCTGACAATACACACACACGTACACACACACACACACACACACGATCTTGGAGATGGGGCCCAAGTCTAAACACGGAATTCATTTCTTTTTTTCTTTTTTCTTTTTTTTTATTAAGTTTCCAGGTATTAAAATACATAACTGACAAATCTCAAACATAACAAAAAATGTACATATTAGAAAACATATAACGTAAATTAACACAATACAATATAGCAGTGGTTCTCAACCTGTGGGTCCCCAGATGTTTGCGGACTTCAGCTCCCAGAAGCCCCAGCCACTATGGTCAATGCTCAGGGCTTCTGGGAGCTGAAGTCCACAAACATCTCAGGACCCACAGGTTGAGAACCACTGCAATATAGAATATCAAACAAAATATCCACTTGATCCATCTTGTTGATATGTCATTTGTTTTTTAACGGGATCTATATTATTTCCATTTGATCTACTAAAGCGCATTCTCTTATTTCTTTTAAATTCATAAGATACAAATCTTATCCTTGAGAATAGGCTAGACACATATATATATATACATATTCAATCTTCTGCAAATGTTTTTCCTTTCCACTTTTCTTTAAAAAAAAGATATAAGCGGCTCCCAAGTTTTCTTAAATTCCGCTAAATTCTTGTTACTAAGGAGAAGAGTCAATCTATCCATAATCATCGTGTCCCACAAAGCTTTTTCCCATTCATCTTCCATAGGGATTTCATGAGATTTCCAATATCTTGCTAAAACTATTCTGGCACAGAAAATTCATTTCTGTTTCATGTATACCATATACACATAGCCTGGAAGTAATTTTGTACAGTGTTTTTAATCGTTTTGTTTGTGTGCATTGCACCATAAGAAAGCAAAGGTATCTCTATCTCAGCCGCCTATGTGGACAATTTTGGAGTATTTTGGATTTCAGAATTCCAGATGAAGGATGCTCAGCTTATAGTAGCAAGGTCTGTTTTCTTTCAGTGTGATTTTTAAAAATTTCTTTTCCTTCATCCAGTGGGTCTTCTGGGGTTCCTTTTTGACGTGATGGAGTCTCTCTAGTGTGCCATATTATTTGGTAGACTTGCTTTTCTTTTGAATGCACCCCTCCTTCCATGGAAGACAGTGCTGAAAGAATATTTTATCTCATGAAAGAGGACCTTTTTTTACCTTGTCTACAGGGCTTGAGTAGCATTTACCTAATTTAGGATGTTGAACCGGGCTGTTCGTTGATTTCCACCCTGCATTTTCTCGCGCCCTTGCATTGAGATGTGCCAATCCTGGCGTTGCTGACCTTCCCTGACAAAATGGCCTCCCTCTCGCTCTTGATAGATGGTCAACTCTCAGGCAGAGACCAAAGAGAGAGGTCACGAGATCAGCCAGCCTCTCTCGGTTGTTAAATAACGATTCTTCCTTTCACCCCTCTGAGGACATTAATCTGTTTTGACAATATAATTAGGATTGTAGCTCAGATTGCCTGTCCTATTGGAAGGAAAGAATCAATTCGGGATTTATGAAAATGGAAGAGAGGGAGTGTTTGAAGTGTTGGCAGTTGGGCAAGGAGCTGAAACGCCCACATCAGCAGCTTTGCCTTTTCTTCCTGAAGCTTCAAATCTTGCAAAAGATTTAGAATGGCTTCTTGAAGGACTGCACGACTTTACACTTTACATTCCACACTCCGCACTCCCCTCCTGCCTCTGAATCATAGAATCATAAAGCTGAGAGAGGCTCCAAGGGCCATCTAGTCCAACTCCATCCCGGCAAAAAGTTTTGGGTGCTTCCTTATCTTTTATTTTGCTTTGGTGTACGTTCTTGGTCTTTAATAAATTTATCTCTCCACAAAAAAAGTTTAGTAAATCCCTTATTTTTGCCTATATATGCCCTATGAGGAACAGCTTAGGGAGCTGGGGATGTTTAGTCTGCAGAAGAGAAGGTTAAGAGGGAACATGATAGCTATGTTTAAATATTTGAAGGGATGTCATGTCGAGCCGGGAGTGGGCTTGTTCTCAGCCGCTCCAGAGACCAGGACAAGGAGCAATGGATTCAAGCTGCAGGAAAGGAGATTCCACTTGAACCTCAGGAAGAACTTCCTGACGGTCAGGGCTGTCCAGCAGTGGAATCTGCTGCCTCCATGGAGTGTGGTGGAGTCTCCTCCTTCTTTGGAGGTTTTTAAGCAGAGGCTGGATGGCCATCTCTTGGGAATGCTTTGATGGGTGTTCCTGCATGGCAGGAGGTTGGACTTGGTGGCCCCTGGGGTCTCTTCCAACTCTGTGATTCTGTATCTGTAAATGTGTACACACACACACACACACACACACACACACACACACAGAGTAGAGTCTCAGTTATCCAACCTAAACGGGCACGCGGAAGGTCGGATAACCGAAAGGTCGGATTACACAGACGCCCGTGGCGGCCGCCACTTGGGGGGCATGTCGGGGGCGTGTCGCAAGCATGTCGGGGCATGTCTGGGGGTGCGGAAATGCCTACAGCCACACCCCCAGGCTGCCGCGATGTTGGTTAATCTGGAGGGTTGGATAACCGCAGGTCGGATAACTGAGACTCTACTGTATATATATATATATATATTTATATGTATATATATATGAATACATACACACCTATATCTTTTCTTCCTATATATTATATAAAATGTACACTTCCAAAAAGTTTTTAACACAGCAGGAAATACGTTATCTATGCTTAACCTAAATTTTACTAAATTTTGCATTACTAAAGATTGGGGTATAACATAGTCTTAACTCATATCAAATGTATTTAAAATTACAATACTCCCACTGTAGCTTATTCCCCCCCCCCATTGCTTCTCCCATGAGGAGGGGCAACTATCTTCCACGCGTCACAGAATTGCTTATTCTTTTTATCTGACATCATCGTAGTATCTTTGTCTAGTTCTGCTAATTTGTATAATTTTAGCAACCATTCTTTAATATTTGACTTAATTTCTAATTCAGAGAAGGAAGTTGGAAAATGATAAAGGAGAGAGATGCTAGATTTGCACGTAATGTTACTGTAGATATAATAATTTTAGAATTATATGTGATGTTTTAAGCTTTAGAGTGTAACAGTTCGGATTTAACTATTTTAATGTTTTGGATTTAATAATCTTTTTTAAACAAAGCACCCCTGACAGACAGCCATCCTGCCTCTGTTTTAAAACCTCCAAAGAAGAAGACTCCACCACACTCCATTGAGGCAGCCTGTTCCGCTGTCAAACTGCTCCTACCATTGGGAAGGTCTTCTAATGTCCCTGAAGTTTGAAGCCATTGCTCTATGTCCTAGTCTCTGGAGCAGCAGAAATAGTCTTGCCCCATGTTCCATATGACATCCCTGCAGATATTTAGACATGGCTATCGTGTCATCTCTTAACCTTCTCTTCCCCAGGCTAAACATTCCCAGATCCCTAAGCTGTTCTTCTTAGGGCTTCATGGTTTCCAGGCCTTCTACCATTTTGATCTGCTACAGTACTATTTCAGAACTGTTGGAGCAGATAATGTAGAGGAGGGAGAGGGCTTGTTTTCCTCCAGAGACCAGGACAAGGAGCAATGGATTCAAGCTGCAGGAAAGGAGATTCCACCTGAATCTCAGGAAGAACTTCCTGATGGTCAGGGCTGTCCGGCGGTGGAACATGTTGCCTTGGAGTGTAGTGGAGTCTCCTTCTTTGGAGCTTTTTAAGCAGAGGCTGGATGGCCATCTGTCGGGAGTGCTTTGAGGGTGTTCCTGCATGGCAGGGGGTTGGACTCGATGGCCCCTGGATGGTCTCCTCTAACTCTACATTTCTATGATTCTGTAAGTGGTGAGTCCAGAGTCCAGTTCTCCACGTCGCTTATTCCGTATGAGTTGTTCCCTGTCCCCAAGGTCTGATTCAGAGAATTTCACATCCAGTAGCCCTATTGAAAGCTAGACTGGAGGCCACTGAAGGGACTCATTTGGAGTAGCACTTCTGTTTCCGGAGACAGGCCTTCTGCCCAGAAACAATTACTTTATGCCAGTGTTGTTGAATTTCAGGTGCCAATTCAGGATGTGTTTATCCTTTCAAACATAGAAATCATAGAATCTTAGAAGTGTAGAGTTGGAAGAGACCCCAGGGGCCATCCAGTCCAACCCTCTGCCATGCAGGAACACCCTCAAAGCACTTCCGACAGGTGGCCATCCAGGCTCTGCGTAAAAACCTCCAAAGAAGAAGGAGACTCCACCACACTCCATAGAGGCAGCATATTCCACTGCTGGACAGCTCTGACTGTCAGGAAGTTCTTCCTGAGGTTCAAGTGGAATGTCCTTTCCTGCAGCTTGAGTCCATTGCTCCTTGCCCTGGTCTCTGGAGCAGCAGAAAACAAGCCCACTCTCTCCTCTACATGGCATCCCTTCAAAAATGTAAACATGGCTATCATATCCCCTCTTAACCTTCTCAACATATTATGGATGTTGCATTTGTCATTCCTAAGGCATTTTCATCAACAAGGATTTTATTGTATGTTTCACTCATTCACTCATTCCATTTGTACACCATCTTCCTCCCATGAACAGAACACAAAGGGGCTTATAATAAAAGAATGCAGATACAAGTAAGCACAGACTTTCATCTTATTGATTAGCTCATTGATTAATCTTATTGATTAATCTCTGGTTGTTGTTGTTGCTAATTGGCTTTGAGTCCGCTTTGACTTACAGTGTCATAAAAGACTTCCATGGGTCCAGCTGATCAACAGATAAGGTCTTGCAAACTCAGAACAGCTATGGCTTTCTTGGTTGAGTCAACCCAACCGTAAAGTGTCTTCCTTTCTTCTTACTGCTTTCCAGTTTACCAAGCATTGCTGCCTTTTTCTGATGAGTCACGTGGTCTGGTGATGTGCCCAAAGTACAACAGCTTCAATTTGGCTTCTAGTGAGAGTTCAGGTTTGATTTGCTCTCGGACCCATTTATTTGTCTTTTGAGTAGCCCACTGTATCCGTAAAACCTTCCTCTAGCAGCATATTCAGATGAGTTGATTCCCTTACTTTCAGCTTTTTTCACTATCCAGCTTTCACAACTAATATGTAGAAACTGGAAATATTGTGGCATGGATGATCCTGACTTTGGTATTTAATGATATATCTTTGCACTTGAGCAGTTACTATTGATGTAGTGGAATTTACCAAAGTGTCAACTCACCAGTGCGTCAGTTGACTCGAAGGGTGCATTCCAGGTGGGTCTACGTAGGGGATGCAAGTCATAGTAAGAGAAAATTGCAACATCAGTCCAGTTAAAAATACTTTCTTTGATAAATTGAAGTCAGTTGGTCAAGGCCTAAACTGAATTTAAAAACAACAACAACAACTCTTTGCCTTCCGGGGGAAAGGGAACAGAGAAGCATCCAAATTACCCTCTCTAGAAATGTCAGAACCTGGGAGCAACCACCAAGAAAGCCTTTTCCTGTTTTCCCACCAGACATTGACTGTGAGGATGGCAAGAACTTCCTGATAGTAAAAACTGTTGGAGAGAACCAGGGTGATGTACTAGTTGAATGTTGGACTATAACTCTGGAGACCAGGGTTTGAACCCTATAAAGCCACGGAAATTCATGGGGGAATCTTAGACAAGTCACACTTATCCTCAGAAGAAGGCAAAGGCAAACCCCGTCTGAACAAATGTTGCCAAGAAAACACTGAGATAGGTTTGCCTTGGGTCACCGTAAGTCAGAAATGACTTGAAAGCGTACAACAACAAGAATTGCTGTTGGAACTATCCCATCTTGAGTTGAGAAAAAGGCAGATATGAATTCAATCAATGCATGAATCAATATCAAATCTTGGAACCTTCTTTGGAGGTTTCTAAGTTGAGGTTAGTCATAGTGCTTTAGCAGTGAATTCCTGCATTGGTAGCAGGTCTGTTTAGATGACCCTGGAAAGGTTGGTGAGGGATTCCGTACTAAATCTGATACTCCTGTGGACATCCAACAGCAATGTGTCCGGAGGAGGACGTGTCAAGAGGATGACTGTAATAGTCAAAGGCCTGCAAACCATGAAGCTCTGTGAGGACCAGCTTAGGGAGCTGGGGATGTTTAGCCTGGAGCAGAAAAAGTTAAGAGGTAGCATGATATCTATGTTTAGATATTTGAAAGGATGTCATAGGGAAGATAGGGCAAGCTTGTTTTCCGCTGCTCTGGAGACTAGGATACAGAGCATTGGATTCAAACTTCAGAAGAGATTCCACCTAAACATTAGGAGATTCCTGGTGGTAAGAGCAGTTCAACAATGGAATATGGACCTGGGAGTGTGATGGAGTCTCCTTCTCTGGAGGTTTTTAAACAGAGGCTAGACAGCCATCTTTCAGGAGTGCTTTGACTGTGTATTCCTGTATGGCAGGGCTGTTAGCAGGCCATGCACCCCCACGATCTGGTATGGTTTAATTGGCAAAATATGATCTAATTGGAAAAATACATTAATTGACTTTGATATTAAATGTACCCTGCTATGGCTGTATAGCCAGGCTGGTGAAGAGGAAGAAGACTGGTTGAATACGCGCGCTGTGGAGTAGAGCAGAAAAACGCCTCCTAGGCATGATGAGGTCATAGTCAGGAAATCACCCCGTAACTCCAAAGATAATAGGCTACTGCTAACCTTAATGACTCTGCTTTCCAAAACAATAGCGATCGGGAAATTCTCACCAGACTGCTGGTCATCTTAAGTCCTCTTCCTATCTACCTACATCCTCTCCCATTCTCCCCAGACCTGTCCACAAACACTGAGCTATCAAACAGCCATTAGCCCCTCAGTCACCTAACACTAAAGCCATCAACCTGTTCCAGACCTTATTGTCCACTTTGCGAACTCCATTGTTTACTCAGGTGGAGAGCCATTGATACCTCGCCCTCCAGGCAGAAATCCTGTATAAAAACCCCCAGTTTTGAGAAGTTAGCTTGCAATACATCAATTGCTGGTTGCTTCACTGTCGCTCTGATTTCTGGTCATGTACTGTCCTTAGACATAAGTCTAAGCCACACCGCTGTTTCACTGCTCTTCTGGGTCAGTAAATATCACCCACTACGTCCTGAAATCTCTCTATCAAATTTTCCTCCCTTTCCTTTGGTTAGCCTTGTGTGAGTGCATGACTTTTTGGATCTTATGGTGTGTGTGTGTGATTGAATTTCCCTCAATAAAAACACATTTTAGCTTACTTTTGAATATGTGGCTACTTCTTCCCTGTAGAGACCCCATAAACATTAGTGGAAAGATGTTGCTAGGTTGCCTCCTGCTGCAGGCCTCCTAATTTGAGCTAATAATTCCCCATCTTTGCAAAGAGGTCCTGGCATCATGGGTGGGCTCCTGAGTCCCCCACATTTTGGGTAACAGGGTATTGGGGCTGATCTTTTCCAACTCTAGGTTTCTATGAGTCTGCTTTCTGGAGTCACTCAAAGCAGTCTCGCTGTGTCTTTTACCTGAGTATCCTTTAGATATCTGAAAATGGTTTTCATAATAATCTCTCATTCTTCTCTTCTCCAGGCTAAACAGACACAGCTCTGATATCCTCCATTTTTCATCTCTCTCCCTTTCTCTTTTTCTCTCTCTGTCTCTTGCACCAACTTGCCTTGGATCTGGTGTCTCTGGTCCTTCCCCTCCTGGTTGTTATCATCTGTTTTCTCACCTTCTTGCTAAGGTCAGCACCTGTTCTTTCGCTCCTGAAGAATGAGATTTGCTAGCACAGCCTCTCTGAAATAATTTGTTTAGCGAAGTGAACATTCAGCGGTCGGGAGAGCAAAGACTCTGAAGCGGCATTAGATTAAGCAGCAGTGTTGATGGGAAGGGAGATGGCAGTAATAGAATTAACAAAAGCAAATAAGCAGTATATCAGTGCTTTTAGATGTCTAATTCATGCAGTGACCTTGATTGCCTGCCGAAGCCTTCTTTCCCCTCCTTCCCGTGTGTGGCCTATGGGGAAGATTTGCGTGTTTGGGCAGGCTTCTGCTGTGGACCCAGCTGATGGATAAGAGCATGAGTGCGCAACTTCAGTGCATCCCAGAGGCACGTTTTGGCCTTGGAGCCCTCAAAGAGCCACACCGGCTACCAAAAATGCCAAGCAAGCGTAGAAAACAACTGTGAAGTAGACAGAACCACATTTTTTTGTGCGTGGGGGGGAATGTTTGGGGCTTAAACAGTTCAAGGAGGAACCTCCAACCTATTGCTATGCGAGGGTGGGCAATTCATTCTTTTATTGCCCCCCCAAAAGATGGTTGGGCATAAAAACAGCTTAAAACAGAGGTTCTTAACCTTTTCTTTACCAGGGATCCCCTGAGAATACAATTTGTTTCAAGGGATGCTCAAGACTTAAGTCGAGGTTTAAATATTTTGTGGGGAGTTGGAGTTTCCCAGGGTGTTAGCTCTTTGGGGGAAATTCTATGAAAGCTGAAATTGTTAGGAATCAACCTTCCTTTTAGCAGAGTAGTAGAAAAAACATGTCCTAATCTTTGTGTGGCTTCCCTGAACTGAGACTGACTTGGAAAGCAAAACAAGGCAGGCAGTTTTTGGGTATAAACTTAGAAAAGTTTACTGATGAATTTTATAATTACATATGCATTGGAGAGACTAGATCCTAACTAACTAGCCAAAAAATTAGGTACGATAGTGGCTTCATTTTTAGCTCACCATCTTCTTGGTGATGAAGCATGGTCAGAGAGAAGGCTGTAGAAGCAAAAATGGCAAAGAGGGCAAAGAGAGAAAGTGTAGTCTTTTATGTAAGGCCAGTGACTCCAGGATCTATCCTGGATCGCATGGTCTGGACACTCGGATACCCTAGCCGTGAATTTAAATAACACAAAGAGCAACACTGAGGCTTTAGTTGAGAAGGCAAAAGGTTTTAACATGGAAAGGGAAAAAATTTAAGCTAGCTAAGCCCCGTATGCCCTAGAACAAGTGGCGGGGTGGGGAGAGAATGCCAGAATTTTCCAACATATTTAAATTTAAAAATGCAAGTGTGTCATACTGGGGTTCATGCCAGCCCCCCAAGGTTGACTCTCATCCTTGAAAAAGGCTGGTAATTCCTCCAGCGTTATTAATTATGCTGCCACCACTCACTGAATTATGAATCAACTGAACAGTACAGTGAGACACTGTCCAGAATTAACAATCTCTATGCTAAGGACCTTTCCTTCCCTCTCACCTCCCCCCTTCTGAGTGAGAGATGTCCTATCTAGTGTGTGCCGAAGTCTGGCGTGGGAATGGAGAGAAACAGAGGTTTTACAGAAAGTATTTATTCAAGGCATGCAAATAAACAAGACAATAATACACATGAGGAGCTCCCCCCTCCCAGGTACGCTTAAGTTACAAGTAGTTACCAAAACAGATATAAAAGCACAGATACATTCTTAAGATCAGCCAGTCTCCAAAATAATTAAAAGCCTGACGCGGCTAACTACTTTATTCTAGTACTCACAGATGTTCATAGGCTTAGATGTTCTAACAGGAATGTGGCCAGGAGGCGAGGCGTAGGGCCTGCAGCCTGCTACTGGCACAGATCCCATCTCTCGGAAGTACCCCTTTGTTCTTCTCTCTGTGTTCTTCTCTCGGCCGCATGGCCTCCCAGAAGTTTTATAACTTCTCCCAAGAAGCATCTCGAAGCATCCCGAAGATGCCCACCTCTTTCCCTTGTGGTTGGTCAGTTCTCACCCTGTGACCTGTGATGTTGACCCACACTAAAATGTAATCTAATCCCAACACCTCATTAACCCTTGGTTTACCTGAAGAGGGAAGTGTCCCCCATTTTGCTAAGCTTAGATAATGGGAAGCCCCATTTATTTATTTACTTATTATGGATTTCTGGATTTAAATCTCCACTAGGATGCTTCTGAGCTTGGACAAGTCCCTGTTGCTGCTGCAGCTGTTGGATACCAGCAGCAGGGCTTTGTGGCTTCCCTGTGTAGGCTGCACGGAGCCCCAGAACCACTGGCCTAAGAGATCAGGTAGTGACCAGGGTGAGAAAAGTGCAGTCCATGGACTGCATGGGGCCCTAACCCCTCTAACCCCTCTAAGAGCTCTAACCCCTCTAAGGGACTTGTGAGGCATTATCACTATGCATTTGCCCCCCGGGTTGTTCTAGATCTTTTTGAAAAACAGAAAGTAAAGAAGTCCCTTCCAGGTCACTTTGTGTTGCAAAAAGGAAGGAAGGAAGGAAGGAAGGAAGGAAGGAAGGAAGGAGGGAGGGAGGGAGGGAGGGAGGGAGGGAGGAAGGAAAGAAAGAAAGAAAGAAAGAAAGAAAGAAAGAAAGAAAGAAAGAAAGAAAGAAAGAAAGAAAGAAAGAAAGAAAGTAACTCGTCTGGGCCCAAAATTGTGGACCCCCCCCCCAAATCATGGCAGAAATGTCCCCATGCTCCCTGGAGGGAAGCTAGAAGCAAAACCGTTTTT
This sequence comes from Iguana delicatissima, assembly GCA_948472985.1. Lineage (NCBI taxonomy): Eukaryota > Metazoa > Chordata > Lepidosauria > Squamata > Iguanidae > Iguana > Iguana delicatissima. Next base: position 1,263,687 of record CAOKZL010000235.1, read on the forward strand.
TGAATTCTTTTTCCAGGGCAGCTCAGCAGAAGCATGCGGCTCTCCAAGGTGTCCAGTGTGGTCCTCCAGATTCCAACAGTTCCTCACCCCAGTCTAGATGTTTAAATGCCTCTCTGCACGAGACAGGATTCAGGAGGGGAAGGCCATGACAGACATTCCATGAAGAAATCTTTCCAAGAAAACCCTGGGAGAGCCAGCGTTTTGTAGCGGTTTTAGCATTGGACTACTACTCTGGAGACCAAGGTTCGAATCCCTGCTCAACCACAGAACCTACTGGGTGTCTTTGGGCAAGTCACACGCTCTCAGCCTCAGAGGAAGGCAACAGCAAGCCCCTGTTGAACAAATCTTTCCAAAAAAAAAAGCCAGAACCTTGCGATAGGTTCACTTTAGGGTTGCCATAAGTTGGAAGTGAATTGAAGGCACACAAAAACAAAGTGCCACTAATAGGGGGAGTTTTTTTCTAGCCACCATGTCTCTACCCTTTGAAAAGTGATTTATGGTGACTTTAAGGTGAATCTATCATGAAGGTTTTCCTGGCAAGATTTGCCTTTGCCTTTCTCCGAGGCTGAGAGAATGTGACTTGCCTGAGATTAGGCAGTGTCTTTACATGGCCAAGTGGGGATTCAAACCTGGTCTCCAGAGTCGTCGGGCCTTTCTGCCCTACACTATTCTAGTGCTATTATTCCACTTTCATCATCCTGTGGAATTCTGGCGTTTGTAGTTTCCTGAGACCAAAGAGCTCTCTGCCTGAGAATTCCCAAGGCCCCTCCCTAAACTGCAAATCCCAGGATTCCATAGGAGATTGAAAGTGGAATAATAGCACTATAACAGTGGAGTGTGGAAAGGCCCGTAGTTCACAAATGAGAGAGCAGTTTCAGCAACCCCCACTGCCACGTCACTGTTGCTGCTGGCGGTGTTGGTGTCCAACTGCAAAGCTTTGTGGGACCCCTTGTGAAGGCTCTGCAGACCCCTCCCAGGTCTTAGAATCCTAGAGTTGGAAGAGACTCCAGGGGCCATCCAGTCCAACCCCATTCTGCCATGCAGGAACCCACATCAAAGCATTCTCTTTGACAGATGGCCATCTAGCCTCTGTTTCAAAACCTCCAAAGAAGGAGGAGACTCCACCTCTTTTGAGGCAGCACATTCCACTGCCGAACAACTGTGACCATCAGGAAATTCTTCCTGAGGTTCAGGGGAAATCTCTTTTCCTTCAGTTTAATCCATTGCTCCTTGTCCTAGTCTCTGGAACAGCAGAAAATAAGCTTGCTCCATCATCCACATTGACATCCTTTCAAATGACAATGACATCCTTTCAAATATTTAGACATGGCTGTCATGTCTCCCTTTAACCTTCTCTTCTGCAGACTAAATGTACTCCACTCCCTGGACCCCAGATTAAGAACCACTGATCTAGATCCGACTGGGCTTCTGTAGTCATGCGCTTGCTGGTCTAAGCATCATGGGGACTCAGAGCTTTACCAGGTGTGGCAGAACAGGTGATTTAGGATGATTAATTCCAGGAATCTGTGGGTCCAGGTGGTTTTCTGGTGCCTTAGCAATTTTCCTGTCTGCCGTTGTTTCTGTTGAAGCCCTCGCTAATGTCTGGAACAGAAAAAGAGCCCAGGCCATTGATGTGGTTTCTGCAAAGTGCCCTTCCTGCTAAGAATGCTCCCCGTTTTTTTTGTTTGTTTGTTTGTTTTGTTTTATAGGAGCCGGGACAATGAAATCAACCAAATTGATGTTGACAGGAAATGCAAAGCAAATCTGGCCCAGAAAGAAGCGTAGATCACCTTGTAGCCCCTTGTGTATGCTCTGTGTGATAACTTTGCAGATAAAATATTCCAGATCCATTCAGAATTGAATACCACAGGCAACTGTGGTGGGTCTAGGGACTAATCTAATGTCACCCAAGACCCTCTGAGGGCCACATGGACTTCCAAAAATGCCCCCCGCCCAAAAAAAACCCAAGCTGTGAAATGTCCCCTTCTGGGTTTGAAAACAATATTAAATAATGTGGAGGAAGGCCTAAAAGCTATGTAAAAAGCAAAATTCTGATCTTGGGAGTTCCTAAGAGAGGTGATTGATCCCTCTTTATGTGGAATAGGAAACGGGGAACATAGAGGGGTTGAGAGTTATGAAAATTGCCCTGTTGTTGTGTGCCTTCTGGTCATTTAGGAGTTATGTTCACCTTAGGGTCGTCCTATCATGCGGTTTTCTTGGCAAGGTTTGCTCAATGGGAGCTTATGTTTGCCTTCCTCTAAGGCTGAGAGAGTGTGACTTGCCCAGGCTCACCAATGGGTTTCCATGTCTGAGCAGGGATTCACATCCTGGTCTCCAGAGTCACAGTCTGGTGCTCAAACCACTACTCTGCGATGGTTCTCCTAAGGCTTTCTGGGAAACTTGGTTTCCGTGGCTAAGCAAGGATTTGAACCTTGGTCTCCCAGAGTCGTAGTCCAATACTCAAACCACTATACCTTTCTGTCTCTTAAAAACAGAAACAAAAATGTAGGGTCCACATTTCCCCCCACCATAGTTGGTTCGGGTCCAAAGGATGTAATTTTGGCCTCTGGTTGTCCACTTGCAATTTGAAGGGACTCTGATGCATGAACTTCATTGATATGGCTTTGCCATTCTCTTTCTCTCCACTCCACGCTGTGTTGAGTTTGGCCTGGGTGTGCAGCGTCTCCCCTCTCTCGTTGGCTTTGTTGTGTTGATTTAAATTTCCTCCACATTGCACATGAAGAAGAGTTCTGAGGAGCCTTTGTTCTCGACCTGCGACGCCAATTCAGATGGGGTTTATTTGTCCAATCGATAGCGGCATAATGTGCTGTGCTCTGGTGTTGGAAATAACCATTTCCCTGCTTTTTTGCAATCGCCTGGTGGGCTTCTAGGGTCCGTGTGGAATCACAGAGCATCCTGCCTGCCTGGAAATGTGAACGTATTCTTTAAGCACCTTCAAAGCTTTTGCAAAGAGGAGGTGGCAGGTTTGTTTTCTGCTGCCCCAGAAAGTAGGACCAGGTCGCATGGGTTTTAGTTACAGAAGGGTAGATTTTAGCAATATTAGAAAGAATTTCTCTTTTTTCCCCTTTATTTAATATATAAATATAATATCCAAGTCTGAAATCAGAGATAACTGATAAATTAAGAACATTGTCACTAAAGAAGGTGCTTACACGTAATCTTGCAGAATTGCACAAGAATGTACATACAAACGTACCTCCTAATTTTGTACTTCATGTACTTTATATAAAATATGTAATATAATGTAATGTAATAATGTTTCTCCTATATGATCTTAACCTTCATCCTAATCCTATAATCTTATTCATTTTATATCCTATGTGTGATATCTAATATATAAAAGTCAAAGTTTGTTTGTCTGTGTCGGGTGCGAAGACCTCATATGATTGGCTGCCCGAGAAGATTTGTGTGGAATTGTGGGGTTTGCAGTTTTGGGAGGGGCCTTTAGAATTCTTACCAAGAGAGCTCTTGGGCCTGGCCGGTTGCTATGGAGACAAGGCCTAGCAGCAAGGGGGAGGGCAGTGTATTCCCTCAGGAACCCAACCTCTGCATGTTAATAACTCTGAATACAGATTGGATTGGGGAATATGGGGAGAAGTTACAGGTACGGGACATTACAGTTTGGGGAATTAGAGACACAGGATCTCAAATCTTTCTAACAGGTATTACCTATGAGAAAATAAAATCCTGAGCAACGCCGGATATACTCGCTAGTAAATATATACAGCCAAGTCTGAAATCATATATAAATTATAAATTGAGGGCATTGTCACTAAAGAAGGCACTTATGTATAGTCTTAGAGTTGTATAAGATTATACATACAAACATACCTCCTAAATTTGAACTTTATGTACTTTGTATAAAATATATGGTATAAAAATATGTTTCTCCCATATGATTTTAACCTTAATCCTATGATATTATTTATCTTATATATCCTATAGATCAAAAAATTTGTTATTCTAGATCTTCCTATGTTTTATATACTTTTCCTAATTTTTTTAATTTTCTAAAGTTAAGATCTTGGCGCTTTTCTTTCTTTCAAAGCAATTATTGATAATTCTCCCCCTTTTCGCTCCAGATAATAACTGAAGCATTCCCATTGTTTCCTGAAATTATTCATAGATTTGTCTTTCAAGAACGTTGAAAATTTGTCAGTCTTTATAACGTCATACATCTCTAGTAACCAGTCATTGATTTCAGGCACCTCTTCTTTTTCCCATTCCCTGGCATACAATATCCTTGCCTTAGTTGTCATATAAAACAAGATTTTTATATGTTGTTTCCCAATATAATCTTCTTTGGTATTAACCATATTTAAAAGAGAGAATTCTGGTTGCATGGGGAAACTTTTCTTTATAATCTTAGTAATTTCACTATGAATGTTTTTCCACTAAGTATTGCCACCAGCTGCGGTACAGTGATCCTCTTTCCAATTTGCTCTTCCAGCATCTGTCGTTGTCTCCTTTATATACTTTTGCAAGTTTTGCTGGAGTCAAGTGCCATCTGTGAAGCATTTTATGATAGTCCTGCCCATAAAATCCAAGTTTTTCCATATCTGCCTCCAGTGTTCTAGTTGTATCGAGTGTCCAATATTTTGGGTCCATTTAGCCATACAGGTCTTGACCGTTTCTTGCTCAGTTTTTCCTTTTAAAAGGAGTTCATAAAATTTAGCTGTGGTTCTCTGTCCTATATTAGAAGAAATTTCTTGACAGTAAGAGTGGTTTGGTAATAGAACTAATTGCCTCCAGAGATTGTGGGGTCTCCTCTGGAGGTCTTCAGAAAGAAACTGGACGGCTCCCTGCTTAGGATGCTTTAGCTGAGCATGGAGGGGAGGAGATCGGACTCAATGGTTTATGCTCCAGGATTCTATGATTTTTTTTTTGTTAATTTGTTTTAATAATTTGAGTCCTGCTATTGGGAGAGATTGTTGTTGCATGCCTTCAAGTTGTTTCTGACTTAAGGAAACCTTAAGGTGAACATGTGACAGTTTTCTTGGCAAGATTTGTCCAGAGAGCATTTTCCTTTCCTTCATCTGAGGCTGCGAGAATGTGACTCACCCAAGGTCACGCAGAGAGTTTCCATGACTGAGTGGGGATTTGAACCCTATTTTCCAGTTGTAGTCCTATGGACCACCACACCATGCTGACTTTCTGAGTGAATCTTCCTCTTCCTCTCTTCCTACTGCTTTCCATTTCACCCCACATTATCATCTTTTCTAATGCGTGATGCAGTCTTACAATATGGCTGCAGTACGATAACCTCAGTTTGGTGATTTTGGCTTCCAAGGAGAGTTCTATCCATCTGTAATGTGTTCTTCCTCTTTCTCTGCTGTCTCCCACTTTACCAAGCTCTGCTGACTTTTCTAGTGAGTCACATCATCTCATGATGTGGTCCAAAAAGGAAAAGTTTTCGAGCTCCAGGTAGGACAGATTATACCACGTCACAGTGCAGATAGAGGGAAAGCCATTTCAAACATTCTCCGACTGAAGCATAGTGTTAGTGGACTGATGCTGTTACTCCAAAATGTAGGTGACTCAGGGGTCCACCCGTGATGCCAGTACCTCCATGTGATGGAGGGGAATTAATTAGCTCAATTAGGAAGCCTGCGAGAGAAGGGTAACCTAAAGAGATCTTTCCACCAATGTTTATGGAGTCTCTGCTGGAAAGAACCAACCAGAGATTCCAAAATGTAAACTAAAAATTTATTTTATTGAGGGGAATTCACGCATGCACGCTCACAAGGTACAAACAGGCACACAAGAGCTAACTGAAAGATTAAGGGAGGAAAAATTATGGACAGCAAGGCTGAGGTTTTTGAGTTATAATTACCAATCCAGAAGAGTAATGAAGAAGCAGCAGTGTGGCTTAGACTTTTATGTCTAAGGGCAGTACACAACCAGGAATCAAATGGCAGAATGATGTCCAGCAACTGATGAACTGTAAGCTAACTGTTCAAAACTGGGGATTTTTATACTTTATTTCTCTCCCTGAAGAGGTGTGACTTAATTGCTTTTTGGCAGCTTAGAATCATAGAATAATAGAAATGTAGAGTTGGAAGAGACCACACGGGCCATCCAGTCCAGCCCCCTCCCAAAGCACTCCCAACAGATGGCCATCCAGCCTCTGCTTAAAAATCTCCAAAGAAGGAGGAGACTCCACTACACTCTGAGGCAGCCTATTCCACTGCCGGACAGCCCTGGCCGTCAAGAAGTTCTTCCTGAGGTTCAGGTGGAATCTCCTTTCCTGCAGCTTGAATCCATTGCTCCTTGTCCTAGTCTCTGGAGCAGCAGGGAACAGGCCCATTCCCTCCTCTACAAAGCATCCCTTCAAATATTTAAACATGGCTATCATGTCCCCTCTTAACCTTCTCTTCTGCAGACTAAACATACCCAGCTCTCTAAGCCGTTCCTCATAGGGCATGGCTTCCAGGCCCCTCACCATTTTGGTCGCCCTCCTCTGGACTTGCTCCAGCTTGACCATGTCCTTCTTGAATTGGAGTGCCCAGAACTGGACACAGGATTCAAGATGAGGTCTAACCAAAGCAGAGTAGAGTGGTACCAGTACCTCCCTCGATCTAGACACCAGACTCCTGTTGATGCGGCTGAGAATTGCATTGGCTTTCTTGGCTGCCACATCACACTGCTGACTCATGTTCAGCTTGTGGTCTATGAAGACTCTGAGATCCCTTTCACACGTACTGCTATCCAGCCACGTGTCCCCCATCCTATATTTCTGTATTCCATTTCTTCTACCTAAGTGTAGGACCTTACACTTCTCTCTGTTGAATTTCGTTTTGTTAGCCTTGGCCCAGCTCTCCAGTCTGTCCAGGTCATTTTGAATTTTGATCCTGTCCAAGCTTCTCAATGTCTTGGTTGGGTAAGGTGACTAAGGGAAGGTTCCAGTAGGAAATGTGCACAGCGGGGGTGCCTCCGTGTACCTGAGCAGTTTGACTGTTGTTTGCTGATATTCATCAGTTGGGAGGATTAGCTTAGAGCCATTAAGTCAAGCTTTCTCGGCTAATCCGCGGTGAATTCGTGTTATCTTTCACCTACTCTTGCACATCTTCCCAGCCAGTGTCTCTTCTCCATGTGGCCTTATACATGGATGTAATTTATATTTTATACCAATTAAACATATCTGCCAATTAGTATTTGCCAGTTAGACCATATCAAAGCTTGGGGGTGTATGGCTGCTAACAACACTCAAGGAGGAAAGTTGCAGTCCAGCTTCCCTTTTGCTATGCATACACTTGTCTTGCAGAAAGATTTGTGTGTGTGTGTGCATGTGTGCCATTCCTCCCTCACCACCCCTGCAATAGTACCGTCCTTTCTGTGCCCTTCCTCTACTGATGCCTATAGACCAGACTTGTCACTATCAGTGAAGAAATGAAACTTTCTCTCTGGTTCTTTCTTCATCCTTAGATCTGGAGATCTTGCTTCAGAGCACACAGAGAGGGCTGTTGGCTCATCTGATTGACGCGTTTGGATGCTGATCACTCCCCCATCACAAGCTGCCTGAGACACATCTCTTTTAATTGCTTTCCTCACAATCCGACTGAAAAAGAATAGTGTGGGTTTCAGTGGTGGTTGTTTGACATCCTTAAAGCCCTGTCTCTAAACTTGGATGGCACTAAATGCTGCTTCAGAGTGGCTGTGCCCATGCATTCCTTCTCAGCTGAAAGCAGGGACAGGCAGAGAATAACTCTAGGACCTAATGTGGCCTTTGCCCTCTTTAGACTTCATAGACTTCATTCTTTTTCTGTTTTTAAAAAAATAATGAATTGTTTTTCCTGGAAATCTCCTGGAGCAGCATTTCCTCTTTTGGGAAGCTGTCTCTGCTGTGCTACTCAGCATCAAAATAGATTTTCAAAACAGAAAATGGTTTTTGGCTAGTTTTCTTTCTTTTTATTATGGATCACATACTTAATGTACATTAATATATGCTACATTACAATATTATTGCAAGGGAAAAAAATAACAATTGCTTTTTCCACCTATCCTTCCACCCACCCCAAATGGCTGACAGAGGATCAAGACCCCTTTTGTTTCAAGAAGCATTTTCAGAGATATGGGATTTAACCTTAATCAAATATATCACGTTTTCATACCCCAGTTTTTCTTTTGCTTCCTCAGTCACCATTTTCCAATTATCACTCCATGATTCTTTACTGCATTGTCCACTATAGTTTAACCTTTGTTCCCTAAGGAAATCAAATAACATAGCTTCTTTTATATATTTTAACAGATAAAACTCATTCCAATTCGATTTCTTTTTCCATTCTAAAGCAATCCTAGGCAGTGCAGCAAAAGCTGCATGAGCAGCTTTTAAAATTTGTTTTGTTACAAAACTTTTGTTCCTGTTTAGGTCTGTTATCCCTAGATTGAGGGTTAAACAATTTCCTTAATTGAACCTAATAGTTTTTTTGTTGTTGTTGTTGTTGCTTATTTATACAGCACCTCCCATGTACCTAGCACTTTAGAAGTAAAGCAACCAAAAACATTGGGTCTTGCCAAAGGCATACAGCCTGAAAGATGGATGGATGGATGGATACACACACACACACACACACACACACACACACACACACACACACACGTGCACACAAAGGAAAGAAAGAAATAGTAAGAATATACCATAGAATTGTAAAACAAACTATTCAGGAAAAATACAATATAATGTAAAGCAAACTGACAAATACATGTAATCAAAATATGCAATATTATAAAACAAAAACTAAAATTCCAAAAGAAAACGGTCAAATTAACAATTTGTAAACCACTCTCAGAGCTTTTGGGGCTGAAGAGCGGGATATCAGTACTCTAAATAAATCAATAAAACCGAAGTGAATGAATAATGAATGAACAGATTTCTTTCAAGAACAGAACAAAGAATTCATAATCAAGAGAATCAATAACAGAATGCACGTAGAATCGTAGAATCATAGAGTTGGAAGAGACCCCCGGGGCCATCAAGTCCAACCCCGTACTATGCAGGAACACCCATCAAAGCATTCCCAACAGATAGCCATCCAACCTCTGCTTAAAAACCTCCAAAGAAGGAGGAGACTCCACCACACTCCATGGAGGCAGCAGCAGATTCCACTGCCGGACAGCCCTGACCGTCAGGATGTTCTTCCTGAGGTTCAAGTGGAATCTCCTTTCCTGCAGCTTGAATCCATTGCTCCTTGTCCTAGTCTCTGGAGCAGCAGAAGACAAGCCTGCTCCCTCCTCAACATGACATCCCTTCAAATATTTAAACAGGGCTATCATGTCCCCTCTTAATCTTTTCTTCTGCAGACTAAACATACCCAGCTCCCTAAGCCGCTCCCCATGGGGCTTCATGGCTTCCAGACCCTTCACCATTTTGGTCACTTGCTTGGCAATTTGCTTGGCAGGTAATTAAATTAAAGTATAATTAAAGTATAAAGTATAACTTAAATATATAGAAAAACATACTCACTAAAATCATCCACAGAAGCTAGCCATTTATAAAGTGATCTGTTGACGTTGTGTGCCATCAGCCATTTTCAGCTGAGGGCAACTCTGAAGCCAACCTGTTGTGACAGGTTCTTGTCCAGGTTTGTTCAAGGAGATGGCCACTGCCTTCCCCTCTGAAGGCTTTCCCAGGGTCCCCCAGTGGGTCTCCCTGAGCAGAGATTTGAACACTGGTCATAAACTAAAACCACGCTGGCTCAGTCTGTGCATCCCTATCTTTTTTAAAGCATTTCAAATAGTACAGTTTGCTTTCCACATCTGTGAGTTTCACTTCCGTGGATCTGATTATTTGCGAGTTTCCCCAACCCCTGCCCCCCAAGCACTTCTTTTCTGGGGGAACGTTTCTTTCTCAGCAGCTCTGATCAGACCACAGCCTAGAAACCCACCTCTAGTCCTCCTCCTCCTCCACCACCCACCACCTGGCCAGCTAAGAATGGATCGCAGCCCTATTTCTCAGCACCACAAACCCTCTCCTGATGCCATACACACACACCAATGGAAGGAGATGGGCGAGAGAGAGGACGTCACCACATCGACCCACACCCTTTCCCTCTCCTTGCCCTGACCTGATTTGGACGCTGGGTGCCCACTCTTCCTGCCATGCCTCCACCCCCTTCCCACAGACACACACAGACACATTTTGATATTTGCAATTTTTCCACTTTTGTGGGGGTCTTGCATCCCTTACACTGGTGAATATGGAGGACCAACTGTAATCATCCCTGCTACTGGAATTCACTGTGTAGCAGTTTGAGTGTTGGACTGTGATTCTGGAAACGGAGTTCAAATCCCTGATCGGCTGCAGGAACTCATTGGGTGACCTCGGGAAAGACGCACACTCTCAGCCATGGAGGAAGGCAGAAGCAAACCCCCTCTGAACAAATCTTGCCGTGAAAACCCCATGATAGGTTCGTCTTAAGGTCCCCATAAGTTGGAAACTGCTTGAAAGTACACAATACCCAGTAGCCAGAGAATCTTACAGTGGAAAATTGGCCTCCGGACCTACAAAATTTGCCTGTCCTGGCTTAATGCAGTGCTAGCCAAGGCCATGGTCGCTGGACTGGGCTTCTGTCTTCAAGCTTGTGACTTCCAGTCCATGCAGAAATTCAAGGGAAGAAAGAAACAGTTGTAGTTAGTGAGCACAAAATATGATACCAGTCCTCAGTGCATTACGGGAAAAAACTAGCCTGGTACTACTACTAATAGGTACATTCCAGTTTGAAAACAATTATTTTTCTATTAACATTTGTGCATACCTTGGAATTCTTCTGGGCCCTTTCGCACTACATGGGTATGGAGCTGTGATATGGAATCCTGACATTTGTAGGGTTGGTGTTGTTGTTTTTTTGGTTGGTACTTGCCATTGGGTCAACTTTGACTTGTGATGACCCTATTGTTGAGAGACTTCCAAGATCCGTTGCCATCCATTGCCCTGCACAGTCTTGCAAATTCAGCTTCCTTGACTGAGTCAATCTACCCGTAGTGTGGCTCCCCTTCTTTTCCTACTGCCTTCCACCTTATCAAGCATTATCATTTTTGCCGGTGAGTCCTATCAACTCATGATGTGTCCAAAGAACAGCAGCCTCAGTTTAGTCATCACACCAAACAGGCAAAGACCCTCCTAGGTCCGTGCCTGGTGCACCTAAAAGACTTCCAACAGCGTCTTCCAACAGAAGCGTTTATTGATTTACGGCACAGTTAAGGCTCTGGGCTCTTAGGCAAATCCAGAACCCAGGCAAAGGGTTTACAATCTTTTAAATACTCTTTTGCCAACATTGGTTGCTAGTTCATGATCGACTCTTGATCGATACCCCAAAGCCAAACCTGATTGACTTCATTGGTTCCCCAAAGCGGAACCTGATCGGTTAATCCATAAGCGTATTACTTCATTGCCATTGGCACACCTTTCTTCCTTCTCATACCTGTAATATGTCCCAGGTCACATGGGCAGTTTGGCCCCTCTTCTGAACCTCTATCAGTTTGGCTTCTTCCTGACTTTATCTAGTAAAGATTCTTTGATTTTACTTGTTAAGGTGTGATCTATTTCATTAGCAATTTAAGGCATCATCCACTCCTTAGCTCATTAACTCTCCAGGTGTTTTTCTTTTTACATGCCCTCTCTGTGAACCCATTTTTACAGTTTCAATATTGACTATTTCAGCAAATCTCCTATTAACTATTTGAGCAAAGCTTCCTTTTATTTTCTGTTATCTCCACTGCGTCAATCGCTTCTTTTGAGACCTCAGGCTTTATTTGCCCATTCCTTTGTCTTTTTTAGCAGTCCGTTTGCTCTTGGACCCATTTCTGGTCATTTTGACAGTACGTGGTGTCTATAGATGTCCCCCCAGCACCACATGTCAATGAGTTGATTCCCTTCCTGACAGCTTTCTTCAGTGTCAGCTTTCACAAGCATGCAAAGAAATAGGAAATACGACAATCTGGATGATTTGCAGTTTAGAGAGAGGCATTCATAATTGTTAGCCACAGAGTTCTCACGCTTCACAAAAATCCAGGATTCCACTGTGGTTGCAGCCATGGAAGTTCAAATGGACTCAGAGCATTGCAATTGTGTAATGTGAAAGAGCCTTTTGTTCATTTTTACTTTTTAGTTATTAATAATTAAAATTATTCTTTTGCCAATTCATCCTATCCAACCTTACTCGACCCATGCCCTCTGACTGTCCTGATGTGGCAGAAACAGACCCAAAACAATCCTCAGTCCCTGTTTTTTTCTCTCTCTTCCTCTCACTTTTCCCCTTTGACTTCAGTTTACTTCAGCTGCTGCAAACTGAGGCCGTTGCCACATTAAACTGTTATAATGCTATTATTCCACTTCAGCATCCTGTGGAATCCTGGGGCTTGCAGTTTAGGGAGGGGTCTTTAGAATTGCCAGCCAGAGAGCTCTTTGGCCTCAGGAAACTACAAACCCTAGAATTCCATAGGATGTTGAAGGTGGAATAATAACACTAGAACAGCGTAGGGTGGAAATGACCTGAGTTCAAAGTGCAGAAATCCTTTGGACTCAATTAACTTAGCAGGGGAGAGAGGGGTAAAGATGGGCTCTTGCCCTTCCTGGTAGGCTCAAGCAAAAACAAACTGCTGCAGCCTCTTCTAGACTGTGTGTTATTCTTCATTAATAACCTTCACATCTTCATCACTTGTTGTTTGGCCACCCTTGTCACTGTTCTCATCGGTGAAATGTCTCAGGTATTTCATCTGATTCTCCAACCAGTCATATATGCCTACTCCCTTCTCTAAAATTCTCATCTGATTCATAACTCTTCACGGCTTTCTATCCCATGTCCTCCATTCATTCTTCTCTTATAGTCCCTTATAGGCTCATGGAAGCATAGAGCTGGAGAAGACCCCAAGGGCTGTCCAGTCCTACCCCATTCTGCCATGCAAGAAGACACCATCAGAGCCCTCCCTTTGACAGATGGTCATCCAGCCTCTGCTTAAAAACTTAAATGAAGGAGACTCCACCACACTCCTAGGCGGCGGCAGAATCCCTTGTCAAACTCCTCTTACCATCAGGGAGCTCTTAACCTCATCAAATCGTAGAATTGGAAGAGACCACAAGGGCCATGGAGTCCAACCCCCTGCCACTGAAGCATTCCCAGCATTCTTCCTAAGTTTCAGATGCAGTCTCTTTTCCTGGAGTTTGAAGCCATTGCTCCGTGTCCTCGTCTCTGGAGCAGCAGAAAACAAGATTGCTCCATTTTCCATATGACATCCTTCCTTTTACTTAAAACATGGCTGTCATATCAACTCTTAATCATGAAACAACCTTCCCATTTTTCCCAGATCCCTTCCTGTTCTTGCTTCTCCACCCTGTCTTGTCTCTCTGGCCTGCCAGGAGCCGGCTTTACATTTAATTAGCTTTGGAGGGCAAGGCTTTGAACATGCAAGTACTCTGGGAGTGCTAGCAATGAAAATTGGTGTGAGCAACCTCCTTGCACTGAGGTGTGTTCAGCCCTTTCATTTAATTTGTTTGCTGATTAAACGTCCCTTAGGCCATCTGCTGCCCAGCAGTAATTAGGCAGAAAGGTTAAATACCGTGACTCCGATCCATGAAATGAATTATCGTCTATTCACCGTGAATTTTCTTCTGTAAAAACAAAAAAAATCTGCCAATTCCAGTGACATGCAAGTTTCTGAAAGCAATCTTTTTTTTGTTTACTTAAAACATTAATAATTCGCCTTCCATTGCAGAGGTTTTCAGCAGACCAGGATGGGCAACCGCAATGAGTCTAGCAGCCAATTATCTGATTCCAGAAGCCATGTAGCCTGCCAAATTTAAACACACACACACACACACACACACACACACACACACAGAGCAAAACCATAAGTGGCTAGGAGTCCACTTCTGGTTTTAAGAAAGGAATATTTTTTGTATTTATATTTTCTTTGGTATTAAATAGTACAGGAGATTTGGTTTGTTTGTTTTTTTTAATGTGGTATTCCACTTTTGGAGACCCAGCATGGTTTGAGCATTGTACTGCGACCCCGGAGACCAGGCTTTGATTCCTCACTTGGCCGTAGAAACCTACTAGGTGACCTTGGGCAAGGCACACACTCTCAGCCCCAGAAAACCCCATGGTCGATTCACCTTAGGGTCGCCGTAAGTCAGAAACAACTTGAAGGCACACAACAACAATTCGAATGTGGTTTGGGAAATGGAGGGGATTGAGGGCTACAAAAGCATCCATGAAGGGCAACCCTCCCCCAGTGACACTTTTCCCACCCTTGTTCTAAATGGAAGTTGGTGGCTCACATAACTAGATAACTGTATGTTTGATCCTTGCTAGAAAAGAAAAAACTCTTGTTTTTTGCGTCTCCCTAATTAGCCTGCTAATTAATCTAGCCTGTTCGCTCCACTCCCAGAGCTGCCTATACAAATCCCGCTCCCCTTCTGGTAGTTCTCAGATGTTTGCAAATGCATTTCCAGCTTTTAATTAAAAGTATGCGATGCATCTCGTGGGATCGATCAAGCGATCTTCTACACCTCTAAATACACAGGAAAGAGCTATTGCAACAGAATATGAATTGGACTCTACCGTCTCTTCGGGCCATGCCCTTTGCTGTGTGAATTGCGCTTCTTTAGGTGTGTGCCTCAAAATTCCAGGGTGGGAGGGAATTGGGGGATGCAAGGATGTCTGCTTCCTACCAACTTTAGGGAGCTTTGAGTCTGAATGTATTTATTACAGATGCCCCCCGCTTACTTGACCAGTCATGTTGGGTAGCCATCTGTCAAAGGGAGTGCTTTGACTGTGACCGTTTCCACACTACACTGCTACAGTGCTATTATTCCACTTTCAACATCCTGTGGAATCCTGGGGTTTGCAGTTTAGGGGGAGGCATTGAGACTTCTCAGCCAGAGAGCTCTTTGGCCTCAGGAAACTACAAACCCCCAAAATTCCACAGGAGGCTGAAAGTGGAACAATAGCACTGCAACAGGGTAATGCAGAAATGGCCTATGACTTCCTGTGTGGCAGAATGGGGTTGGACTAGATGACCCATGGGGTCTCTTCTAACACTGATTCTGTGAGGTTCTTTTGTATCAGCATCGTCTGAAGATCTGTGACGTGGTTTGGACAAATGGTGCAAACTTTGTTCTCTTTCACATGTTATCTTGACTTCTGGGGGTCCCATGGGGGACATCTTGATTCGCTCCAAATTATAAAGGTTGGCAAAATTAGCAGAGCACTGGGTATGGCAAAACGAGGGGCAGGGTAACCCAGCAGGATCTTCTACCCAATTTTTATGGGGTCAGACCAAGCAAAAGCCAGCCAATGATTAAAAGTAAGCTAAAGATGTGTTTTTATTGGGGGAATTCACTCATGCATTCACACAGGATACATACAGTCAAGCATTCACACAAGAGCTAACTGAAGGAGAAAGGGAGGAAAAAAATATGGATAGAGAGGCTGAGGGTTTGGGGGGTTATATAGTTACTATTCCAGAAGAGTAGTGAAGAGCTTGAAATGTGACTTAGACTGCTGTCTAAGGGCAGACCGGTCAGGATTCAGAGCGGCATAGCGGGGTCTTGCATTTCGTCTGACTACATCTGACTTCTCGAAAACAAGGGTTTATAGACTCTCTTTTCCTCCCTGAAGGGGTGTGAGTTAGTTGCTCTCCCAGCCTAGTGGACAATGGGAGTTGCAACACAGACGAGGGGGTCTGGAGTGGACTGATTGGTTTCAATGTCTTGGTGGAGAGGGGGTTTCTGGGCCAGGCTGCAGTAGGATATGCACCCAGTGGGGGTCCTGGGCACCTCATTGTTTTCTGATGTTGGCAGGTGATAGGATTAACTCAGAGCCATCAACTCAGGCTTTCTTGGCTAATTTCAGAGAACTTTGGACCTGGCCACGCTGGGGTCCTCTCTGACCTGCTCCCAGCCAGCGTCCCTTTCTTCCACACGGCCTTGCCAGCCATAAGTATAATTTATATTTTATGGCAACACATCTGCCAATTAATATCTTTTGCCAATTAGACCATATCAAAATGTGGGGGTGTACAGCCTGGTAACACACACACATATTTCCTTTCTTTTCCCCCAACTATCTGAAATGGAGGAACTGAGATTGTCACATCCTTGGTGCAGAGATTTAAGACACCATGCAAAGGGTCTGTTTGGAGAGCATGGATTTTCAGCCTTTCAGTGTCACCGCAACAGCCTAGGAGAAAAGCCATTAACACTTCCTTTCAACAGCTTCCACTGCGGACAGAACATTCTGAAAGGTTTTTGAGACCAAAAGGCCAGAAGGAGGTTCTCTTTCCTTCTCTCCATCTCGTTTTCAGTGTTGACTTTGAAAGTACCACTGCTGCGGGCTTCCAGGAGAAGCAGTTCCCTCTTTCTTTGCCTGGGAGAAGTCAGGGCAGCAAAAATGAGACAGGGCTGTGTTTAACTCATCCTTATTTTAAATCACCCTTTAAAACAATTTTTTTAAAAAACACAGTGACAGATTAAATCGTGAGCAATGTTGATCATTGCTAAGGTTACGCAGTAATAGTAGCGTTGGTGGTGTTTAATGATTAAAAGAATGAATTTTTCAATCCTACAAAGTATTAAAAGATTGGAGTATAATGAATTAAACTTTAACTCTTTATTTCCAAGCTCTACAGTGCTTACGTTCAGAGGCACAAGGTTCCCAGACCCCACGGTGGCAGCTGTCTTATGCAACACCATATGGGGGAACTCCATGGAATCATGGAGTTGGAGGAGACCCCGAGGGCCACCCAGTCCAAGCCCCTTCAGCCATGCGGGAAGACACCGTCAGAGCCCTCCCTTTGACAGATGGCTACCCAGGCTCTCTTTAAAAACCTCCAAAGAAGGAGACTCTACCACACTCCCAGGCAGCAGCGTGTTCCACTGTCAAAACGCTCTCACAATAAAGAAGTTCTTCCTACCGTTTAGGTGCAATCTCTTCCTGCAGTTTGAAGCCATTGCTTTGTGTCTTAGGCCATTTCCGCACTAGCCTGTTATAGCGCGATGATTCCGCTTTCAACATCCTCTGGAATCCTGGGGTTTGCAGTTTAGGGAGGGGCCGGCCAGCCCCTCCCGAAACTGCAAACCCCAGGATTCCAGAGGATGTTGAAAGCGGAATCATCGCGCTATAACAGGCTAGTGCGGAAATGGCCCTAGTCTCCAAATAACGCAGCTTTCATCATTGCAACCCTCAAGACCACTGACCTTTTCTCCCTCTCCCACTGTCAAACTGGGCACAGGGTGACTAAAATGGCAAAACCATGAAGCCCTATGAGGAATGGCTGAGGGACCTGGGTATGCTTAGCCTGGAGGAGAGAAGGTGAAGAGGGGACATGATAGCCACATTTAAATATTTGAAAGGATGTTGTATGGAAACATGAGCAAGCTTGTTTTTTGCTGCTCCAGAAATTAGGACAACAGAGCAATGGCTTCAATCTACAGGAAAAGAAATTCCACCTAAATGTTAGGAGGTGAGAGCAGTTCAACAGCGGAATATGCTCCTGCCTGGGAGTGTGATGGAGTCTCCTTCTTTTTAAGGGTTGTAGAGGAGGGAGCGGGCTTGGTCTCTACCGCTCCAGAGACCAGGACGAAGAGCAATGGATTCAAGCTGCCGGAAAGGAGATTCCACTTGAACCTCAGGAAGAACTTCTTGACGGTCAGAGCTGTCCGGCAGCGGAACATGCTGCTGCCTCCATGGAGTGTGGTGGAGTCTCCTTTGGAAGTTTTTAAGCAGAGGCTGGATGGCCATCTGTCGGGAGTGCTTTGAGGGTGTTCCTGAATGGCAGGGGGTTGGACTGGATGGCCCCATGGTGTCTTCCAACTCTACATTTCTATGATTGATTCTATGAACAGAATGTGGATGGGCTTCTGTTGGGAGTGCTTTGGTTGTGTTTTCCTGAATGGCAGAATGAGAGTGGATCGGATGTCCTTTGTGGTATCTTACAAGCTCTACGATCCTATGATCATCTTTTTCCTATCTTTTTCTGTAGTTCTAGAATTACCTTTTTTTGCTCCCTCATCATCATCATTTTTGATCCTTATTAGCTTGTTGTACTGCACTCGCTCTTTCCCAGACAGCCTTGCTTGCTTCCTCCTCCTCCAGTAAGATTTTGGTCTTTCTTTTCCTGCTGCCTCAGCAGAAGGCAGCCACAGGGTCTCGCTTGCCAGTGTGCAGGTTTGGACAAAACTGCTCAGCGAAGGAGCGTGTTTAATCAAGCGGAATTTGCTGCGCCAGGGCTGACTGCATCAGTGGCTGCTGATGAGGCAGAAGCAGGGAGAGAAAGCAACCCCAGAATTGCCACAGCTGTGAGCTGATAGAAACTGTCACGCTGACGGCATACTTGATCCTGCACACTTGGCATGGCGGGTAAAATGTCTAATGCTGCAGGATGCATCGATCACCAGCCCCGCAGCGCAATCAAGGGATGAGTTTGGCAGGATCTTTGCACGGCACTCCAGCTCTTTGCTGACGCTCTGTACCTTTGCCTTCCCTACCAGAGTGTGAATGGCTAAAGAATCCAGCCTGACTCTGAGCGCCTGTGTTAGTGTGGTACCTTAGCTAATGCATGCAGACAACACTAGCAAAAGTCTGCATTTCTGAAGAGAGGAGCAGAGTACTTGTCTGGTTCCAATCGCTGCAGAGGGAAAATTTTGCAAGCTGGTGGGGGATCAAGTTGTTGTTAATTGCTGTCAGATTGGCTTCAGCATGGTGTGCCTA
Organism: Iguana delicatissima; assembly: GCA_948472985.1. Classification (NCBI taxonomy): domain Eukaryota; kingdom Metazoa; phylum Chordata; class Lepidosauria; order Squamata; family Iguanidae; genus Iguana; species Iguana delicatissima. The sequence goes on from CAOKZL010000235.1 coordinate 1,282,415, forward strand.
CGAATGATTGTCTTTCCCCAGTCCCAGGGCTCAGGTGCAAACACAGACAGGATCTCCCCAACAACTACAACACAGAGACATAAACAGGACAATACTTACTGTAGCCCAGCATAGATGAGAAAGGGAGAGCCCGTGAGGCTGAGAGGACTTATATAGGGAAGTCTCATTAGTCAGGCAGACACCTGGGGGAGGCTACTGGCCAAAAAATATCAGAGACAAGGTGGGGAGAAGTCTGTTGCAGACAACTGGTACTACTGGTAGAAGCAATGCGTTCTTCATTTAGATCCTTGGCTCATGTTCATGGAAAACCTTGACCCTCGCTTTGTGTGCTGACTATGCTGCTAGATGCTCCCTTGAACTGACATTCTGAATTTATTGCTGACCTGGACTGCTGAAACAGGAATGGCAGTTAACTCATAAGTTTCTGTAAACTTTGACTGGGGCTGCTGCTGTAGGCTTTATTTAATAACTGTGAACCGTGACTGGCTTCCTCAACAGGACAGAGAACCTGTTATCAACAGCCCTGCTCAAGTCTTGCAGAGTCAGGGCAGACATGGACAAAGTCCATCCCCCTGTGCTGTGGCCTTCCTATTTTTCTTCCTGCCTTCCACTTTGCTGAGCATTGCTGTCTCTTCCATTGAGTCAAGTTGTCTCATTGTATGTCAATAGCACACTAGGCTTGGGTTAGTCATTCTAGCTTCTAGTGAGAGTTCAGGGCTGTTTTGCTGTAGGACTCATTTATCTGCCTTCTTGGCAGTCCGTGATGTCTGTAGAACTTGCCTGCAGTGCCACATTTCATATGAATTGATTTTCTTCCAGTCATAGAATCATAGAAATGTAGAGTTGGAAGAGAGCACACGGGCCATCCAGTCCAACCCCCTGCCATGCACGAACACCCTCAAAGCTTTCGACATTGTCCTGCTTTCACATGTTGTTGTTTTGTGCCTCATTTGGAATCCTGTGTCCAGTTCTGGGCACCTCAATTCAAGAAGGATATGGACATCCCTCACGGCTAGACCGCACTGATGCTCTCATTTGCACATGAATCTGGCAAGTAAGTTGATAGGAAGCAGTGATTCTAACGAAATTCTTAATTGAGAATCAGAGACCATTGCTGATACATTGCTTATTTGAAGGACTGTAGTCTTCCATATTAGTCTGCCCCAGTTCTGAGATCTTTTGGAGAGGTCCTTCTCTCTGTCCCCCCCCCGTGCGTAGACACATTGGAGGGGAACTTTTTGGTGGCTGCAACAGGGTTGGTTTTTTGATCTGGGAATGAATAATTATGAATATTATTTCCATCCTTAGTTCTGTGGAGCTTGCTATGTTTCTCGGGTGGAACATTACTTTGGCAGCAGAAATGTGCAGGAAAGGAAAGCCAGCATTTCTTCCATTGAGGAAGATTTTTTTGATGGTTTGGGCCCTAGAAAGTTTGCAGGGGAGCTATGGCCTGACATTTTTAAAGGGTTGGGTAAAATGAGCTATTCACCAAAGGCAAGATCAGTCTAGAATTTACTGACTTGTAGAAAGTTGCTCTAGCTGTGCAGGCTGGCTGGCCAGCTCAAAAATATCTTGCCTCTTCCCAGCAGCAGCTGGGACTGATTTAAAATTTGGAGAAAAACTCCTGTGTCAAGCAAGCAAGGGTTGTTGTGGGATCTTGCTTTGTTTCTGTGGCCTTTCGGAACAGACAAGGAAAGAGGTTGACGGACTGGCGAGTTGAGAGCAAAGCCGTATCTTGTGCAAACAGATGGCACTTAAAAGCAAGAACGGTGCTTTCAAGTTAAGCAAGGGCCTGCACGCCTGGAATTGGCATTTTAATTTCTTCTTCATCTCCTTCCCTTTCAAGATAACTTGGCTCATGGTGTTCCCTTCTAGCTCGGAGTGACACTGTGCCGGTTTGTAGCCTGAAATGCAGAGAGGGTTCATTTTTTTAGGAAATGGTGCTTGCAGCTGGGACTCGGGATCATGATCCTGCTCACGTTTGTCCTGTGTGCCAGTCAGCAAGTATCCCAGGAAGCAAGTGGTTGAAATGCAAGTGCTGTTGGGCAGCTAAGCCAGTCCAGGTCAGCCACAGGTTGTCCAGCAGGCTGAAGGGAGAAGCAAGAGGATGCTCATCAGCCAGTCCAGAAGTCAGTAATCCAAATAAGCAAAGCCAGAGAGGAGTAAAACAAAGACATAAATAGTATCCAGTCCAAGGTCCAGGGAACACCAAAGAGTACTGCCAGTTGCCAAGTTAGACAGTTAAAAGCAACAAAGCCTTCAGGGAACTGCTAGAGATTTATAGCCAACTATCGCAAGGCACCAGGTGCTTTAATTAGCATCTCCTAGCAATAGCAATAGCATGTGTATTTCTATACCACTTATCAGCTAAGCGCTCTCTAAGCAGTTTACAATGTGTTAGCTAATTGCCCCCAACAAGCTGGGTACTCATTTTACCAACCTGCAGAAGGATGGAAGGCTGAGTCAACCTGGAGCCCGGCAGGATCGAACTCACAACCTTGTGGCTGCAGTACCTACATTTAACCATTGTGCCACCAGGGCTCCTACTTAAAGAATCTCTAGGATATATGTAACTTCTCCGTATCCCTCCTACACTCAGCAAATGGCTGCACCACATCTTCAACCTCCAGCTGGGGAGTGGCCCCCCCACATCAGCCCCATCGGCTCTGACTCAGAGAGACCCCCGACATCAGGAGTTGTAAATTGCTGACACTCTGTTTCTGAATCTTCTGAATCCAGATTGTGAGTTATGTCAGCATTTAAATAGTGCCAGAGAAACACTAATTTGGCAGTCACATGGACTTAGCCTTTACTGCCAGGCTGCCTTCCATTGGCATTAGGAGCTGCCACATAAGAAAAGGAACTTTTCTAGGCTCGGGAAATATACACATCCTCCAGTTGAACTCACCAAATCAGGAGCCTTTAGCCTCTCCAGATAAACACTAATTCTACCTCAATTTGACTTCTGTGCATATGTGTTGTGTGTCTTCAAATTGTTTCCACCTTCCAGCAACCCTAAGGTGAACCTATCATGGTTTTTGGGGGGCCAAGATTTAGAGGGGGGTTGCCTTTCCTTTGAGGCTGAGAGAGTGTGACTTGCCCAAGGTCACCCAGTGAGTTCCTGTGGCTGAGCAGGGATTCAAATCTTGGTCTCCCAGCATGCTCATCAGACACTCAAACCACTACACCATGCCCGCTCTGTAATCTTACCTACTTCGGATTTTTCTGTTCTCTTGTGTACATCTCTCCTCATCCTTCTTTATCCCCTGCCCGTTGTGATCTTTTATGCAATCTACACAAGTTCTGCCAGACCCTGACTCCACCAGCCACTGCTCTGAGTTCCCCTTTCCCCCGGTGGAGGACAAAAATTGCCCACATTTTCTCCAAAAGTCATTGCAGGGACATCCTTGTGGAGGGAAGGTGGATGATGGGACTGAGGCACACTGCACTAAATCCTCCCTCATGGCGCTGCTCTCTGACCAAATGTGGCTCAGAGGCAAGCAAAACAAAACATCCAGCAGAGTTGAAAACACAGCATCAAGAAGCGTGTGCAGCAGAGTATATCGTGCAGCACTGCTCTGACCCCAAAAGCTGCCCACTAAGAACACTAGCACACGGTGTTGTCATCCAAAAATATACCCGGAGGCTTTTTATTCTTCAGTTCCAATATATACATCTGTACAGGTTAGCAGATCGTTCAGCACAGGTTCAGCGTTCCATCACCATATCAGGTAGAGATATGCTCCGGCAAAGCTTCTGGCCAGAATCTGGGAGACCGAGAGAAAGGCTTAGCCGAGCCTACCTCTTATATATACACAGAGACTAGCTGGTGTAACCCCAGCCTGGATTACATGTCACCATGGCTGATGAAACCCCTTGCCCAGGTTTCATATCGCTGTGACTCAGCCTTATTGTCCCATGGGAATTACCTCATACTTGCACAGTCATCCCCAGGTGCTTTCCACAGGCACATCATAGTATTTTAATTGGAAAAAGGGTCACTGCAATCTTTTTCCAACAATCCCACACACCTCCTAGCATAGGATATTGTCCCAAAATAGAAGTTATGTATCTTGGTCTTGTTTTTTGGCTACTGATTGGTCAATATTGGGGAGGACCTGTGGCCAGCTGGAGCATGGGGTGGAAAGTGACTCATGCACACTCTACAGTTGCACAGGCATAGAATCATAGAGCTGAAGAGACTGCAAAGGCTGTCCAGTCGAACCCCTGCCAGTGCAGGTCTAGATAAATTAGTGCATCACATGTCTGGGGCAGGAGCATTTGAGACTTCGAGGAGGAGGCTGCAAAACTGAATACATCCTCTTTTTCCTGTTCATTCATAGAATCATAGAGTCATGGAGTTGGAAGAGACCACAATGGCTATTGAGTGCAACCCCCTGCCATGCAGGAACACACATCAAAGCACCCCCGGCAAATGGCCATCCAGCCTTTGTTTAAAAACCTGCAAAGAAGGTGACTCCACCACATTCTGAGGCAATGTATTCCACTGTCGAACAGCCCTTACTGTCAGGAATTTCTTCCTGATGTTTAGGTGAAATCTCTGTTACCCTGATTTCTGGGGTCCCTTGGGGGACACCTCAGTGTGCTCCATGTGATGGGGAAGGGAAACTAGCCAGAGCACGAGTGATAGCAATGCGAGAGGCAGGGTAACTTAGCAGGATCTTTTTACTCAGTTTTTACGGAGTCAGGCCAAACCAAAAACCAAACGAAAATGTCCAGTAAATGATTTTATTGAATAAAAGTCTCCTGCATCAATGCAATCACTCACACATTCACTCAAGACCTATTAAGAAGCAAAAGAGAGGAAACTGGATAGAAGAGTATTGAAGGGGTTGTAGCTGGGGTAATACTGTACCTTTTCCAGAAGTCCTTGGTCCAGGAAGGCAGCAGAGAAGTGGGGCTCAGCACAGAGAGGGCTGAGGGGATCACTCAATGGATGGAGCAATGGTCTGCTGGGATAGCCGGGGGTGATCCAAAGAACTGCTCAGAAACTGGGACTATTTGTAGGGGAAAAGTACCTGGAGGACTAATCCTTTCCCAGGGAGAACAATGGGTGTCGGAGTGACAATAAAGCTCCATCATGGCAATTTCCTTTGTGTGATGGGATTGCAAGCTGTTGCCAAAGTCTCAGGATCTTCAGCTGCATTTGGTTGTGATGTGACTTCATGTAAATGGTCCTCGCCTGATGGAATATTTGCTCAACTTGGGGCAGACACGCTAATCCCCTCAAGTCGGCATCTCGGGGCTGAGGACCCTTTGTTTATTGTGGGTTTGCCCATCTTGAGGTCTCCTGGGGCTACGTGACGGGGGATTTTACTGGCCTGACCTGGTTTTCGATATTTGACCATTGCTGCCTATGTGCCCATCCGGGTGACCTCTCAGGCGCATTGAATCATATTTTAATTTCAAAATTGTAGACCCTGGGACAGGGTTTTCCAGTGAGATAGCATCTTTTTTCCTGTAGTTTGAAGCCATTGCTCCATGTACTAGCCTCTGGAGCAGCAGAAAACAGGCTTCCTCCATCCTGCCTTCAAATATTTAAACATGACTATCATGTCAAAATACTTCATTCATTACAAGATACTTAACTGTATTCTAGCAAAAAAGAAAAAAAAGTCATTGCTCCCTATGAGAAACGTTCTACAGGCTGAGTATCCCTTATCTGAAAATCCAAAAGCCAAAATGCTCTAAAATCCAAAACTTTTGAAAAGAGGAACCCAGCCTTCTTCCTGTAGGGAACATGTGGCGATGATGGAGATGCTGTTTGCAAAGTCTCTCAGTTGCTTGGCAGCTTTTTCCTCTCTCAGCTTGTTTTCGACCGCACACGCGCATGCTGCTTGCAAAGCTTCTCAGTCATCTTAGTGTCGTTTTTCCCCCTCTTTGTGAGCAACACACGAGCCAAACTGTGATGAGAGGGAAAAGAAAGGCACTAAGCTGACTGAGAGATGTGGCAAGCTGTGTGTGCGTCCAGGCTCCCGTGCGAACCTCTGTAATTCCATCATGTTCCCTACGAGGAGAAGGCAAGGAAAGAAGAACGGACGAAAGACTTGCATCAAAAGAACAGTGTATATGTGGGTGAGGGCACGAAAAACAGATATAAAATTTACACCAAGTTTAAATTTAAGAGAAAACTTTTATAAAATGTTACGTAGATGGTATATGACGCCTGAAAGGTTGCAGAAAATAACTAAAAATGGAAATAAAAGATGTTGGAAATGTGATGAAAGGATGGGGTCGTTCTTTCATACGCGGTGGACTTATAAGATAGCAAGGAAATTTTGGAAGGAAATACATGATGAAATTCAAAGAATTGACAATTTAAATTTTGAAATGAAGCCAGAGTTTTATCTGTTAAATATGTTGGGGCAACAAAGAGAGATAAGATGTCACCAGAAGACGTTGTAATATTTGATAACTGCTGCAAGATTGACGTACGCACAATATTGGAAAGAAAGGAACCATGTTGATGTAAAAGAATGGAAAGTTCTGGATATGATAGAGATAGAAAAGCAAACATTTTCACTGAAAAATAAGTCTGTCCAGAGCTTTGAAGGGGAATGGAGAGAAGTCTTAAATTGGATAAAGATAGAGTAATAAGAAAAGGAAAAGAATAAAGCAAGATTCTATGTAATATAAGGCAATGTAACAAAGCAGCAATGTAATAATGTAAGATACAACAATGCAAGACTACCTTTTGAACAGAAATTCTGTATGAATGGAATGTAAATCAGCAGACTCAACTGGAAAAAAAAAAGAAAAAATCTTGCAAGTGGGGAAGGGTTTTTTTTTTTTATTTTCACTTTAATAAAAATATTTTAAAAAAAAAGAACGGTGTATACAGGTATTGCAAAAATCCAAAACACCTCCGGTCCCAAGCATTTCTGGTAACGGATATTCAAACTGTAGTTTCTAAGGTTCCCTCCGGGATTCTTTCTTGATAGAGAAAGTTGTGTCTTTGGGGGAGCCTGGGATTGCATGGTCTCTAAGAACATTGAAAAATATTTGGGTGAAAAAATGTATATGATCTGGTTATGATCATTGTAGTGTATATTATCACTGTTTTTATTGGTTGTACTTGTATGTTGTAACAACAACAGCAACAACAACAATAATAATAAAAACAATAATAATGAAAAAAAATTGAGGATTGGTCCCAACACACATCTGTCAAGTGTCAAAAAACTACAGAGGAGAAACCAGGACTAGCAAGAGCCTTTGTGGTTCGGACTTACTTTGGGCAAAATTGGCATTTGTGTTTGTGTGTACAGAAAAGAGCACTTTGTTTTCAGGAAACAATTTTTTCTTTGCAAAAAAAATTTCTGTGCAGAAGTAGTGGTTCCTGTGCGAAAAAGAAAAAAAAAAAGTTCAAATATAAGTCCCCAACTATAATAATGTCTGTGCAAGAATACAATATTTTCTGAATGGAAAATAAATACAGCCCGAAGAGCGAGTAGTCTTTGAAAACTAAGTATTTTTCAAAGCAGAAAGAAAACGCCTAAAATTACCTGTTGCTTCCTTCAAGAATCAGTGAAGAAATCAGTGAAGTATTACGTGTCTTGTCCAAGTCGCAATTACCTTTTCTTCTTTTCGGAGAGATGTAATTATAAAGCTGTTAAGTATAAAGCTGAACTTCCATCCTTCAGTTGAAGATCGGCGCTGTTGGAGAAGTCACTTTGTGTTTACAGGACAGGCATTTTTTTTTATAATTATAATAAACTTTATTAATAATAAACAGTAACAACAATCATAGACAAGACTAACAATAATAAACAATAACAACATAATACATACACACTAACAAAATCAAAATAAAAAACAATTAACAAAAAACACCTACAATCTAAAAACACTCTAAGCCAGGCATTTCTAAGGACAGGCATTTTGAGCACTGTTTTAACTAGTTTGTGTCTGTCTTCTTCTCCAGGACATCTCCCAGGCCACCTTCATCGGTCACGACTGGGGTGGTGTCACTGTTTGGTCCATGGCCCTCTTCTACCCAGAGAGAGTCAAGTAAGTCGATCTTTTATTTTGGGATCAGTTTGTGGCTTTTCTGTAGAGAAGGCAACATGACGACGTAGCTGTCGGACTAGGGCTTGGGAGATCCAGATTGCCCAGTTTGTCTCAAGCCTTTATTTACTGCTCTGAGTCCTGTAAAACTGATAAAAGTGTTTAAAGCATTCAGTGCACACCATAATTCAGGAAGGATACTGACAAGCTGGAATGTGTCCAGAGGAGGGTGACCAAAATGGGGAAATGCCTGGAAACCATGAAGCCCTGTGAAGATCGGCTTAGGGAGCTGGGTTTGTTTAGCCTGGAGAAAAGAAGGTTCAGAGGGAACAGGATAGCCATGTTTAAATATTGAAGGGGTGTCATATGGAGGATGGAGCAAGCCTGTTTTCTGCTGCTCCAGAGACTAGGACACGGAGCAACGGCCTGAAACTTCAGGGAAAAAAATATCCCACCTAAACGTTAGGAAGAACTTCCTGATGGTGCGAGCAGTTATCACGAGCCAACTGCCAAAAGTCAACAGGCAATTTGAAGACGCACACGCACGTGGCTATACAGGCTGGTTAAGCAAATAAACTTTTTATTAAACAAATTCTGGACAGCGAACAGATGAGACAGTATTAAAAAGAAATCAGTGGATTATTTAAGCAAGATAAAAACACATTATACAGCTCAAAGAAATTAAAACAGATTTGAAGGCTAAAGGAGATAAAAGAGTTATATGAGAACTGTCAGGGAGTTAAGTCATAGTTGTGTAACGCCTTCATATGAAAAAAATAGAAAGATTTTTTGGAAAAAAACACATCTGCAGGATGATGATGGCAGCAGCAACATAACAGACAAACATGGCTTCCCTGCACCCATCCTAATCCCTTCTTTGATTTCTTCCTGTGGTGTTTTCAGGGCAGTGGCGAGCCTCAACACACCCTACAAGCCCGCGGACCCCAAGGTGGATGTGATGAAGTTGATCGAATCCAAACCTATCTTTGATTACCAGGTCTACTTCCAAGAGCCGGTGAGTAGCATCTAAGCCCCGGGTGGTGCACGGGTGGTGGATGAGACTAAAGGCAAACGGGGCAGTACCAAAAATGAATAAATATTGGAAAGCACGTACAGTGAATCAGGAGAAAAGAAGGGGACTGGGCTCCACTTGCTTACAGATGGACCGAATGTTATTCTTTCAAGAAAGCCCAACCCGCTTCGGACTGTTAATGAATTACTTGGCCTTCTTCAGGGGCATAAATCCAACAGAAATCCAGGGCCCTTTGATTGCATACCAGTCCAGCTCTTAAGGAGAGTGCAGTAGCAACTCCAGAAATTTCTGTTGCAAAGGCTTTTCTGAAAAATCGTGTTTTAACCTGGTGCTGCACTGAAGCATTGATGCCAGTCAGGCTTCTAAAGGGAAGGCATTCCACGCTCTCAGTGCCATAGCGGATATCTTCATACAGTATACTGCCAATATTGGTTATGACAGAGAGGAACACTCCTGCAAACCTCAATCCTTTGGCGGGCATGTAGGGGAAAAGCTTGTCCTTCATCTGTCAAGGGCCCCAGGCCATTAAGGGCTTTAAATGTCAGCAGTGGCACAGTAAATTTGGAAGCAAAATGTATTGACAGCCAATGGAGTTCCTTTAAAACCAAGGCTTCTGGGACAGTCCTGGAGTGGCAGCCAATTCCAGCTCAGGACAGGCCTTTTATTCTTCCTGTTGCCTCTGCTGCCCTATTATTGCTGCCCTTCAGCGCTGTGTCTGTATGTGCCTTCAAGTTGCCTTTTGACTTACGGCAAATTTCATAGGCTTCTGTTAGGCAAGGCAACTTCCCCCTTATCTGCAGGGGATGCATTCCAGGGCTCTCTGTGGATACCTGAAACCGTGAACAATACTGAACTCTCTCTACGGCAGTGGTTCTCAACCTGTGGGTCCCCAGATGTTTTTGGACTTCAGCTCCCAGAAGCCCTGAGCATTGACCATAGTGGCTGGGGCTTCTGGGAGCTGAAGTCCACAAACATCTGGGGACCCACAGGTTGAGAACCACTGCTATACGGCCCCTGCAAAGCTAGAGACAGCTCTGGTGTCACCAGAAGTAGACCATACTGTCCAGTCCTTGCAAGGCTAAAGGGCTACTTCCAGTGACTCCAGAGCCATTTCATGCGGTTTGAGCAGGCTGCGTGGGTCCCATCTCCCAGCTGCCAGTATTTTCCATTTAATGTTTCCAGACTGTCAGTAACTGAAATCACAGAACGTGATCCCATAGATGTAGGTGGATTACTGTACCCAGAGATGGATTTGCCAGTTCCTTTCTCTGAAATATAGTCTATAGCACCTGGGATTCATTCACAGTCTTCCATCCAAGTACTAACCAGCTTAGCTTCCAAGATCTGGTGCCTTTAAGGTATTTAGGTCCTTTAGGGCTACCACCTGGCAAAATGTGTACACACTCTTTCCATGGAAGGAGGAGAAGGAGAAGAAGAAAGTGGTAGAAGGAGAGAGAAAGGAGGAGGAGCAGGAGGAAGTCTTTCTGTCTTGGCACACAAGGACTGAGGGAGCTGTCACTCCCACCCTAGACCAGCGTTCCTCCATACCTGGAATGGGTAGAGGCTTGGCACTGGGCATTGTGTTCCTTTTGTCTGTAGACCCTTTCTATCTGACAACAGAACACAACAGGTTCTTACAGACTTAACCAAGAACCTTTGCCATATGACAAGGTCTTGGATTTACAGAGGCGTGCTGGAAAGGGAAACCCAGAGGAAGAGAATTCCTTGCTAGGAGTCTGAAATCCAGCCATCTCTTAGATTCATTTTTAGCCTTCCCTGGGAGCCCAGGTCTGTTTTTCAAGCAGATATAGGGAGGCCATCGTATTTCCAATATCTATGTATGGTTGTGAAATCTGGACAGTGAAGAAAGCTGACAGGAAGAGAATCAGCTCATTCAAAATGTGGTGCTGGAAGAGAGTTCCACAGATACCCCGAACTGCTAAAAAGACAAAATAATGGATCCTAGAGCAAATCAAACCTGAACTCTCTAGAAGTCAAGATGAGTAAACTGAGGCTGCTGTGTTTTGGCCATATGGGAAGCTAACTTGCTAGAAAAGACAGTCATGCTTGGTAAGATGGAAGGCAGTAGGAAAAGAGGAAAACCACATTATAGATGGATGAGCTCAGTCAAGGAAGACCCGTCCCTAAATCTGCAAGACCTGAGCAGGGCTGTTGATGATAAAGTGGCTGGGAGATCTCTCATCCATAGGATCACCATAAGTGGAAGATGACTAACAACAAACAAATATGAAGGACAGGAAAATCTAGTACTCTTAGTTTTGATAAGACATTGATGCAGTGGAAGGAAAAGTTACACTAATGGGTTCCACTAATGGGGAATTTATGGGGAAGGGAATTATTGCCCATCCCTCAGTAATCCTAGAATCCTAGAGCTGGAAGAGACTCCTAGGGCCATCCAGTCCAACCTCCTTCTGGGATAGAGGAAGACACTATCAAAGCCCTCCCTTTGACAGATGGCCATCCAGCCTCTCTTTAGAAACCCGCCAAAAAGGAAACCCCACCACATTTCCAGGCAGCATATTCCACTGTCAAACTGTTCTTACTGTCAGGAATTTCGACCTAAGGTTTAGGTGGAATCTCTTTTCCTGTAGTTTGAATGCATTGCTCTATGTCCTAGTCTCTGGAGCAGCAGAAAACAAGCCTGCTCCATCTTCAGTCTGCTCATTAAACACTAAAAATTACGACCCCATCTTGTTATGCAGAATTTGGACTTTTCACAGCACAACAAACAACACAGCTGTTTGTCTGAGCAGAGCATATGTTTGTGGGTTGGCAATGGAGTATATAGAAGGAAGGGTGATAGCTCTGGAACCCGAGCCCAGCCTTCCCAAGCCAATATAAACAGTTTCCTTGCCAAACAAAGTCTCTCGGTTTTTTATATATAAGAAATTATTATTTCTCTAGGGAGCTGTATTTTTATGTTTACTGCCCCAGATGGGTTAGTCTTGCTTCTGGTTGCAGAAGGGCTCTGCCAGTCGAAACTACTTGTAGGAAAAGAGAGAGAGAGATGTGCTTTGCTGCATGAAGACTTGGTCTGGGTGCTTTCCCACTTTTGGGCCAAAATGTAGGAGCTCCTTATGTGCCAATATGTTGTGAGGGATAGTGGAGAGGGGAAAGGAAGAGGGGAGACGGCCCAGTTGGAAGCAATTTCTGGGCATCTGAAGTGCATTTCCGTGTCATTCTCCTGCTCTGCTTGCAGTTGCGATTAAAGAGATGAATTATTGAAATCACCCAATTGGCTGTTGAAGGTTATTGCTTTCCCGAGCTGTTTTTATGGGCTTTTATTATGCAAATGCATTGTTTGATTACACACAACATCCTCAGTCTCGGGCCTTTTGCTCTGACTGATTGTGTATAGTTTGCACCTTTAGAAAAGTTTGTATTGCTGCTGTCCCCTTAGTAGAATGACTAGCTACAGTTAGTTATTTGCAATTAGCTTCTGCTTTCTGTAGCATATGAGTCTTCCACATTGGTGTAAAGAAGAGTGAGTTTTGCAGTACAACTCCTTGGGTTTTGTCCGGTTATATGAAAGGTCATATCTCCCTTTATGAGCCTGGTCAAGCTCTAAGATCTTTTGGAGAGGCCCTTCTATCTGTCCCACCATCAGCTCTGGGGCATTTGATGTGAACAAGAGAGAGGGTCTTCTTAGTGGCTGCCCCCAAACTTTGGAACTCACTCCATAGGGAGACCAGGGCCATTTCCACACTACGCTCTTATAGCGCGATTATTCCGCGTTCAACATCCTATGGAATCCTGGGGTTTGCAGTTTAGGGAGGGGCCGGCCGGTCCCTCCCTAAACTGCAAACCCCAGGATTCCATAGGATGTTGAAGGTGGAATAATCATGCTATAAGATTGTAGTACGGAAATGGCCCTGGATGGCCCCATCCTTGCTCTCCTTTTGTCAGCAAGTCAAAACATATTGCTGCTCTCGGGCTTTTAAAAATGGACTGGTGTGGGATTTTAATCCTGCAGGGTGCTGTTTTTAAGGTTTTTATATAGTGTAGCAGCTTGAGCTTTGGACTACGACCCTGGATACCAGAGTTTGATTCCCCGCTTGGTCATGAAACCCGCTGGGTGACCTTGGGCACATCACACACTCTCAGCTCGAGAAAACCCCATGGTAGGTTCACCTTAGGCTAACCATAAGTCAGAAACAACCTGAAGACACACAACACCAACAATATAGTCTTGTAAGAATTGTAATGTTTTAATGTTTTAAGTTTATAAATTGTTTAATCACTTTTAAAATAACTCTTACATTTATACTTTCTATAGTTTTGATCTGTATTGTTACCGGACCTGTATCTACTCTGGCATCCAAGTCAGTGAATCTGAGCCGTTTTGTCTGCAAATTCTACACAGCAGGCTGCTGAGTGGCTAACATTCTCCTTTTGGGCAAGATCGTAAAAGATCCCTGACTACTCAAGACAGCTCCAATGAGTGGTTCTGCAAGAGTGTCAGCCGGAAAGCCTTTTTTGCTACCTTGATCCCCCTATCATAACCTTCAGATAGATTTTAGCCTGTGTTTTCTGCTGCTATTGCTTTCATTCTGTCATTGTCTCTCTCATTCCATTGCTGCCAGCTATTTAGGCCATTTGCACCTTATACTGTTATAGTGCTGTTGTTCCACTTTCAACATCCCATGAAATTCTGAGGTTTGTAGTTTCCTGAGGCCAAAGAGCTCTCCGGCTGACAATTCTCAAGGCCCCTCCCTAAACTGCAAATTCCAGGATTCCAGAGGAGGTTGAAAGTGGAATAATAGCACTGTAACAGTGTAGGGCAGAAATGGCCTTTGAAAACCAAAGTTTATCTCTGCTCTGTGAGAAGGGATGCTTAGAAACGATTCTGTCCACCGCCCTGGTCATATCCTCATTCCAGAGATCAGTCAGTGACCCTACAGGATCACTTACCGAGACAGCAAGAAAATTTCCTAAGTGCTGTCAGAAATGAATCTGCATTCATGTCTCCTGGAGTGGTCCATTTTTTTTTATTATTATTATTACATAAAATTCTTAAAAAGTAACACATACATACATACCATCTTCAAGAAGGGAAAAAAAGAGGACCCAAATAATTATCGCCCAGTCAACCTGACATCAGTACCCGGAAAGATCCTGGAGCAGATCATTAAGCAGTCAGTTTCTAATCACTTAGAAAGCAAGGCGGTAGTCACGAGAAGTCAACATGGATTTCTCAAAAATAAGTCATGCCAGACTAATCTTATCTCTTTTTATGATAGAGTTACTAGCTTGATAGACGAAGGGAATGCTGTGGATGTAGCATACCTCGATTTCAGTAAGACCTTTGACAAGGTTCCCCATGACATTCTTGCAAAGAAGCTAGTAAAATGCGGGCTGGACAGGGCTACTGTTAGTTGGATTTGTAATCGGTTGACCGACCGAACCCAAAGGGTGATCACGAATGGCTGCTTCTCATCCTGGAGAGAAGTGACTAGTGGGGTGCCACAGGGTTCTGTCCTGGGCCCAGTGCTGTTCAGTATTTTTATCAACGACTTGGATGAAGGAATAGAGGGCATGCTCATCAAATTTGCAGATGACACCAAATTGGGAGGGGTTGCTAATACGCCAGAGGACAGGATCAAAATTCAAAATGACCTGGATAGATTGGAGAGCTGGGCCAAGGCTAACAAAATGAAATTCAACAGGGAAAAGTGTAAGGTCCTACACTTAGGTAGAAGAAATGGAATGCAGAAATATAGGATGGGGGACACGTGGCTGGATAGCAGTACATGTGAAAGGAATCTAGGAGTCTTCATAGACCACAAGCTGAACATGAGTCAGCAGTGTGATGCGGCAGCCAAGAAAGCCAATGCAATTCTCGGCTGCATCAATAGGAGTATGGTGTCTCGATCGAGGGAGGTACTGGTACCACTCTACTCTGCTTTGGTTAGACCTCATCTTGAATCCTGTGTCCAGTTCTGGGCACCCCAATTCAAGAAGGACATGGTCAAGCTGGAGCAAGTCCAGATGAGGATGACCAAAATGGTGGGGGATCTGGAAGCCATGCCCTCTGAGGATAGACTTGGAGAGCTGGGTATGTTTAGTCTGCAGAAGAGAAGGTTAAGAGGGGACATGAGAGCCAGGTTTAAATATTTGAAGGGATGCCATGTAGAGGAGGGAGAGGGCTTGTTTTCTGCTGCTCCAGAGACCAGGACAAGGAGCAATGGATTCAAGGTGCAGGAAAGGAGATTCCACCTGAACCTCAGGAAGAACTTCCTGATGGGCAGGGCTGTCCGGCAGTGGAATCTGCTGCCTCAGTGGAGTGGAGTGGAGTGGAGTCTCCTTCCTTGGAGGTTTTTAAGCAGAGGCTGGATGGCCATCTGTCGGGAATGCTTTGATGGGTGTTCCTGCATGGCAGGGGTTGGACTGGATGGCCTCTGGAGTCTCTTCCAACTCTACATTTCTATGATTCTATGATTCTACCTATAGAAACAGTTCACACATAAATAGGAAGGTCTTTAAAGGCAAAGCTTAAGTGTAATAAATATAATCATAATAATTTAATAATACACCTAATGTCTAACATATTTTAACATATCTTAAGACATATCTTTCTCAGCACCTTTTTACTTCTTCCCTTCAATTCCAATCATTTCTCTTCCTCTCTGGCTTCCTGACTAGGTTGTCCTTAAGATAACGAATTAGCTGAGTAACTAAGAATCCGTTTTCTTTCTTTAAATACATCAGAACTCTACTGATATTACTTCTTATATAGGGTCCTCCACCCCACAGCAGATCTTAGTCCCAGCAAGTGACACCCTCATCCCACATATACAACTGTGTTGTTTTGTTGTGTGCCTTCAAGTCGTCTCCAACTTATGGTGACCCTAAGGCCAACTTTCATGAGGTTTTCTGGGGCTGAGAAAGTGTGACACAACCAAGGTCGCCCAGCGGGTTTCTGTGGCCAAGCGGGAATTGATCTCTGGTCTCCAGGATTATAGTCCGATGTTCAGACCACTGTACCATGCTGGGTCTTACCTTTCTTAAATAGCCCATGATGTTTATATCGTATCCCCATCGGCACATCTCAAAGACTGGACTGGATTCCGTAAAAACTCATGCTAAAATAAGTCAGGCAGTGATGTATTTAACTCTTTAACTCCAAGTCTCAAGTCTCTACCTTCAAGTCTCAAGTCAGATCTCAAGTCCTTGAAGATACTTTCAAGTCAAGTCTCAAGTTAAATCTTAAGTCTGGGAGCCAACTTTATACCCCAACCTATATTTCAGAATTTCTGAACGGAGTCAAATAAAGTCAGTTTTATCAATTTAAGCAGAGTTGGCCCTCCGCATTTGTGATTTTGCCATTTGCAGCTTTAGAAGTGGAGACTACGCCCCTTTCTCCAAGCTGGAGGCTTTTGTGCCAATGGGCATAAAAGAGTCTGCGCCTTTGAAAGTGGGGAATGGGATCCTTCTTACTCCCCCTTACTGAAGCTTCAAAAGCTTTAAAACAGTGGTTCTCAACCTGTGGGTCCCCAGATGTTTGTGGACTTCAGCTCCCAGAAGCCCCAGCCACTATGGTCAATGCTCAGGGTTTCTGGGAGCTGAAGTCCACAAACATCTGGGGACCCACAGGTTGAGAACCACTGCTTTAAAAGGAAGGATCCTTCCTCCTCAAGCCTGTTGCCTAACATAGTTGCTGTTCCCCTCTGAGAAATGCACTCTGCACTGTGGAGGGGATAGAGTCTTGCCTTCTGCTCTTGGAAAATGTTTTAAAAGGCTTCTCCGATATACAGTAGGGACAGGCTGCTAAGCAGACCTCAAACCTACCGCAAACCCACTGCCCAACCCATTTGCTTTTCCCCTCTGAGAAATGCACCCACGCTTTGAGCTTGAGACAGATTGGCACGTGAGCATTAGGCCAAAAGAGATGGAAGCGTTGTGCAAAGTCGTAAGGTTTCCGGATGAATGTGTTATGTTACTGAACCAAGGGCAGCAAGTCAGTCACTAAAAATATACAGGTCTCGAGTCGAGTCAGTGCATCATTTATTGCGAAGTCGAGTCTGAGTCAAGTCACTGAAGTGACTTAAGTCCAACTTGAGTCTGAGTCAGTCTGTTACCCTGTTTACTGGGGGTCCCGGGAGGGACACCAAAATGTGCTCTACTATAGGTGGGGAAAATTAGCTCAGAGCATTGCTTTAGCGTTACGAGAGGCAGGGTCACTTAGCAGGATCTTGTAACCCAATGTTTACGGGGTCAGGCCAAGCCAAAGAGCACACCAAGTTTAAGAATAATTGAGATTTTATTAAATATAGACAAACAGTGTATGCAACACACTCACATAAGTAGCTAAGGAAAATAAAGGTTGGAGTGGTGTAGAGGGATTTTGAGACGGATTGTTGAATTGGGTGATACAACACCTGTCCTGAAGCTCGAGTTCGTTGGTTTGGAGTCTCAGTACGTGGGACTGAGGGGACAGCTCGCCAAACAGAGCGGCAGCAAGGCTGGACGGAAGTCCAGAGCGATCTGAGGAAGGTCTGGGAATCAGGGGGTTTTATAGGGAGAAGTGTGACTGCAGGCTATGCCTTACTCGGGGACAACAATGAGTTTGGGTGCGAGACAATGTCTCTGAAAGCTCACAATTTAGCATGATTAAGTCCGAACTGACAAAGAGGTAGACTGTATGCAAATGCTCAGTGCTTGGCCTTTAAGCTTCTAGCTTGCCAAGTTACCTGCTCAGGGCAGGGAGTCCTTTGTAAACAGCGTGCATACATAATGCGGTGTTTGCCGAGGAGGTCCCTGAAGCTGCGATCTGGCTATTCCTGGCCCGCCTGTATTGTCTTGGGATACTGCAGCGTTTGATGGCCGAGCCTAGTTCTGTGCTTGTCCGGGGGCCTCACAAACACGTGGAGAGGGGTGGTATGGTAAGGCCGAATTATGATATCAAAGTGATATCGGGTGCTATCATCAGGTAGGTCTAAACTGCAGTAACAAGTCGACTGGAGTCTACATCACTGAAATCAGGCAGTCTCTAAGGTTCTGTAGATGCCTTCCCCTTGATATTTTTCTCCTTTTCATACTTTTAAAAAGTAGCTTTCCAAGCTCTGGTGGAGTTGCCACCATTTACTCTAAACTGGGTGATGGAGAAAATTATAGTCGAAGGAACTCTGATGGTACCTGTAATCTCAGTGGTTGTTGGAAGAGGCAGAAGTATTCTTTGTGATGGCTGAGAAACTGGAGAACTTGTATACATGTGTGAGTCCTAGAGTTGTGAAACCCTGACTGCAGAGTGACAGCAGCTTTATTTTCTTGCCTAACAGTTGTGTAAGTGACAAAATACAGCACTGCGTGCTTCCCACTTCACGAGTGTTGAAAAGGGCGTGATGGGTTTTTAGCTTTCTGGGGAGCCACTCAAGCCTCAGGCTGTCCTTGTAGCTGTTTGTTTTAACTTTCAAATGTATTTGAAGAATATTAGGAAGCACACACACTCGCATAAAGCTAGGAACAGTCTCTTAGGGAGCAAGTGCAGCTCATACAAGCACCAAGATGCAAAGGCCTGGGGAGAAAAGAAAGCAGAAGAATTGGGCTGGTCACTTTTTTCTGAAGCTTCCCTTTATAAGGAAAAATTGAAAAACTTTGTTTTGGTATATTATCTTTTAGAATAAGGAATAAAATGTTTAAGACAAGGTGTTTCTCCTAATTATTTCTGCTATAAAGCCAGCATGTTGTAGAGGTTTGAGCATTGGTCTATGATTCTGGAGACCAGGATTTGAATCCCCAGTCAGCCACGGAAAACCTAACTTGCGGCCTTTTGCAAATTACACTCTCTCAGCCTCAGAAGAAGGCAAAGGCAAACCCCCTCTGAACAAATCTCGCTAAGAAAACTCCATGATAGGTTCACCTTAGGGTTTCCATAAGTTGGAAACAACCTGAAGGCACACAATAAAGTGTAAGACTAATGCGGTGAAATGGCACAATTAAAAATGGTACAGCGTCCTCATACAAAAACTCTCTTTTAAAATCATTTAGTTTACTCAAAAGCCTTTCAAAATGTATATATATAAAAGTCTTTGTCTACCAATGGAAGAACAATATGGAAAGGGCTATTCTTGTGGGAATAGTTGAGATCCCCGTCTAATAGAGGGCAGCATAGCCAGTGCAGTATGAGCTTGTGGTCGAAAACAGGAGAAAATACTCAGGATGCTCTTATAAGGAAAAATTCCATTTATTGTTTCAGGAAATCCCATTTTGGGATAGGAAAGGAGACAGACAAAATAAGTTTCCCTAAATTTCAGTAGAAGAGCCCCTAAAAGCTGGCTCTCATGAAAGGATGTAAGCAGTCTTGAGGCAAGAGTCCCATGGATGCTCCCTTCCAGACAAAGCAGAACGAAAGAATTACCTAACTTTTGGAAGAAGGGGAAGTGACCTCTGCAGACAGGAAGGAAGCAAAATTGCTTGAGTCCAGAGGTCAAAGAAAGAAACAGAGAGGTGAAACAAAAGGGCAGGCATGCTCTCTGGAGCTCCTTCTCACTAATCTCTTTATACAAGTGTTAATGCCTCTTTGCTTCCAACAGTTCTAGCCTCCCTGGGCAAGGAGTCCCAGAGCTTCAGTGCATTCACTGAGGAGGCACTATCTTACCTCCTCACTAGCTCTTTCTGTAAAGTTGGTGGGACTGAAAGGAGGGTCTCTACTAAGTAGGCTCATATGGGAAGATATTGTTATGATGTGTCTTCAAGTCATTTCCAATTTACGGTGACCCTACGACAAACCCATTATGGGGTTTTCTGGGGCTGAGAGTGTGCAGTGCACCCAGGGTCACCCAGTGGATTGCCATGTCTAGGCGAGGAATCAAACTCTGGTCTCCGGGGTCATGGTCCAGGACACCAACCACTGCACCATGCTGGTGATCAAAGAGAAATTTGAAGAGAAATCTACTCTCCACCAGGTATCTGGTAATGTTTAGATAGAATCTCTTTTCCTGAAGTTTGAAGCCATTGTTCCATGTCCTAGTCTCTGGAGCAGCAGAAAACAGGCTTGCTCCATCCACCCTCAACATGAGATCCCTTCAAATATTTAAGCGTAGCTATCATGTCACCCCTTAATCTTCCTTCTCTAGGCTAAAAATCCCCAGCTCCCTAAGTCTCTCTTCATCGGGCTTCGTGGTTTCCAAGCCTTGTACCCTTTTGGTCACCCTCCTCTATATGGGACTTTGTAGGTCAGCACCAGCACTTTGAATTGTGTATGGAATCAGACCCCCAGCCAATGTAGCTGTCTCAGCAAGGGAGTTGTGTTGTCCCAGTAACCCTCTCCATTCTGGCTGCAGCTCTTTGTACCAACTCGATGTCGAGGGCATCTCTGAGCCACAGCAGGCGGACAATCCCACTTCATCAGCAGTTCGGCTTGCAGGGTGAGGAAGAAATACTGCTGAGCCTGAATGTTGAATCATGGCTGGGCTCAACTACAGCGGTAATCCAATTTAGTGTTGCAAGGAAGGGTACCATTACTCACAGAGAGCAGAGAGTGAAGAGAGTGCACATTCTCTGGCTGCATCCAGGCAATTCAAAATTACAGCTGAGCATCTCTCTCTCTCAGCCTAGAGCAAAAAATGAAGGCCCTTAAAAACTGCTCCTGGCATGAACTGGTTTTTAAATTTATTTATTACTTATCACAAATGTCACAGGAGTTGTTTTATCTTAGTTTTGGAACCAGTGTGCTCAACCAGTTGTTTAAAACCAGTCATAACTCCTTCTTCTACAAATACCACAGACTGCCAGAAAGAAAAATAAGAGTGTTACCTCAAAATGTGGGTGCGACGAGGGCTCATCAGCATTACCAGTATCTCTGTTCAAAAGTGGGGAATAATTAGCTCAGAATCAGGAGGCCTGCAAGAAGGGGGGGGGTAACTTAGTGAGATCTTCCACCTATGTTTGTAGGGTCCTTGCAGGAAAGAACCAGCAAGAGAGTTTAAATTGTAAACTAAAATATGTTTTATTGAAAGAAATTCACACATGCACACAAAGATCCAAGCACTCATGTGGGCATAGAAAGACTAGCTGAAGGTAAAGGGAAGAAAGTATTGATGGAGAATTTTCAGGGATGAGACGGTAATTACGGGTCCAGAGAGCAGTAAGGAAAGCAGCAATATGGCTTAGGTAGGCACCTAAGGACAGTTCTTATTCGGGAATCAAACAGACGGAGTGGCATTCAGAAAGGCAAGAGACTGCACCAGGCAGCCTGAAATCAGGGATATTTATACCCAAAAAATATCCTGCAGGTATGAGTGTGAACCGCTCTCCCAGCCAAGCAGACAA
Source organism: Iguana delicatissima (assembly GCA_948472985.1). NCBI lineage: Eukaryota > Metazoa > Chordata > Lepidosauria > Squamata > Iguanidae > Iguana > Iguana delicatissima. The sequence goes on from CAOKZL010000235.1 coordinate 1,303,767, forward strand.
TGGGAGTTGCAACACAAATAATGAAGTCCAGACGGAGCTAATGGAGGATAATGGCTGTTGTAATAGCCAAGTATTGTGGAGGGGTGGGGAAATAATGGGGAAATGTCCAAGTTCAGGGTCAGAGTTAAGACAGTCACAATTTGGTGGAAATTCCCCTTCCAGCTCTGAGATGTCCTGCTCATCTTTAAGCCTATTGTCTCAAGAAGGTCTGCGCTATTAGCCTGAAAATGACTTGGTTCTTGCCTAAGAGGAATCTGTGTGGCTGACCTGCCTTGCAAGTTCGCATTTACAGTTAGTAGTCTGCCTCTTCCAGCATAACCTCCCAGTCACCTTAGGTATTAGTTATATCAAGCCAATTAATAGTGCCAATTAAATAATATTTGCCAATTAAACCATGCAAATCATGGGGGGTTGCCCTAACAAAAGGGCCTAAGAGCAAATCAAGCCTGGTCTTTCTGTCTCTGGAAGCCAGAATGACTAAACTATGGCTGTCATGCTTTGGACATATTAGACAATGTGACTCATTGGAAAAGATGGCAGTGCTCGGTTAAGGTGGAAGGCAATTATCTTAAATGCTGTGTCCAGTTCTGTTAGTTAGACCTCATCTTGTTAGGCCTCATCTTGAATCCTGTGTCCAGTTCTGGGCACTCCAATTCAAGAAGGACCTGGTCAAGCTGGAGCAAGTCCAGAGGAGGGCGACCAAAATGGTGAGGGGCCTGGAAGTCATGCCCTATGAGGATAGACTTAGAGAGCTGGAGATGTTTAGTCTGCAGAAGAGAAGGTTAAGAGGGGACATGGGAGCCATGTTTAAATATTTGAAGGGATGCCATGTAGAAGAGGGAGTGGGCTTGTTTTCTGCTTCTCCAGAGACCAGGACAAGGAGCAATGGATTCAAGCTTCAGGAAAGGAGATTCCACCTGAACCTCAGGAAGAACTTCCTGACGGGCAGGGCTGTCCGGCAGTGGAATATGCTGCCTCAGAGTGTAGTGGAGTCTCCTTCTTTGGAAGTTTTTAAGCAGATGGCCATCTGTCCCAAGTGCTTTGAGGGCGTTCCTGCAGGGCAGGGGGTTGGACTGGATGGCCCCTGGGGTCTCTTCCAACTCTACATTTCTATGATTCTGTGATTCAATAGAAAAAGGGGGGTGACCACCATATGGGTGGATTGACTCAGTGAAGGAAGCCACAGCGGCTGTCTTGAGTTTGCAAGACCTGAGCAGGGTGGTGGGGTCTATAAGATCACCATAAGCGGAACTCACCTTGCTAGCAAATAACTCTGGGAGATCTCCCATTCCCAGGGTGACCATAAGTTGAAGCTGACTTGATAGCAGTTAACAAAAATGACAATTAATTTCTTCGTAGTATAGCTCAGGACTGAACAACCTGTGGCCATCCAGAAATTGTTGGACACAGTTTCCAATCTATTCAACCTTGCCTGACCAGTTGTCTGGGGATGCTGGGAATAATTTGTCAGTGTTGGAAGGGCAATGGTAACTTTTCCAGCTTCAGGGGTAGGGTGAGATGCACCCATGCATGAGAAAAGCTCTGAGCCGAGAAGTCTTCAGGAAAGAAATGTCCAGAGGAGGGTGACAAGCGCTGGAATGCTTTTGGTGTCTTACGCATGTGTAAATTTTTCCTACCAGAAGTGGTTGGGCACTTTTGTCCACTATGGAATGGCTCCATTCAATTCAAGGTTGCAGAAGAGGAGCGGCGCAGGGCTGACATGCATGTGGCGTGAATGCGATGCACACGCCAATGCTCATGAAGCCCACATTCAGTTGTGCAGTCTTGCCATTCAGCACATGTACTGCATGGCAGAATCAACAAGTAGCTCTGCATATTGTGGTCTACACAACACAACCCAAGTGTAGCATCTGGACTGTTGATGGCAAAGAGTCTAGAACTGCTAAACCGATGACAAGCAATTGAGAGTTGGGCATTTTTGGCCTTACAAAGAGAAGATGGAAAGAGAAGATGGTGTAGCCATCTTTAGATAGCCGAAGGACTGTCAGGTGGAAGATTGGGTGAACTTGTTTGCTGCTGTTGCTCCACAGAGAAGGACATGAACCAAGGGATACAAATTGCAGGGAAGAAGATTCATGCTAAACATGAGGAAGGACATCCGGATCGCAAGAGGAGCAGCCTGGGGAACTGGCTATGTTTAGCCAGGAGAAGAGAAGGCTAAAAGGGGACATGATAGCCATGTTTAAATATTTGAAGGGATTTCATATGGAAGATAATGGAACAAGCTTGTTTCCTGGTGATCCAGAGAATTGGACAAGGGCAAGGGTGACTGCTACACAGTTTAGGCATCCAAAGAAAAGTGATATATGGAAGGTGAACACCGCAAATATAAAAGTTCTTGGTGTGAACAATTTTCAGTCTCTCTCTCTCCCTCCCTCTGTGTGTGTGTGCGTGTGTGTGTGTGTGTAAATTGCTAGAAATTTCAGGACTGAGTTTGAGGACTGAATTAAAATTTCTTTTGGGAGGGCAGAATTCTTACAGCAAAGAGATGGCAGCCTCATTTTCCATCCCCAGCTATACCCTCCTTCCCCATGCAAGGTTATTGGGCTCCAAGGAATCTCCAAGAAAAACTAATTAAGCAGTTACAGAGCATGTTGAGCCTAGCACCAATAAACTGGCACTTACAACAATAATTGTCTGCAATGTGAGAGAAAGGTTCAACATGAATCTTTTTATTTGGTGCTTGCTTTATAATATTCCATTATGGCTTAACAACTGCTGTTTAATATTTGGCTAAAAGATATCCAGCATGCCTCTGTGATTTGCTGGCATGTTGTTGTCTGCGGTTGGCAAGTGGATTTCCCCAGACTAGTCAGATATATCATTGCTTCCTTGCCCAGGCTGTCAGCTTGAATGCTGACGTCTGCCCAGCGTATTGTTCTCAGTAAAACCTTGTCTTCATTTTTCCAAGGGATTCCATTTTTGAATCCGCAAAGGGCAGGTTTTCCCTGCACTGGCATTGACTAGATGGTCCTCAGGGTCTCTTCCAACTCTCTAGTTATCTCAGGCTCCCTTGTTTTCAACCCCTTATGCTGATATTTACCTCTGTTTTTGGAGATCCTGAGTGGAAAGTTTAAATCCCTCAAGGCCTTTCCGCACTACACTGTTATAGTGCTATTATTCTACTTTCAGCATCCTATGGAATGATCCTAGGGTTTGCAGTTTAGGGAGGAGCATTTAGAATTCTTAGCCACAGAGCTCTTGGGCCTCCGTAAACCACAAACCCCCAAAATCCACAGGATGTTGGAAGTGGAATAATAGCTTTATAACAGTGTAGTGTGGAAAAGCCCTCAGTCAAGATCTGAGAAGTAGCAAACCCAGCCCTACCGGTTGGGGATGGCACCTCAGTCAGGGTTTGGGTGGAAAAGTCAAGAGTCTCACTTGCAAAGATGTTCAAAATTGTGTGTGGGAGGAATAGTGGTATATATCAAGAACGTTAGGGAAAAAAATACCCCAGAATAAGGTATTGCAATGTCAGCAAAAGGAGTCAGTGTGTCATAAATGGCTTGCTTTATGTTATATTGCATTTGTTTGCATTTCTGTCTGGATAATTTGTTTTGCAATTGTATTGTGTAGATTTATGTTTGTATTACTCCTTCTTTCCCCTACGTGTGTACATATAAGTGTACATATATACGTGTATATATTTCCACCTGAACTTCCTGACTGTCAGGGCTGTCTGACAGTGGAATGTGCTGCCTCGGAGCATTGTGGAGTCTCCTTCTTTGGAGGTTTTTAAGCAGAGGCTGGATGGCCATCTGTCGAGAGAGCTTTGAGGGTGTTCCTGCACGGCAGGGGGTTGGACTGGATGGCCCCTGGGGTCTCTTCCAACTCTACGATTCTATGATTCTATACACAGTTGAGCCTCCCTTATGTGAAAATCTGTAATCCAAAAACATCCACAAACCAAAACTTTTGGCCTCCAGCCGCCCACATCTGCCTTCATCTCTCAGAGCTGAGGAGTGCCACAGCCACCGCCTTGAAGGAGGAAGTGGGCAGCTGGTGACAAAAAGAGAGACTGACGATCTTAGAGATGAATGAGCAGGAGTGCCAAAGCCACCACCTCAGAGGCAGAATCATAGAAACATAGAGTTGGAAGAGACCCCAGGGGCCACCCAGTCCAACCCCCTGCCATGCAGGAACACACATCAAAGCACTCCCTTCAATAGATGACCATCCAGCCTCTGCTTAAAAACCTCCAAAGGAGGAGACTCCACCACGCTCCATGGAGGCAGCAGATTCCACTGCTGGACAGCCCTGACCATCAAGAAGTTCTTCCTGAGGTTCAAGTGGAATCTCCTTTCCTGCAGCTTGAATCCATTGCTCCGTGTCCTAGTCTCTGAAGCAGTGGAAAACAAGCCCGCTCTCTCCTTGACGTGACATCCCTTCAAATATTGAAACAGGGCTATCATGTCCCCACTTAACTTTCTCTTCTGCAGACTAAACATCCTCAGCTCCCTAAACCGCTCCCCATAGGGCTTCATGGCTTCCAGACCCTTCACTATTTTGGTCGCCCTCCTCTGGACGCGTTCCAGCTTATCGACATCCTTCTTGAATTGAGGTGCCCAGAACTGGACACAGGATTCCAGCAGGCGGCTGACGGCAAAAAGAGAGAGACTGTGAAATGGCGGGAGGCATGAATTCATGCCAAACTCCCTGCCATTTCACAGATCCTCAGTCTCTTGCATCTCATACACAAGATAAGTAGTGAACAAACAAGACACGAGGCTATTCCAGAAGGATACTATATTCTAAAATCCAAAAAAGATCTGAAATACCGAACACTTCTGGTCCCAAGCATTTCAGATTGCTGTTGTGTGCCTTTCAAGTCCTCTTGATGTATGACAACCCTAAGGCAAACCTATCATGGCGTTTTCTGGGGCTGAGAGTGTGTGATGTGCTCAGGGTCACCCAATCTGGTCTCCAGGGTCATAGTCCAAAGCTCAAACCACTACGCCATTTTGGTTCTCTTTCGATAAGGGAGGCCTGTATATATTTTAGACTGTACAGTTTGGGCAGGGCCAGCTGTTTTATTTTGTTCTACTTGTAAAGTGGCATGTACACTGAAGTTGCTATATTATTTATGTCATCATCATCATGTTAGGACTAACACTCTTGGAGGCCTGGGTTCAAAGCCCCATTCAGTCATGGAAACTCACTGCGTAACTTTGAGCAGGTCAAAGGAAAGCAATGGTGGTTTGAATGTTGGATTAGGAGTTTGGGAGACCAGGGTTCGAATCCCGGCTCACCCACAGACACCCACTGGATGACTATGGGCAAAAAGCCACACTCTCTCATCCTCTGAGAAAGACAATGGAAAACCTTTTCTGCAGAAATACTGCCAAGAAAACCCTGTCTCAGGGTGGCTGCAGAGGCAGCTTGAAGACACATGACCGTGATGTTAGCAGCAGGAGTCACATCCATCCCATAGTATTGGAGCCATAAGTTGTGACTGACATTTCCAGATGTTAAAAATGGTCAGAGTTTTCCAGAGCCTCCTGTGCGGGGGCAACCAGGGTGGTCTAGAAAAACCTATGCATCAATGTGTCTGGAGTGTACCAGTTTCTCTCCATTTCCCCCTCCCCTGGCTCCCCAATTTGTACTTTTTTCAAAACTGATGTGAAAAGTTGGGGCTCTGTCCTGCCCTGAAAAATGGAGCAAAAGAAATGAGAAAGTGGAGTTCTGTTTCTTGACGACGAGGCTGACAGGAGGCTGAGAGAGCCCTGCGACTTCTGAGTTGCTTTATGCAAACATACAGAGCTCCGGAAATGCACATTTTAATTCCTTTTGCTTCCTCGGCTCTTTAGGCACTTTAAACAAAATGGAATCAACGGAGCACTTTTTAATTGCAGGAAGAGAAACCGTCCTGGTTTTAATTTTTCCTCCCTTTCTTAGATGACAGCTGTGCCAAAGCTCCAGCAATCAGAGACTGTGGAGGGGGCGGCATGGAATATCTCACTGCTTACACTGTAGCCCCTGTCAGCCCTTTTGGGGGGCGCACACGGGAGGAGAGATGGGGCACATGTGGAGTTGTGTCCTTTTAGAAACAGAAAAATTGTAGTTCTTGTTCCACTTTTTTCCGAAAATTGCGACTCAAAGAAGCTCCTAACTGAAAACAAAAGAAGGAAAAACATACAAAAAATGAATGCTAAGATAGAATTAAACTAGTTGCAGTATCAGAAGGATAAATGTAAAAAATAGAAATGCAATTAAGAAATAAAAAGCTCTTTTAAAACAGCACTTAAAACCATCTAGCACCCCCTAGCCTGGTTTTTAAAAGTTGTTTTAAAAGGCTGTCTGAATATAAAGGTTTTAGCCTGCCATTGGAAGCACAGCAAGGACGGGGCTGTTCTGGCCTCCCTGGGAAGGGAGTTCCAGAGTCAAGGGGCAGCCACCAAGAAGGCCCTCTCTCATGTCCTCACCAACCGTGCGTGGCATGGTGGTGGAATTGAGAGAAGGGTTTCTCCTGATGATCTCAGAGCCTGGGCTGGCTCCTACAAGGAGATACAGTCTGCCAAATATCATAGCATCATAGAGTTGGAAGAGACCCCAGGGGCCATCCAGTCCAACCCCCTGCTATGCTGGAACACCCATCAAAGCATTCCCAACGGATGGCCATCCAGCCTCTGCTTAAAAACCTCCAAAGGAGACTCTACCACACTCCAAGGCAGCATATTTCACTACCGGACAGCTCTGATCGTCAGGAAGTTCTTCCTGAGGTCCAAGTGGAATCTCCTTTCCTGAAGCTTGAATCTGTTGCTCTTGGACCTGGACCTGAGCCAACAACATGAGCCCTTAATTTAAAAAAAAACGTGGGCCCTTAATTCAATTTTAATCAGCAAAAGCTTTTATTTCTATTGAAATGCAGATGAACCATGGGCGTTTTTTACAGAACAAAAATGGAGACGGCGGAGATGCAACTTTGGACGAGGAGGCAGGACTAGGGTTATGATAGCAACCAGCTTTCATAAATAGGAAATTGGCAGCAGGAGAGGGAGTAGGCCAGCTGTTTTCTGAGCACAGTGCAAAAGTTCTGGTTATTTATTTCTTTATTGCATTTGTATGCTGCCTTTCTCCCAGAGTGAGGCCCAAGGGTTTCCATAGCTGAGCAAGGATTCGAATCCTGATCTCCCAGAGTTGTAGTCTGTCCCTCAAACCATTATATTACAGTGATGGCAATCATACTGGAGGTGCCCCTTTGGTGTTCCATTGTCCCTGGAAGTTCACTGAATGGAATGGAGTTTCCTGAAAAGGGTGTGGCTGAACCATTAGTCATCCACACTGCATCCTGTTACCCTGATTTCTGGGGTCCCATGGGGGACACCTCAGTGTGCTCCAAATACTGGGGAATGGGAATTAGCCAGAGCACAAGCTATAGCAATGCAAAAGGCAGGGCAACCTAGCGAGATCTTAAACCCAATGGTTATGAGGTCAGGCCGAGTCAAAAACCAAGCAAAAGGTAAATTATAATTGTTTTCTTTATTTAAAAGACAGTCACCGTGCACATACGCACTCACTCACACAGACCTAAGAAGATAAAGGGAGGAAATTTGATAGAGGCTTTCAAGAAGGATTTTCAGGGGGAATACTACACCTGATCCTGTAGCCCAGGTAGCCAAAAGAAAGTCAGTAGGAGCGGAGATTCTCAGCACGTGGAAGCTGAGCGGAAGCTCGGCAAACAGAGCGGCAGCAAGGCGGGATGGAAGCCAGGAGCGATCGAAGAGCGCTCAAAATCAGGGGTTCTTATAGGAGAAAATGTGCCTCTAGGGTAGTCCGTTCCCGGGGAAAACAATAGGTTTCGGGTTGGAGACAAAGCCTCCGAAAGGTCAGTACTTTGAATGATTAGATTTTGATGGAGTTGTCAATAGCGCAGACAGTATGCAAATAGGGAGTGCTTGACAGTTGAGTAGCCAGAAGCGCTAATCTCATCAAGCTGCCTGTTCGGGGCAGAGAATCTTTTGTATGCTTGGTGCATACGTAATTTAGGTTTAAAGTGTACTCGCCTGGAGGTCTCCTGAAGCTGCATGCCGGAGAATTACTGGCCTGCCTGGGTTTGTCTTATATTTTTCAGCCTGTTCGGCCGCGTCCGTGTGCATGCTTGTCCGGGGGCTTCGCAAGCACGTGGAGGGGAGCAGTTCGGAATGGCCAGTCTTTTGATATCAAATTATATTTAGTAGACCTCGGGCTCGGACTATGCACCACAGTAACAATCCTGAATAAATGACTGAATATTCCCACACGTTCACCCCACAGGGCGTCGCAGAGGCTGAACTGGAGAAAGACGTGAGAAGGTTCCTGAAAGCCATGGTGCGATCGGTCAGGAAGGAGGTCAGTTGCCTGCATGGAGTGTGGTTTGGGGTTTTTTGTTGTTGTTGTTGTTGTTGTCGTTTAATTATTTTCAGATTTTAGTAACAGTGCAAAAAGACTATGCAAGACAGATGCAGGTAAGATCTTAATATAAAGAACTGTATTTGTTTCTTTGTTTAAAATATTTCTGTATCACCTCCCAGCCCGCAAGGTCTCCCAAGGCAATGAACAGTTAAAAACACTGCAAAGATAAAAACATTTTAAAGCACATTAAAATAATCTTTAAAAACTCCTAAAGTAGTCTAAAAGCAGTCCAAGAACCCAGTTTTGAAACAGTTAAAACAGCAATTCCAAACATTGGATGTCATGACGAACAACACAGTTTTTACTGCCTGCTAGAATTTCAAAAGTGCTTTCAGTGTGGTTTAGTTTTTTTTGGGGGGGGGGTTGTAATTGTTTTCAAATTTTAGTAACAATACAAAAAAGCTATACAAGACAGATGCAGGTAAGGTCTTAATACAAAGAATGTTGTTTGGTTGTTTGGTTGGTTGTTTGTAGTATTGCTGTATCACCTCCCAGCCCATAAGAGCTCCCAAGTCAATGAACAAATAAAAGCCAATTAAAACAATACAGAGATAAAAACAGTTTCCAAGCACATTGAAATACTCTATTTTTTATTTTATTTTATTTTATTAAAATCTATATTAAGACAAACATGTAAAATTTATCTCATATACAAAATTTTAGCTCTTAAAAGAAATACTGTTTTAAAAACTCCTAAAAGCAGTCTAAAAGCAATCCTAAAATCCACTTTTGCAACAGTTAAACCAGCAGTTCTAAACAACTGAATCCCGTGGGGAACAGCACTGTTCTGGCTGGCTGTTGGAAGCTTAAAAGAGATGGGGCCAGCCTGACTTCCTTGAGCGGGGAGTTCCACAGTTGAGGCGCTGTTACAGAGAAAGGCCTGTTAAGTGTACCCACCAACCTAATTTTTTCTTTTAAGGAATTTTTATTAATTTTCCAAAATACATAAAAGCATATATAAACATAAATATGTGTGTCATTATTGTAACCCTTCCATTCCCCCCCCCGCTTCTATATATCAAAAATTTTCCAGTTGAATCCTTCTTCTCCCTTATATATAATCTTTGTCAAATACCCCGACATACTTGATCTGCAAACATTTACCTATTTAACCAAAGCATTACCCTTTTCCATTCTCTTTCAAAATTCTGAACTATTTTATTCTTAAGGGAATATGCTAGTTTTTCAGTCTCTACCATGTCTAACATTTTTAATTTCCATTCATCTAATTGAATATCTGTTTTATCTTTCCAGTGTTGTGCATAGGTCAACCATGCTGCTGTAATCAAATACAATAATATCTTCTGTTGTTTTCTAATCTCCTGGTTCTGACCTAATATATTCAAAAAGTAAAATTCTGGTACCATTTCAAAATTAACTTTACAAATTTTTTGAACTTCATCATGAATGCCTTTCCAAAATTTCTTAGCCTTTGGGCAGGTCCACCACGTATGGAAAAAGATACCCACCTTTTCCCCACATTATCAAACTAATTTCATGAGATGTTGGGATATGCAATAGGGCCTCCTCTGAAGATCTCAAATTCCTAGCTGGCTCATATGGGAGGAGGGGACCTTTCTGATATCTTGGCCTCAACTCAGTTAGGGCTCAGTAGATCAACACCAGGTCCTTCTCTGAGTCTTGGGAACCCTCTTCCTCTGCAGGGAAATTAGTAATGACAGATATTCTTTCTGTCCCTGTTTCAAACAGGACCGGATGGAGGGTGCATCTTTTAACGTCAGCAACGTACGGGCACGAGGTAAGAGACTGTGGGAGAAAGAGAAAGGTTGCCATGTTCTTAAAAGCCATTGCAGGACTAATACCAGCAAGTGAGGACTGGCTGTTGAAATGGAACAATTTTGCTGAAACAGACTTTGATCAGAGAAAAATCATGGGTGACATTTTTAATAGATTAGGAACTCTTGATTGCGTTTCTGCAGGGAAAAAAAGAGAATAATATGGTAAGGGTAGCTTTTGATAATTAGTAGGTCGGAATTACTGGAACAGATGTATGCAATGCCAATTAGTTAGTTGTAGAAGTAAGATTTTGTATGTTAAGACATATACCTACTATAAAGAAAGTTGGAAGTCATTATGGGTTTTTTTCCCCTTTAACTATGCCTTTTTTTCTTTTCTTCTTTGTCTTTTTTCCCTCTTTTCTTTATGTATATTTTTAATGTAGCTGGAATTTTTTTAATGAACATATTTTTTTAAGAAAAAAAGTCATTGCAGGCAGGGCTGTGGAGTTGGAAGCCATTTTAGGTGGAGTCCGGGTCCATAGAAATGTACCACCTCCAAGTCTGGCTTCAGAAGAAAAACTTATGCAGTCTTCCCTCCATGTTTGCTGGGCCTGGGGGTACAGGACCCTTCCCTCCATGTTTGTTGGGGCTAGGGGTGCAGGACTCTTGCCAAAAAGAGGCATGAATAAGTCTAAAGCCATTTCCGCACTACAGCCTTAGAGCGCGATTATTCCACTTTCAACATCCTATGGAATTCTGGGGTTTGCAGTTTAGGGAGCGGCCGGCCGGCCGGCCTCTCCCTAAACTGCAAACCCCAGGATTCCATAGGATGTTGAAAGTGGAATAATCTTGCTCTAAGGGTGTAGTGCGGAAATGGCCTAAGTCTGCCCCAAACCATATTTAATATGCAAAAAGTATGATCTGTATATTCAACACACTGTGAGTGCCTATGAGGCACTGGGGTTCTTTGCAAGGCAGAAGCGGGTGGCTGATGGGGCTCTATAGCTGCCCGATACCATTTTTAATAAGGACTTATAAGCCTTGTTTGTAGTCTTTCAGTCCCACGAGGCTTGCAGCTTCCATTCAGAATGGCATAGGGCAAAAATGAAAGCAGCAGCAAATAGTCCGCAAATAATCAAATCCACAAATGTGAGGGGCTGGCTGTAACAGTAAACGTCTAGTTCGTTGCATATTTGCTTTCATAGGGATTTAGTAAAGATTTTTGTTTGGAAATTTCAATCAAGTATAGTTTATGCTGTATGTAAGTAGAGCCTGGTGGTGATGACATACCTTGTGCTAACCTTTTTACCGCAGTAAATTTGTCGTGACTGATGACAAATATGCAATAACCATTTATGGAGGAGTCAGAAGTGGACGGTAGAAATTTCAGTGGCCATACAGTTCTCACTCCTGCTTATTTTTCTTTCCTGCTTGAAACTCAAGGACTCAGTGAATCCTCACCACCAATGGGACATTCTGCTTTGGTTTTTTTAGTGTGAAATTTTGAATTTGGCCTTCGAAAGTGGGATGCTGCTCTTTTGTCTTTTGAGGAGCCAAGAAGGTTGCCTCTGCATTCTCATAACAATGCACTTCTGCCTTTGCTTTCTGTGCCTCCACATTTAGCACAGTGTGATTTCAGAATTGTTCAAGGAGAGGAGAACAGTTTGCGTCTCACACCCAACTGACAGTTTGCAAATATATGCATACAAATTAAGCAAGGCTCCAGGTCAAGACACACAAGAGTATTTGTTCTGTGGGAACTGCCTTTCCAGAACTCTTTAGCACATGCCACTTCCAGCTGACCGTCCTTGCAACGTCCCTTGGGTGATAAAATCCCTTGTTGCCCTGCAGGAGGTCTGCTGGTGGGACTTCCTGAAGACCTGCCCCCCAGTTCTCTCCTGCCAGAGCCTGTGCTCCAGTACTACGTCCAGCAGTTCCAAAAATCTGGATTGAGGTAAAGGAGGGATGGGGGGAGCCGAGAGTTCTTATCTCTGTGTTGGTGAGCCAGCCTCTGTAGGAGATCTGCTCGCTTCGTAAGGGGTGGGGTGTTGTACCTGGGCAGGATTTTGCAGTATGTCCCCATCTTCTCATGTCCTGGTTAACTTACACTCACAGACTTCACACAAAGTTGGAACAGAAGCATTTATTTGGAGCAAAGCAAGCAATGCAGCAACGTTTCTTAGAACAGTGGTTCTCAACCTGTGGGTCCCCAGATGTTTGTGGACTTCAGCTCCCAGAAGCCCCAGCCACTATGGTCAATGCTCAGGGCTCCTGGGAGCTGAAGTTCACAAACATCTGGGGACCCACAGGTTGAGAACCACTGTCTTAGAAGTTGCTGAGACTATGACGTATTGAGTGGTTGCAGATTTTATACCTTGTCATACAAATTTAGGCTCACTTAGTGATAAGTGAGTGATAAGTCAACACCAGCATCTTGAATGGAGCTCAGAAGCAATTTGGAAACCAATGAAGTTCTTGTAAGGCTGGCATGACATGATCTCTAAAATGCACACCTGACACCAATCTGTCTGCTGTGTTTTGCACATGGAGACTCATCTCCTCCTTTGCTGTTGGAGAATAATGTCCAGCAGCTACCAGGGCAGAACACATCAGCAGGGACCTTCTGCCCCCCGTAGAAAAATTAGTTCTTCATTCTGCTGCCCATGGATGATGAGACAGTCAAATAGAATCCCTTTGCCTCAGCCCTATTATCTGTGCTGTTATAAATTTGTGCTGCCTGAAGATTGAGAGGTAGAATGTCATACGAAGGATGGTACCCTGGATACAGGTAGCCCGATGCTGAGCCGTGGTGCTTGTTGGCCTCTGTATAAGCTGCTTTCTTTGTCTTTCCACCTCTTTCAGGGGTCCAGTGAACTGGTACCGAAACATGGAGGCAAACTGGCTCTGGAACGCCTCTGCCCAGAGCAGAAAGGTAGGAGCTGGAGAAGGTTGTGTCACATCTTTGATCTCCAGGTGGAGAAAGGTCCCTCTCTATTCTGTTCTTTACTCTAACCCAAACTGAAGGGGTGCCCAGAGTTGAAACCCACCCACCCCAAATAGCCCAAATCTCTGCAAAAAAGTAGCAAAATGTGATGGCTTGGATTTATTTGACCCTACCACAACCTCATTGCTGAACTGTAGAAAAAGAGAATCAGAATAGAATCATAGAATCGTAGAGTTGGAAGCTACCCCAAGGGCCATCAAGTCCAACCCCCTGCCATGCAGGCGTACACACTCAAAGCACTCCTGACAGATGGCCATCCAGCCTCTGCTTAAAAACCTCCAGAGAAGGAGACTCCACCACACTCCATTGAGAAAGCAGCAAATTCCACTGTCAAACTGGTCTTACCCTCAGGAAGTTCTTCCTAATGTTTAGGTGGAATCTCTTTTCCTGAAATTTGAAGCCATTGCTCTGTGTCCTAGTCTCTGGAACAGAAGAAAACAGGCTTGCTTCAAATCTGTAAACGTAGCTGTCTTCTCCAGGCTAAGTACACCCAGCTTTGTAAACCGCTCCTACTAGGGCTTCATGGTTTCCAGGCCTGCTACCATTTTGGTTATCTTCCTCTGGACACCTTCCAGCTAGTCAATATCCTTCCTGAACTGTAGTGCCCAGAACTGGACACAGGATTCCAGGTGGAGTCTGACCAAAGCCGAACAAAATAGTATAGCTCAAAGCTGGGGGGAAATTAAGCTAGAAGCTCCTTCTGGTGACTTCTAGGTCACCTAGAATATGTTGGCATAGCTGACCAAGGAGATGTTGGGTTGAGAATCAACTCCTAGAACAATTGCTCAGCTCTGCTATAAGTAGAGGAATGGAGGAGATCTCTATCTGAAGGTAAATCTACCTGTGAGAGTCTATTGTGCCCAGGACTGATGGCTTTTAATACAGGAGAGGAAACGCATATGAAGTCTACATTAATAGAATCATGGTTTCCAAGACAAGGGAAGTATTGGTCCCGCTGTAATCTGCCCGAGTCAGGCCTCACCTGGAGTACCACATTTGGTTCTGGGCACCTCATTTTAGGAAAGTTATAGACAAGTTGGAGGAGGTTCAGAGAAAGGCGACAAGGATAAAAGATATGGAGAACAAAACATACGAGAAAAGGTTGAGGGAGTTGGGCAAGTTCAACCTGGTGATGAGAAGCCAGAGAAGTGACATGAGTGCCCTCTTTTAAATAGCTAAAAGGCTGTCACAGAGGTGAAGGGGCAAGCCTGCTCTCTTCTACTCCAGAGGGTAGGACCAGGTCTAATGGTTTGAAGTTACAGGACAGTAGATCTCGATTGAACATCAGAAGGAACTTCTTGACAACAAGAGCAGTTCAACAGTGGAACCCGTTGCCTGGAGAGGTGGTGATGGGGTCTCCTTCTCTGGAGGTCTTCAAACAGAGGCTGGACAGCTCTCTGCTGGAAATGCTTTAGCTGGAGTTCCTGCACTGGAGGAGCAGGGACTTGATGGCCCGGGGGTCCCTGCTCTCTGATTCTCTGATTCTGAAATAAATTTCATGTGCAAAGTACTGAAAGCTGAAACATATCACTCTGTATCCTGATCCTCTGAAACAGAACCCAGTTTTTACTTCTCTTTTTATTCTGGAACTGCCTATAGCAATGTGTATTTAGCTTGCTTTGGGCTTGGGACTCTGGCAAAACCATGTTTTAATTTTATTATTTCTTTTTAGTGATATCAAAGTGTTGGATTTATTGACTCCATAGTGATCTATCTGCTCTAATCCTAAAGACTAGAGCTCACAATGTTGTTGTTATTTTGTCTTTTGTTACTCATTACTTCTCCTACTTAGGAGAGTAGCTACCAAGAAGAATGAAATGAAGGCTCTGCCCCTCAGATAATAATTTGGACCCTCTCCCATGAAATTTTCCTTCTGTCCCCATGTTTCATGCATTGCAATAACATTTCTGCATCTCTCTTTTTTTCACTTATGTTTTAAACGTGTTTTCAATGTGTTATGTGCTGTTTAATAAATGTGTTTCTTTGGTGTGTGTTTTTTTTTAAATCTTGGTAAAATAAGATTTTAGCTGAACTTCATTTTAAATTGTTGTAAGCCACTTTGGGTCTCATGCTAGAAGAAAGGCAGGATATGAAATTAACTGGTTAGTTAAAACTACAGCTGAGCATTTACAAATAGAGTTCTGGCATCCAAAGAAAAGGAGCAGGCAAATTGGGCAGAGAGAGGCAAACACAACAAGTAGAAGAGAACAATTTTTTGATCTCTCACCCCCTGAAATGCTAGAAATGTGAGGACTGAAGGGAAATTTTATTGGGGGGCAGAACTCTTATTTGGGGACCATGCCTTTATTTTGCCACCTCCTTGGTAGCTACACCCCTGCTCCTACTGCTGTTAGAAATGGAAGGAATATTTGGAGACTTGAGGTTGGGGAGAGATGAAAAGGGGTCTTCTTACATGCTGAGAAGCCCTGAAGAGAAGAATCTTCCTGAAGCCACTTTTTTTCTTTATTTCCCCAAGTCTTCAAATACACTGAGGACTACTCCCATGCCCTCCCCAAAGCTCAGTCTCACCCTTTTTCTGTCTGCCGGAGAGAGCTGTGCAGGGTGTGACTGGAGAGCTGAGGATCATCTTTGGTTGTCTTCATCCCATGTTCAGAAACATCATCCTCCGGGACCTCTGGAATAAATCAAAATGGCAGCTGGAAGTCATATGATGTTACTTCCAGCGTGCTGAATGATGTCAATGTAGTGTGCTGCTGAGACATAGAATCATAGAGTTGGAGGAGACCCCAGGGGCCATCCAGCCCAACCCCATGCTGCCATGCAGGAACACTCATCAAAGCATTCCCAACAGATGGCCATCCAACCTCTGTTTAAAAAGCTCCAGAGAAGGTTTTACCTTCTTTGGGTTAGGTCAAGGAATTGAGCTTAGAGGTTTCAAAAGCTTTATTCGGGAACAACAAAGAAACCACAGCACGTTTGGGTGTTGCCGAGACTAAAGGAACATTGGTTTTGCAGTCCAGTGTATAAACTATTACATTTCAAAATCAGTGCATGCTAGCATCCCATTTGATGGTTTACCCAAACAACACATTTCCCAGGCGTATTGCCCCCTTCCCATTTTCCGACTCAGCTTGCCAGCAGCCCAGCCTTATTAGCACCGATCTTTACGATAACGTTTCCGTGTTCCTCACTCACCCAGCCATCATCAGCTTCTATCACCCTCATCTACATAGTAAAGCACACAAACGCTATACAGAGTCATCTACCTGAAAGATAACAGTAGGGAGAGCTCAGCTGAGCTCAGCATAGGGAAGGGGAATGGCCTCCACACCCTTTGCAATTGCGCATCCTTGCATTAATTCGTGGCTTCAGACGGTCTCACTTCTCCTTGTTTCTCTAAATCTACAGATCAGAGTCCCTGCACTGATGGTAACTGCCGGGAAGGATGTTGTTCTTCATCCCAAGATGAGCGAGGGCATGGAGGAACAGGTGAGGGACAGGTGTTACGAGCCTTCAATGCACAGGTGTGTCGAACCAGTGAGGACAGACAACTGTTCTTAAATCCAAGCTTCCAGGTTGGATTCCTGTAATGTGGGGCTGCCCTTGAAGACCGCCTGGAAAACTTTGCTTCAGAATGCTGTTGTGAGCGTGTCGTGCGGAAGGAAGAAATTGTATCCTATGATGCTGTCTGGATAGGAATGACAGTTGCATAATTCCACCATCCCTTGGAGTGCTTTAGTGGTGGCTTCTTGCATTGGCAGAGGTTGGACTAGATTAGGCACGGCCAGCAGCCCCGGAGCCAAGGGCCAAACCCCTCCACAGGCCGCACACTCCAGCTGCAAGCGCAAATATTTCCGCTTTCTTCTGCAGACCTTCTCAAAAAGTCAGTAGGAAATGAAGGAGCATTTATTTCCCCCTGTTGCCATTTTGAGAGTGACTGTAAAAGAAAACCAAGGCATTTGGAGATGATATGAGGCACTAGGTGGGGATATTTTCACGTTATTTTCATGCATTCAGGGACTTTCTGAGCAATTTTTTTAACTAATTATTTTTATTACAGATTAAATTACAAAAGCAGATTAACATTCAAATTAACATTACTTTCCAAAAATGGTATAATCCCCCACCCCTCCCCTCAATGGCTTAGCAGAGGTTTAATTAATTCTTCTCATATAGAAAAATCTTCATTCAGAATGTGTGATATGGATTTGATTACTCTTTCTGAGCAATTTTTGGGCATATTGCTTGTTTCCTACCTGGAAGATAATATTTCAGAGCAGAAATATTAATCCCTGTTCAGCTAATGCTGTGTTCAGTGCAGAAAATCCTGTAATTGGGGATTTATTCTGTGTAAAGTTTGCATATGTTTGATTTGCACAGAAAACAGCATTTTCTACACAGAAAACAGCATTTTCTGCACAGGAATAAATATGTCTTCATTGAAATACCATTTTCTACATATTGCCCAAAAATTTTGCCTTTTTTTAAAAAAAAAAAAAAATTTCAGGGTTAGGGACTTTTGTAGGTTAGGTGTAGGCTTTGGGAACCACGGAAGTGAGTTCCAGGGATTACAGTTGGCCTGGGAGTCACACTTTGCCCAACCTTGGATAAGATGGCCTCAGGGATCTCTTTTGTCCAACTGTATGATTCATCTCACATACACACAAACACACACAGGGAGAGAGAAGGGATCTTGCTCTGTTTAGAGACACAGTTTGAAGTGCTGGTTATAACCTCTTAAGAATGAAAAGCATATTCAAAAAATAGTTGAATTTTTTTTTTTTTCGAGTGTTGAGAAATTGATAAGAAGAATCCTATACTGATGAGAATATTTGCAGTTCGGGAGTTGTTCTGCACAAAATTTGCACAGTGTTGTTTTGCACAGAAAGCAACATTTAATGTTCAGAAAACAATGTTTCCTACCTGGAAGATAATATTTCAGAGCAGAAATATTAATCCCTGTTCAGCTAATGCTGTGTTCAGTGCAGAAAATCCTGTAATTAGGGATTTATTCTGTGTAAAGTTTGCATATGTTTGACTTGCACAGACAACAGTATTTTTTACACAGAAAACAGCATTTTCTGCACAGGAATAAATATGTCTTCATTGAAATACCATTTTGTACACAGAAAATTGCTGTTTTCTGCACAGAAGATACTGGATTTTGCTCAAAACAACCACATACGACTTTTTCTCGGAATAAGTCTCAAATTGCGTGGTCCCAAACTGTGTGATTTTCAAAGACTTACTTGCAGTGGGGGAAAAATACTGAAATTACTAATTGACACCTTCAAGAAGAAACTTACTGAAGAACTACATCCCTATAACCTCTGAGCTACCTCAAAGACAGTGTCTTCCTATGTAATCCCACCCACCAATTCTACCCTATATCCACAGATTCAACTAACCGTGGATCAGAAATACTCAGAAAAAAAAAATCCATAAATCTAACTGTTTTGTCCTTTTATGTAACACCAGTTTAGTACACCGTTGTACAGAATGGGGCTCAAGCATCCCTAAATATTGGTATCCACGGACTGGGGTCTTCGAACCAAACCCTAGCAGATGGTGAGGGCCTGCTGTAGAGTGATGTCAGCTCAAAATAAAGGTTCTTCTTGATAGTGACATTCAAGTTGCAAAAAAAAAAAACACACACACAACCCCCCAGAAATATCCACCTGGTCACTTCACTGCCCACTTTCAGAGAACTTCTGGTAGAGTTTGCTGTTGCAGCACTTTCCCCTCATTGTAGAGGCACATTGTGTTTAATCTAACTATACTGGAAGGGGGCTCTTCTCCCAGCAAGGCCAGCAAAGTCTTTTTTACCTTCTTCTTATTTCTTTGCAGATCACAGCTGAGCCGTGGTCACATTCAGAAGATTGTGGACACTTCACACAAATGGAGAGGTAACAGCTTAGCTGTGATGACTGGCAATTTTTGTATAATTTGATATAAAAATCATTTGAATTTGAAAATTAAAAATTCTTCTACACCTGCTGATTGCTGTGGCAGAAGGAAGCTGACAGACAAACCTGCCACTGGTTGAATATCCCTTATTTGAAATGCTTAGGGGCAGAAGTGTTTTTGGAATACCTTCATATACATAAAATACATTACAGTACAGGAGATTTCTGGGGAGTCAGAAAACAAACAAGCAAGAGTGCCACAGCCGCCACCTCAAAAGCAGAAGCAGGCAGCAGGCAGGCTCCCCAGAGATCTCCTGTACAGTACTATATTTTTTTTTCCAAATGCAGGTATACTCTCCCTTATATCCTCAGTCTTTCAGATCCTCACTCTCTCTTCAGCCTCACATCCCATACACAACACAAATAGAGAACAAATGAAATTGTGGGAGGCACGGATTCATACTGAGCCACTATGCTTGGATTGCAGCCATTTCACAGATCCTTGCATCTGTCTCCAGCCTCGCATCTTGTCCATTTGCTACTTGCATTGTGTATGAGATGCAAGGCTGGAGAGGGACGGGGGTCTGAGCCACAAATGAGCAGGAGTGGTGCAGCCACTGCCTCAAAGATGGAAGCTGGCAACAATAAAACGAAATATTCATTCAAATACTCCAAAAATCCTAGTTCAAAACTGGCCTTAAAAAGACTTTCAAACATAACCATGGAAATAAAAGTACCCCCCAAAATATGCACCTGTTAAAAGACCCTTCTGCAACTGTCTGTTAACAGCCAAGTAAAGAAATAGCAGGAAAGGAAAGGGCTAAGGGGTACCACTGCTCCATTTTTAACCTTTTTGCCCCCCTCTTCTCACCTGCTGGTGGAAAAAAGGCATCTTGGGCATAATTTGGCACTCAGGAGCACCATCAGTAAGTTTTTTGAAATAGCCAGAAAAATGCTACTCAGAAACGTCCTACTTGTTCAGGATCATCCTAATAAAATCAGGTGGTCCATGTTTTCTGAATACCCAGGCAGTGAACAAAACTAATATGCATAAAAGCACAAAAATAGAAAAATTAACCAAGGAACGGTCAGTTGAGCATGTGGTTAAAGGATATTTGCTATGCCTTGCTAATGTGCAGTGCTTTGGTTGGTAGACGCCTTCTTTTGAAACTTAGTGCTGTCTGTTTTTGTTGAACACCCGCTAGCACAGCTGCCTTACGCCAAAGTCTTCTTCACACGGTAGAGTTCTAGCACTTCGATGCCACTTTAACTGCCATGGCTGCATCCTGTGGACTTCTGGGATTTGTAGTTTGGAGTGGCACGCATGGAGCTCTCTCTGGGTGAGATTCTAAGCACCTCGTGAAGCTACAAACCATAGGGTTCCATAACTGCAACCATGACACTTAAAGTAGCACCTAAATCCTATGACTGTGTAGTGTGAAAGAGGCCTGGCAGGGGGTGAACCGTGTGGAAGAGACCAGTGTCACATCGAGGTCCATCTTGCGTGCTTTCAGGTCATTTCAGACTTACAGTGAACCTATCATGGTGTTTTGTTTTGGTTTTGGTTTTTTTGGTGTTTTTTTGCAAGATTTGTTTTGGGGGTGGGCAATTGCCTTTGCCACCCTCTGAGGCTGAGAGAGCATGACTTGTCCAAGGTCCCCCAGTGGGTTTCCGTGGTTGATCAGGAATTCAGTCTCTGGTCTCCAGAATTGCAGCCCAAAACTCAAACCACTACACCATGCTGGCTTCTCAGCCATGCTGGCTTCTCAAATATGGTCCATTTAGCAATTTATTTATTTGGAGCATTTATACCCCACTCTTCATGGAAAAAGGCTGCCAGAGTGACTTACAAATCTTTGATTTGACACTTCCCTGCCCTCGTGCTTACTGTCAAAAAAAAGGTGCAAAGCACGTGGAAAATGGAATGACGGGGGTGGTAAGGAAAGAACAGTTTGATAGGAAAACGTGCTGCTGCCTCAGTGGAGTGTGGTGGAGTCTCTTCCTTCTTTGGAGGTTTTTAAATAGAGGCCGGATGGCCATCTGTCAAGAAGCGGTGCTTTGATTATATGTTCCTTTATAACAGAATGGGGGGGGGGCTGGACTGGATGGTCCTTGGGTCTCTTCCAGCTCTGTCAACTGGAGCTCTTTAAACAGAGTTTGGAAGGCTGTCTCTCAGCTGTGTAATTCTGGCATAAGGTTGGAGTAGATGGGACAAGCTTGTTTTCTGCTGCTCCAGGGACTAGGACATGGAGCAGTGGCTTCACACTCAGCTCTATGATTCTATGAAAGAGATCTGTACTGTTCTCCAATGGTAGCAATGGGAATGTATGTGTGTGCATTTGTGCCCATAATACAGATCACCATAGTGAAGGTGTATACAAAATCCAGACTTTCCAATTCTGTGGATCTATGCCTTCCATCCATTAACTGCTTCCCATCTGTTTCCCTCTGTGTGTGTGTGTTCTGTAAAAAGGAATGCTTTATTTCCTCCATCAAATCTTCTGTCCCTCCCTCTTCCATCCCCTCCCTGCCCTTTCATTGCTGTTTCAGCAACTGCCTTCCAATTCTATAATGTCACACCAGCTGTTAAAAAGTGAGGACAGGGGGTCACAATGCCCCAGTCTCAAAAAAAGGGGCATTAAATAAGACACCAGTGGAATTGCATTTCAGCTGCGTCCTGGAAAAAGAGGCAATAAATTCTCAGAGAGAATGGCTAAATCGTAGTGGAGGGGGCGTTGTTTTGGTCATCAGAAGGAGACTCCAACCGATCTTTCTTCCCTTCTTCCTTCACACCACTGTCATTTTACAAAGAGGTATAAAATCTCACCCGCCGAGCGACAAGCAAGATGATATTCCTCAGAATTTATGGGCCATGAACTGGAGCGATGGGGATGAACGCAGAGGTAAAGGGCAGCAGTCCTATTATGGTCTGGCCGCAGGGGAAGTGCCTGGGCTGAAATACCATCGGACCCATTCAGGAAAAAAGAAAATGGGATCATTGTCCACAGTGAAGGATATTACTGTGATGGTATCTGGGGGAGAGGGATCTCTTCTGGGTTTCGGTCCAAACTTTAAAAGAGCTAACTGAGGTGTTGGGACCTATCCTCCAGAAAAGGTTCAGCATCTTGGGAGACACCAAGGGTTGGACTTAAATCCGGAGTGGAGTTTCCTCCACCACTGGCATGTGGGGTACGAGTCTGACACTTGTTTGCCGATGTCCCATGAGAGGATTCGTCATGAAGCATATCCGCATTTTAAAAATGCAACTGTTACCAGACCATCCACCGCCATTCTTTGATATGGCTTAATTGGCAAAATACGATTTAATTGGCAAAATATATTACTTGGCATAAATATAAAACATACCCTGCTGTGGTTGAAAATGGCCATGCTGGATAAGAGGAAAAGGCTGGCCAAGCACATGCGTTGCAAATTAGGTCAGAAGAGACTCTAGGCATAGCCAGGTCGTAGTCAGGAAATCACCAGGAAACTACAGTAATAATGGGCTTGCAGTTAGTCTCCGATGACTCAACCTCTTAGACAAAAGCATCCGGAAGATTCCCACAAGACTCCTCTCCCTCTGACCACGCAAGCTTCCCTTTTGTCCCCACACCTGTCCAACAGGTACTGAGCTATCAGGACAGCCATTAGCCCTTTATCATTTAACACTAAGGCCATTAGCCCATTCTGGACCTCATCATCCACTCTGCAAACTCCATTGTGTACTTGGCCAGAGAGCCATTAACACCATAGCCCTTTATGCAGGAATTGGGTGTTTAAACCCTAGTTTTTGACCAGTCAACCGATTGTTGGTCGCCACTCCACCACTCCTATTCCCAACTGTGTATTGCCCTTAGACTTGTATCTAAGTCACGTTGCTGCCTCTTCTGGATTGGTAAATATCACCCACTTCGCCCTGAAATCTCACTATCCAAAACTTGCCTCCTTTTCCTTCCGTTAGCCTTGTTCAACTGCAGGTCTGCTTGGAATTTGTCTGTGTGATTGCAGTTCTCCCAATAAAACACATTAAGCTTACTTTTTGGCTCTCTGGCTGGTTCTTCCCTGCAGAAGTACTGATAAAGTACTGGTGTAAAAGATCTCGTTAGCTAAAGCCTTCTCATGGGCCTCGTATTTTAGCTAATAATTCCCCACTGTTTCATGGAGGTACTGGATTGCAGGTGGACCCCTGAGTCACCCACATTTTGGGGTAACACAGCCTTCTCTTATGTCTGGTCAGGGCAGAATTCCATAACAGAACCACGTATATTTTGAGTGAAGTACTTTGCTGTTGTGGTTTGACTGTTGGGTGATCACCCTAGAGGCTGGAGTTCAATTCCCTAATTGGCCACGGAAACCCGCTGATGACCTTGGGTGTGTCACACACTCTCAGCCCCCAGAAAATCCCGTGATTGGCTCATTGTACATTGGACTTGGAGGCACACAACAATAATATTTTGATAATGCAAAATGCCTTCAACACCCAAACAAGAATGATAGGAAAATAAGGTAAGAATTGTTAGAGTTCTGTACAAAGAAAGTGTGGCATAGTAGTTTGAGTGTTAGACTCGGACTTTGGAGATGTCCCCCCTCAGCCACAGAAGACTACTGGGTGACACACACTCAGCCCCCTGAAAACCCCATGATAAGTTCACTTTAGGGTCAGCATAAGTCAGAAATGACTTTAAGGCACACAACAGGTATTGGTATAAACACGAATAGCTTCATATACAGATGTACACACACATAAATAAAGTTAACGTTTAAAACCATGCCTAACTTAATGATTCCACTCCAGTCTTTTCACTTTGCCACTAAACCACCCCCTGTTCTTCTTCGAAGCCCTTTAGAAAAATCCAGTTTCAATTCAAAGGAAGAACATAAATGTATCATTTGCATAATCAGCTCTGCTGCGCATAAACTTCCCGTTAGCGATCATTCTTACCTCTGTGTGGAATATGTCAAACCACCCGTACTTTGCATAATAATAACAATAATAAAATATGATATGCTGTGGTTACTCATTTACTTAATAACATAGCCTAGGTGTAAATGCAGTTGCAATTCCCAACTGGAGTAAGACCCAGGGAATCAATTGCTGAATGGTTAATTGACACTTATGTAAATGTCATTGATTTAATGGGTCTGTTCTAGTTCAGATTAGTCATTGAATTCAGGAATTGGAATCATATAGTCCTCCAGATGATATTGGACTGCAACTCCCATCAGCCACTGGCAGCAGAGCCAGGGTGATAAACGCTGGGAATGGCAGCTGCATGATTTGCACTCCTGACTTAGGCCTTAACCTGGCATGGTTGAGCATATTTCGTGCTGGCTCTTCGATAGTGCCTTAAAGTTGCCAAATGTTGAAAGCAATGGCCTATATTTGGTTTAGCCCCTGTGCAGTTCACTCATTTTTGGGAAAAATAACATTGATTCTTGATGCAACAGAGTTGAACTGATTATCAGACCTAACTCACTCACATCTCCCAACTGTTTCCCACTTGCTCCTTTCCTGACAATCCCATGTACAAAACCCTCACTGCCGCTAGCGCTCTAATGTGTAATTCCAAGCGCACATCTTTGAGTCATTTGAGCATTGGACTCTGACCCTGGAGACTAGGGTTTTACTCCCCTCTCTGCCATGGAAACCGCCTGGGTGACCCTTGGCACATCACACACTCTCAGCCCACCAAAACACCATGATAGATTCACTTTAGGAATGTCAAGAAAAGGTTGGACCAAACCTGTAGAAAATACTTTGTGATGTGGGTCGTTAAGTGCACTTGTGGAGAGCCATGTGGCTTCAGCTGAGTCATGCTGATGAGCAACCAGGTGAGAAGGTCGCATCAGGTATGGGGAGAATGTAAAGGTTGGCAGGATTGCATCAGCTAGTTTTGGGTATAAATGTAGATGAGTGCTAGCCAAAAAGTGCATATGGTGCCTGATGTGTCTGCCGGAGGCTCTGTCAGAAAGAGAAAGCAGAGGGATGCTGGAAAGCCTGCTGGAGACTCTTGTAAATATGTACACGTTGTAACTGAAGAAGAAAATTACCTCCTTGATGGAAGAGAACAATAGGCGTGGGTGAGTTTTACCTGGCTACGGTGCATTGCTGCTAAGGTAGTCTCTGCTGCTGGGCACGCTTCCAAAGCTGTGGGAACAACCTCTGCTATATTTTGGGCGTGACTAGGAAGAGACCCCAAGAGCCACCCAGTCCAACCCCATGCAGGAAGACACCATACAAGCCCTTCCTTTGACAGATGGCCATCCAGCCTTTGCTTAAAAATCTCCAACGAAGGAGACTCCACCACATTTCCAGGCAACTACGTATTCTGCTGTCAAACTGCTCTTACCTTTGGACAGACCTCTTTTGCCCAATCCAGCTGCTTGCCCATAAGGTGAGCTGGAGGGCATTTATGTAGTTTTAGAGTAAAGCTAGGTTACAAATCCATAACCGTAATACTGAATGCCAGCCTAGGGTCTCTGGGGACTGAACTGCGGCCTTTTTAAAAAAAACTTTTTTTACATAATTTTTATTGAAAGTTTGTCTTGAAAATAACTCCCCACACACACACCCCTCCATGCTTAAATCTTCCAGTTGAAATTGCTTATTTCCATTCCATTACAAACATAATTTCCATCTTACAGAGAGAACAGTTACATTAGTTCTTCTTTGATTTCTTATACGTTTCTATCCTTACCCAATCCAATACTCTTTTCCATTCTTTCTCAAAGTTCTGGACAGATTTATTCATCAAAGAAAATGCTGATTTTTCCATCTCTATCATATCCAGAACTTTTAACTTCCATTCTTCTATACCAGTATGTTTCTTTTCTTTCCAGTGTTGCGCATGTGTCAACCTTGCCGCAGTTATAAGATATAATAATATCTTCTGATGACTTCTTATTTCCCTTTGTTGCCCTAGCATATTTAACAAATAAAGCTCCGGTTTCATTTCAAAATTCAGTTTACAAATTCTTTGGATTTCATCATGTACCCCCTTCCAAAACTTTTTTGCTATCTTACATGTCCACCACATATGGAAAAAAGACCCCGTCTTTTCATCACACTTCCAACAATTTGAATTCCCATTTTTCGTTATTGTTTGTAATCTTTCTGGGGTCATGTACCATCTGTAAAACAGTTTATAAAAGTTTTCTCTTAAGTTTAAGTTTGGTGTAAATTTTATATCTATTTTCCACACCCTTTCCCAAGTTTCTAATTCAATTGAATGTCCCAAATTCTGTGCCCACTTTTTTAAAAAACGTTTTGGTGCCAAAAAAAACACCCTCACTCAATGCACTGCTTCCTCTGCAGGCCTGCAGCTGTGAACAAAATCCTGATTGAGTGGCTGGAGGAGATTCACAAGAACGCTTCACTGCAAACCATCGCCAAACTCTGAGCAAGATATCAGGTCCTGTTCCGGTCCAATCGGTGTAGTTGCTTCGGGGAAGAAGGTGGACAGTCATAGGTGATTTCTCGCACAGACTATTGATGCTTTCTTGTTGATAGTGCACAAAAGTGGGATGCTTTGGAAGGGATTTGTTGCTAGCAGCTGAAAGCAGACTAAGAATCTTCTTTAAATCACTGAAAGCAAACTCTGAAATGAACACACACCATGTACTTTTGTGACGTATTCTTACGATTTTGGCTCTCCCAAGAGATGGCAATCTTCCCTCATATTGTTCTCACATGCATACAAGCAAGAACAAATACTTTCAAAAGCTTTCTCCCTGCCAGGTGAGATCATGAGAGGTATTTTTGAACACTTTTCTATGACTCTTCTCTGTTCAGGACTTCTTTGTGGAAAAAAAATTGTTTCTGCCCAAAAAAAAAAGTTGGTAGCAAAATGTTTTGGCAAGGAAATTTTTTAA
Source organism: Iguana delicatissima (assembly GCA_948472985.1). NCBI lineage: Eukaryota > Metazoa > Chordata > Lepidosauria > Squamata > Iguanidae > Iguana > Iguana delicatissima. The sequence goes on from CAOKZL010000235.1 coordinate 1,330,661, forward strand.
AAAACCGTGCAGAAATTGCACTGTTATTTGGTGCAAAAATGCTGGGTTTTTGCAAAAAGGCAAGTCTTTGTGCCATTTTTTTTTTCACAAAGAAGTCCCAAAATGAAAAAAAAAATACAAATTCCTGACCATGGATGACCATATTCTTACTGGAGTGTCTTCATCTGTTGAGGACAAGAAAATCTGCAAGAATTCTTTACATCCCTGAACTCTCCTGATGCATTACAGGCAAAAGGAAGGTTTGAGAAAGAGATATTAAGAAAGCCATGAGGTTTTTTTTTCTTCAGAATGACCTGATTGTTGTAATGCTGCATCACGGGTCCAACGTAGCATGGTCTATGGGATTAGGAAGAAGAAATGAACTCAATCTCTCCCCTCCTCACATGCCAGGCTTCAGAAGAGACCTCTTGGCTAGAGGCCCACAATTTCTCTCTGAGTCTGGAATCATAGTTTGTGGTCCTGGTCTCTGGGGAACACTTTTAAACCACACTTTCCTGGTCCCAATGGGGTAAGGAAACTGTGGCTTAAGCAAACCCGAAAGTCTCCTCTGAAACCATGCAAAGGACGAGGAAGGAACAACACTCAAGCTTGTTGCTTGTTCCAGATCCAACAAAGCTTCGTTGGACTGTCCCTTTATTTTTAATCCATGGTATTCAGTTTAGTTTTATCCTGATGAATCTTGTACCCCAGAAGTAGCTTTTTTTAATCTCATCGTTCCATCAGCTTGCCTTCCTATGGTCAATATTAGCATTTGCTAGTATTAGTTCGTTAATAGAATTTGCTAATATTGGCTCAATATTAGTATTTGCTAATACGAACTCAAATATATGTATGAGCTAGGGGATTCTGAGCCTTGAAGTCTAAATGAATAACTTTTCCAGGCTCTGGTACAGACAGTTGACACTGGGGGCCAAATTCAACTTCTTGAGAATCATAGCTTATATATATATATATTTTTTTTTAAAGCCTTCAGGTCTCCAGCCCTTGAGGTTTTAATAATAAACTTTTTTACATATCTGGGTATACCATGCCTATTTAAAATCTGAGCCAGTCAGTTGATTGTAATGAGAAATCATGCAGAACAAAAGGCAAGCCAGATTTGGGGAAGCTGTGTTCAAGATTTTAATACACAACCCTGCCTCGAGCGGAAGCACTAGGGAATACGTCTGGGGTCTTTTCAATTACAAAACCAATGTGACTTACCACTGAATGAAAGCCCCGTTTCAACCCACTGCTGTTGCTCGAGGGTGCCCATTGATGTACAGCTGATTCTGGACTTGAAAGACAAATTCAGAATTTGAATTAGTTGCTTTCTTGAATTCCTAATCCCCAGAATTTGAGGAATTTGTTGCCCAAAATACTGCTTTTCCAAGCTCTGGAATTCTTGGGTGGTTGGCTGTAATGATGCTTTTACTAACATTGCTGCTTTTATTGCTCTGAGAACTTGCAGAAAAATCAGTAACAAATAAAAGTTTATGAACTGTGTTCTTCTGTTTTTGTGTTATTGGATGGCCTTTTGCTGGGAAGAAGGAGAGGAAGATGAGTGTATATACCAGGAAATACAGCCCTTTCCATAGGTTCTCTTCTGTTCCAGAACTGGGTGCAGTTCCAGGCCTCTGCAAATGTTCTTTCAGTGCTCAACACTGGCACCTATTACTGCTGTAAGATAAGCTTTGTTGGTGGTAAACAATGGACCAGAGAGTACACAGCAGAAATGCATCCCAGCCTTTATGCTAATTGGGTCCAGCATCTCCTTACAGTGTGTTACCCTGACTTCTGGGGGTCCTTGGGGGGACACCCTGCTTCGCTCCAAAATGCAAAGGTCAGGGAAATTAGTGGGGCACCAGCTTTGGCAGAAATGAGGGCAGGGCAACACAGCGAGATCTTTAACCCAATTTTTATGCAGTCAGACCACACGAAGACCCAGGGAAAATGTTCAGTCACGGTGTTCTATTAGCAAATATTCACACGTACATAATGAAGCAATCACTGGCACACGCACACCAGGACTATCCGGTTGGAAAGGCTTGAAAAACGATAGGGGAAAAGCAGAGGAGATGTAGAAGCAGTAATGCTGCATCTGATCTCGAAGTCTTCGGTCTGGAAGAAGTGAGGCAAAGAAAGCTCAGCGGAGAAAGAAGGCTAAGGAGAGTTCTCAACTAGCAGAGTGCCGGTCTGCTAGGCTGGCATAGGAGAGCTCCAAAGAGGGTCCCAAAAGGGGGTCTAGTTATGGAGCGAAACATGCCTCGGGGGCCAACCCTTTCCCGGAAAAGGGTATGACCACATCGTGTAAATAGACCTCGCCCGGGTGTTGCTAGCATTAATTTTGCTAGCGTTAATCTCATCGGGGCATTATTATTGCCAACTATTATTATTATTATTATTGCTAGCGTTAATCTCATCAGGGGAACCATGTAATCCCCTCAAGGTATCGTTGGGTGCAGACGTCCCTGTCCAAGGTTTCCTCGTGGAGACGTGATGGGGGGAATTCCTGGTCTGACCTTTGTCCGGTCCTTGACCTGGATGCCTACGTTCCTGCTCAGTGAACCTCTGGCCCAATATAATTTGACATTAAATATTATACTCCCCGGGTCTGGGTCTGATAACTGGGGTAACAAGTGGTAGAATTGGCCCCCAAACAAAATCTCCCCAGACTGTCCCAAAGCTAAATCAAATTGATTATGTTTAGACTATAGAAAAGAAGGTTAAAAGGGGACATGATACCCGTGTTTAAATATTTGAAGGGATAGAATCATAAGAGTTGGAAGAGACCCCAGGGGCCATCGAGTCCAGCCCCCTTCTGCCATGCAGGAACACCCATCAAAGCCCTCCCTTTGACAGATGGCCATCCAGCCTCTGCTTAAAAACCACCAAAGAAGGAGGAGACTCCACCACACTCCATGGAGGCAGCAGATTCCACTGCCGGACAGCCCTGACCGTCAGGAAGTTCTTCCTGAGGCTCAGGTGGAACCTCCCCTCCTGCAGCTTGTATCCATTGCTCCTTGTCCTGGTCTCTGGAGCAGCGGAAAACAAGCCCTCTCCTTCCTCTACATGGCATCCCTTCAGATATTTAAACATGGCTATCACGTCCCCTTCTCTTAACCTTCTCTTCTGCAGACTGAACATCCCCAGGTCCCTAAGCCGCTCTTCATAAAGCTTAATGGGTTCCAGACCCTTCTCCATTTTGCCCTCCTCTGGACACGCTCCAGCTTGTCAACATCCTTCTTGAACTGAGGTGGCCAGAACTGAACACAGAATTCCAAATGAGGCCTAACCAATGCAGACTAGAGTAGTAGCATTACCTCCCTTGATCTAGACACCATACTCCTATTGATGCAACCAAGAATTGCGTTGGCTTTCTTGGCTGCCGCATTACACTGCTGGCAGGTGGAAGATGGTGCAAGCTTGTTTTCTGCTGCTCCAGAGACAGGGACATGGAGCAATGGCTTCAAAATTCAGGAAAAGAGATTCCACCTAAACATTAGGAAGAACTTTCTGAGGGTAAGAGCAGTTCAGCGGTGGAGTCCACTGCTACCTGGGAGTGTTGGGAGTCTCCTTCTTTGGAGGTTTTTAAGCTGAGTCTGGATGGCCATTTGCCGGGGGTGCTTTGAGTGTGTGTTGCTGCATGGCAGAACGGAGTTGGACTCGATGGTTACTGTGGTCTCCTCCAGCTCTAGGGTTCTATCATTCATTTCCCAAAAGCCTGGCAGAATAAAAATTTTGAAAAATCTTGGACTGAAGGAAGCCAGGAGAAGGTCAGTCTGGGAAGGGAATTCTATAGTCCAGTGGCAGCTATTCATAAGACCCGGCATTGAGCACTCACCAATTGTGTGTGTGAAGGGGCTGAATAAGGAGGTTCTCTAGAGGATTTCAAATCCTGGGCAGGATCTAGGGGGAGGTTGTCAGATAACCTGGACCTAATCTGCATTGGGCCATATAGGCCATAATCGGTGCTTTAACTGGTTCCTGGAAACTGACCGCAGCTGGGAGATCTCAAATTAGCTGGAGCCTTGGAGTTAGCCATTCTCGCTGCACTGTCTTTAATTAAACATCTTCACACTTAAAAGGGCTGCTTTGCCACTTCACACAGTAATCGGGAGGGATTGTGCATGACAGATGGACTTTTTCGCACTTCTCATTTCAAGGACCGTGCCTCTCACCCGTGAAGCCTGAAGGGAAGGCTGAGATGTTCACACACACTCAGCAAAATTTGGGGGGGGGGTGTAGTATGGACGGATTGCTGAGACACCCTTCCTCCCATTCACCAGATGCTTTTCAAAACGCAGCCAAAGACCTTCTGTTGTGTGCCTTCAAGTCATTTCTGACTTACAGAAACCCTAAAGTGATCCTAGCCTTGATAACATTTTTTCAGATGAAAGTTTCCATTGCCACCTTCTGATGCCAAGAGAGAGTGGGACTTGCTGAAGGTCATAGAAGGGACCACAAGGGCCATCAAGTCCAGCCCCCTTTATTCCTGCTATGCAGGAATAAGCCATCAAAGCATTCCCAGCAGATGGTTATTCAAACTTTAAAAACTCAAAAAAAAAAAGAGAGAGAGAGACTCCACCGCACTGTATCCTACTGTCGAACTGCTCTTACTGTCAGGAAGTTCTTCCTAATGTTTAGGTGGAACCTCTTCTCCTGAAGTTTGAAGCCATTGCTCTCTGGAGCAGCAGAAAATAGATTTGCTCCATCCTCCATATGACATCCTTTCAAATAGTTAAGCATGGCTACCATGTCATCTCTTAACCTTCTCTTCTCCAGGTTAAACCTACCCAACTCCCTAAACCACTCCCAGAGGGATTTATGGTTTCCAGGTCTTTTACCATTTTGGTTTGCCCTCCTCTGGACATATTCCAGCTTGTCAATACCCTTCTTGAATTGTGGTGCCCAGAACTGGACGCAGTATTCCAGGTGAGGCCTCACCAAGGCAGAATAGTGGCACTATCGCTCCCCTCAACCTAGATGCTATACTCTTATCAAAGCAGCCCAGAATTGCCTTAGCTTTTTTAGCTGCTGCATCACAACCAGTGAGTTTCTGCTGCTGAGCAGGAATTTGAAGCCTGCTCTCTTGGAGTCCTAGTGCCAAATCACCCCATGGGTTTGCATGCAAGCCTTATGTGATCTTAGCCATGTCCCTGCCAGTCTCCTAATGATCCAGAGCACCATCTTTACCCCCTTTATGTTCACTTCTGGATCGGCAAACTAGGTGGAGGAGTTGTCCATAGGGCTGGCTTGGCCACTTGTCAGTGAGCAGCTGGGATACAGCAGAGGACAAGTGCAAGTAGTGTTGTTGCTAATGACACAACTGGACTCAAGCCAAAAGGACGGTCAGCTGTTGATGTGTCCAAAGCAGAAAGGAATGTCCAAAGCTGCAACCAACACATATTGTAGGAACACAGAAGGTGAGAAGCGTGAATCAAGGGAGGCTAAGCATAGTAAAACAAGAAATGGAACATCAGTTATCTAACTCAAAATGAGTTAGAGGAATTCCAGTGAATTGTACGAGCCTATGAATCTACTATAATCATTGCAACACTTGGGATGAGTGAGGTAAAGTGGACAGGAATGGGATGTTTGCAGTCGCATAACTACACAGTGTTTACTTGGGGAAATGAAAATCTAAGACATGGGCTGGCACTAATAGTGAGGAGAGATGTAGCAAAAACAGTCAAGGGATATCATGCAACATAATGATGAAATAATACCAATAAGATTGCAGGGAAAACCCATCAGTATAACTACAATCCAAGTTTACGCTTCAGCCACAGAGGGAGAAGAGGAAGAAACTGAAAGATTCTATGCTGTAGTCCAGGAGGAAATTGATCACACACCAAAACAGGACTGTGCTTCCCATCATCCCTGGGACCAAACTGGCTGTGGATGCTGGGAACTGAAGCCATAAACATCTGGAAAAGCAAAGTAACCCAGCCTTGACTTACACTGGGGATGGGAATCGAGCAGCCCTGAAGATGGTCCTTGATTGTGATTCCTATCATCCCTTGCCATGAGCTATGCTGGTGGTGGATTCTGGGACTTGGGAGTTTAAAACATGAGGAAGGACAAAGTTTCCTGTACTTTGACTTACACCAGGCATGGAAATTATGCAGCCCTGAAGGTGTTCCTACACTATGATTCCCATCATCCCTTACCAGGGGCCTACTGGCTGTGGATTCTGGGCAATGGAGTCAAAAGGACCTGGAGGGCTAAGGATTCCCCAGTCCTGACATATACCCTCCAGATGTTCCTGGATTGCTGGTCCCAGCAGCCCCTAGCCAGGCATGGCCCATGGCGAAGGATGATGGGAGTTGTGGTCCAGCCACATCTGGAGAGCCACAAGATTTGCGCCTTTGTTCTGCTTCAGCAGGAATGAGAAAGTGTCTGTGATAAACTCCTTGGTATTAGGCCTTGAAAGGTGGTAGCACGGGTGAAAATTAAGCCACCCCCTATTAAATCACAATTCTATTTCTAGTGAAAAAAAGAACTGAATTAATATGGAGGGAGAAATGGCCCTGGAGCCAAATCCAACCCCCCTCTCACCGTCCAAATGCTATAAAACAGCAGTGGGTGTCAGGTTGGTGCAGACTAAATCATGCCTGACAGAGCTGATAGCCTTTTTTTCTTCTATAGGATTACACTCCAAGGGGAGAACATTGCAAGGCGGAATTTATCAGGGCAGGAGGGTGTTATTAAAGCATTTGATACAGCAGCTCGCGAAATCCATCTCGGGGAATTAATTCAAATTGGCTGGAACAGGAACAAGCCTTGAAAATGGGTGAATAAATGACTGGTATGCAGATCTCGGTCCTCTCTATCAACGCCGTCAGTTTAGCGGGAACTAGGGTTCTGTCGAACACCGATTATTTTGGAGAAGAAGCCACTGAGGTCTATTAGCAACACATATATGGGGCAATGCGCTAATACTCACATGGGTTTTGCTTCCCTTCTGGGCAATCTTCCCTTCACCTTGCCCAGTGCTATAGCATTACTGCGGTAGATAACCCTATCCCGGGGTCTACAATTTAATATCAAAAATATCTCCACGTGCTTGAGAGGTCCCCCGAACAAGCACGTAAGCAGGCACGGTCGAACGGCCAAAAACAGGAAAAAACCGGTCAGGCCAGTGTATTCTTAGTCACATAGCCCCAGGAGACCTCCAGCCAGGTAAAATATAAAATATACAAAGGGTCCTCAGCCCTGAGAAGCCGGCTTGAAGGGATTATTGCATCTGACTAAAAGCCCCATCAAGCGAGAACGATTTGCATATAGCCGCGGCTTTTGACAACTCCGGCAAATCTAATCATGCAAGGAACTTTGACATATTGCAGCTTTGTTCTCCCAATCATGCCAAGGACGTGGGCAGTTTGGAGCTTTGTTCTAGCACCTCCACTGATTGTTCTCTCCCGGATAGGATTAGCCCTTCAGGTGCCTTTTCCCCCATAAACAGACCCGGTTTTTGAGTGTTTCCTCGGATCGCTCTGGATCGCTCTGGGCTTGCCATCACTCCATCCGGCTATCTCCCCAGCTCCCTCCGTGCTGAGTCCCACTTCTCCGCTGCTGTCTCTACTATCCGGACTTCAGGACCAGGTGCAATATTCCCTGATCTAATTCTCTAAAGACCCCTATCCAATTTCCTCTCTTTTATTTCTCGCTAGGTCTTGTGTGAGTGAGTGCATACGTGCACAAGTCTTTATTTTTAAATAAAATCATTTATTTAGCAATTTGGTGTGGTTTTTGGCTCGGCCTGACCCTGTAAAAATTGGGTTAAAAGATCTCGCTAGGGTGCCCTGCCTCTCATACTGCTATTACTTGTGCTCAGGTTAGTTTTCATTCCCCATTAATTGGACCACATTGAGGTATCCCCCAAGGGACCCCAGAAATCAAGGTAACAATAGTGATGGGAGGAATGAGGGCACTGTCCCCTAAATTCTCCTCCAGTCTCCAAGTTTCTTGTTGAGCATTTAGAAATATGGTTTAAGTCATCCAAGATAAAAGTACAGTAGGATCTTGCAAAAGCTCAACACTAACATTTCACAAACAAAATCAAAAGGAAAGCAGTTGAGGGAAATAATCGTCCCAGACTCCAAACTACAGTTTACCTGGCATCCTGTGCCAAGTTCTGGGTACCACAATTCCAGAAGGATACTGACAAGCTTGAAGGTGTCCAGAGGAGAGCGACCAAATTGCTAAAAAGCGTGGAAACCATAAAGCCCTATCAGGATCAGCTCAGCGAGCTGGGTATGTTTAGCCTGGAGAAGAGAAGGTTCAGCGGTGCCAAGCCATGTATGGAAGATGGGGCAAGCTTGTTTTCTGCTGCTCCAGAGACTAGGACACAGAGCAATGGCTTCAAACTACAGAAGAAGAGATTCAACAACTGAATTAAACTGAGGACAAATGGGGAAAATGGGAGGAGAAAATTGAAACTGGGACATTTTAAAAGCAGCTCAAGAATCAGGACAAGGGAGGATTCATCAGGATTGTCCCTATCAATTTGGGATAGGTGGAGGTTAAGTAATGTTCTCATCCCACCCTCCCAACCACCATATACCGGAGATCACTCAGCTGGTCATTGAGGTCTATAGATGACATTTAGCACTTCTTTGTTTTGATATTAGCTATAACTAATCTAGCAGCTTAGTTCTTCTGGGATTCTAGGAACCATCATCTGAATCCATCTTCCTTCCCTCTCATTCCGGGCTTAGACAGAAAGATACTTTGAGCTGATGTCCCCCCTCTGTAAATCTGACATACAACCAACGATTCTGAAACGATAATTTCAGATTGTATATCTGTCCATGGAAGCAGTACGGGGGGGGGGGAGACGTGATCGAAACAGATGAAAAATCTCTTCCATAAAATTTGACTTTAGCATTGTGATCTGTGCTGTATATTAAGAAAGAAAGAAAGAAAGAAAGAAAGAAAGAAAGAAAGAAAGAAAGAAAGAAAGAAAGAAAGAAAGACAAGCAGTTCCTCCTCATGTAATGTATGTATCTTAAAAGCCCTCAATCTCCATCAGATATCCTTCAATTTTTGCAAGAATTTAAGTGAACTAGACAGGAATAAATCTCAGCAGAATTGCTAGAAACAGGAAGCAGTTTGAGGATCCCCAAGAATTTCATATAAAAGTGAAGCTGTCTGCTGAAATAGGCTTGATTTCCCCAGCCTCTCTCTTAGACCATTTCCGCACTACCCTGTCATAATGCTCCTATTCCACTTTCAACCTCCTATAGAATCCTGGGGTTTGCAGTTGAGGGAGGGTCCTTTAGATTTCTCATCCAGAGAGCTGTTTGGCCTCAGAAAACTACAAAGCCCGGAATTCCATAGGATGTTGAAAGTGGAATAATAGCACTATAACAATGCAGTGTGGAAATGACCTTAGAGTAGACTAAGGTATTGAGAGACCTCACTTCTTGTCAGCTAATTCTGGATTCTGTCTGGGATCACTTTGATCAACTTTTGGTCACCTGAGCGCCCAAGTGATGAGGACATCATCAGGTCAGGGTAGCATCAACACTTCATTTGAGCGTTTCCAAATTATGGGAATTTCAGGATATTTATATGGGAACTGAGCAGGCTCTTTTGGTACGTTTTTAGGCTATTTTAAGTATCCATAGATAAGATCCAGCGTAGTGCAGTGGTTTGAGCTTTGACTTATGACCCTGGAGACCAGGATTCAATTCCTTGCTCAGCTATGAAAACCTACTGGGTGACACTGAGTGCATCACACACTCTCAGCCCCAGAAAACCCCATGATAGGGTCACCATAAGTTGGAAACAACTTAATGTCATACCCTGCCTTGGAGACCCTGGCAGTGAGGAGGAGGAGAATTCTGACTCCGAGGCAGGAGTTTCTCCAGAGGCTGGTCCAGAGGGAAACAATGGACGACAACAACAACAGGGGCCTGAGCCAGGGGAACGAATAGAGGAAGACATATCAGAAACTCCTACGCTGCAAGAGAGATGCCATGAGAGGGAGGGCCTGCGCCACTCTGCGTGCTTACCTAACAGGCGATCCCTAATAAGGGAGCACCTGTGGCGACAGTAGCCATAGATAAAAAGGACTCCAGCTGGCCTTGCCTCCCAGAGTCAGCAACTGGTCTTGTTGGTCCTGAAACCCTGTGCTGTGCTCTTGGATCTGGTTACCTTGGAACTCTGCTTGTTTGGACTACGGTTTGGATTTGCTCCTTTGGACTTGTTTGCTCTGGACTTGCATTCTGTTTGGGCATTCTTCAGCTTGGCTGTGTGAGTAGGAACTGAGCAGCTGCTTGCAATTTATTGCCAGCTTAGCCTGGGACATGACACTTAAAGGAACTTAAAGGAACAACAGCAACTATAAATTCATAAATATATACACCTATACATTCCCTTTAGGGAGAAGCACAGAAATAACAACATTTGGGTGCTTAGCTTCAGTGCATTTCATTACATTGCATATTAAGGCATCAGTCATATCATTAGATTACATTCATAGTGATTTTCATAAGGGTTGAGCCTTGATCTCTCTATTCAGCCCTTTGGTAATAAATAACACCTGTCAGAGCATCATCCTTCTAAACCATGTAGCATCGGTTCTTATCCATCATTCTTATCCTCAGGTTCTTCTGTAATTTCCTTGTGTCCACTAAGGTACTATACAGGCATTTCATAAAGGCTTTGACTTGTACAAAATTCTGTCACTTGTGCCATATTCATAAGCATCTTAAACATACAGACTAACTTAACTTATTTAATATATAAAAGTCAAAGTTTGTCTGTTTGTGTCAGGTGAAGACCTCATATGATTGGCTGCCTGAGGAGATTCTATGGAATCCTGGGGTTTGCAGTCTAGGGAGGGACCTTAGAATTCTCACCAAGAGAACTCTTGGGCCTGGCCAGTTGTTATAGAGACGAGGGTTAGCAGCAAGGAGGAGGAGGGCAATATATTCCCTCAGGAACCCAACCTCTGTATGTTAACAACTCTGAATACAGATTGGATTGGGGAATATGGGGAAAAGTTACAGGTACTGGACAGGACAGTTTGCAAAATTAGAGACACAAGATCTCAAATCTTTCTAACAAGTATTGCCTATGACCACTTAGAGAGCACTTAGCAGTATAGAAATACACATGCTACTACTATTGGCTATCGCTATGAGAAAATAAAATCCCGGGCAATACTAGGTATATATGCTAGTATTCTATAAGGTACATTTTCTCGTCCGTTTGAGCTGCACAGTTCTAACAGACTTCTATAAGTACCCAAGTATACAAAAGTTATTCTCCCAGTTATATCTTAACAGCTTTCATAATTACAGTTGGCCCTCCGTATCCATGGATTCTACATGCACAAATTCAACCAACCATGGCTTGAAAATATTCCTCTGCACACAAAAAAAAATCCAAGGCAATGTCAGCATGTCTGGCCCCTGTTGTGTGTCTGCTGAATGTGTATTAGAGTAGCCAACGCAAGGAAATGCTAGAATAGTCAGGCCATTTCCACCTGCACTGTTATAGTGCTATTATTCCACTTTCAACAGCCTACTATGGAACCCTAAGGTTTGCAGTTGAGGGATGGGCCTTTAGTAAACTACAAACCCCAGAATTCCACGGGATGTTGAAAGTGGAATAATAGCACTTTAACAGTGCAGTGCAGAAACAGCCTCAGTCCTGCAAGGCTTGCAGCTTGAGTAAAAATGGCATACAGCAGCAGCAGAGACAGCAACAGATAAAGCTTGAATAATTAGATCCGCAACAGTAAAACTTGCAAATATGGAGATTGGACTGTATATATTTTTTTCTTTTTTTAAATTTTTTTTTTTCATTACATTTTGGCTTGTGGGGATCAGAGACTTTTCCTGCTTCGGTAAGTTAGTGTTTTAGTTAGTGTGTCAGTATGATATTTTAGTTTCAGTTTTAATCCTCTTTCTTCTTCTTCTTTTTTAACATATATTTCTCTGACTGTGAATGTGACCCTGTGAATTTGACTGTTTTAAAACTAATAAATAAATAATCTTTAAAAAAAAAGGTGTATGAGAAGCCCAGTTGAAACGTTCCTCACCAATCTTCTGCAACCCATGATACCACTAAGACCTGAGGACCCCTCTTCCAACTGCCTCACCTTGGGAGTAGGACACTCCACCCTGAGGGACCTGCTTTCCGGCCGTAGAGATCTGGATTGTCAGTTCTAGGTTCATCTGGATAGAATTGTTTACAGGCCTGATTCTGCCACTTGCTCCGGAGGGGATCCTGGAACTGATCGGGTGAACGACTGTGATGTTTTCTTCTGCTGGAGGCCCCCTGCTGCATCCATTTACCAGAGAGGACATGATAGCCATGTTTAAATATTTGAAGGGATGTCATGTTGAGGAGGGAGCAGGCTTGTTCTCTTCCACTCCAGAGACTAGGACAAGGAGCAATGGATTCAAGCTGCAGGAAAGGAGATTCCACTTCAGCCTCAGGAAGAACTTCCTGACGGTCAGGGCTGTCCAGCAGTGGAATATGCTGCCTCCATGGAGTGTGGTGGAGTCTCCTCCTCCTTTGGAGGTTTTTAAGCAGAGGCAGGATGGCCATCTGTTGGGAGTGTTTTGATGGGTATTCCTGCATAGCAGGGGGTTGGACTGGATGGCCCCTGGGGTCTCTTCCAACTCAATGATTCCACCACCAATAAAGCTAATCTTACAGCAATGATTTCTGTCACTTTTCAGTATCCAACAAAATCTTGGGGAGTCCTGGAACTATAACCAGTTGCATCTCAGAATACCAGGTTCGAAGTTCAGCACAACTCTTTTCATTACAGGCGCACGCTGTGCATGCTTGAAGTGTGGCAAATGATCCAATCTCTCAGTGGAGGAGCATCCATTAAGCACCTGTTTACCTGGCTCATGGCCAGGAGCCCAGGAAAGCTAGCCTTAAACGGCAGAGGTGGCATGTTGCAAACAAGGAAATAACCTTGAATTTGGCTTTTAATCACATTAGAAGCTGAAGCCTGAAGCCCTGCAGCGTGAGCACCATCTGCTTTTCCAGGAAGGCAAAATTAAGCAAACACGAAAGCAGGAATAAAACAATTAGCCTGAGGTCTGGGGGAGCAGCCAGGGAGGGAAAGATTCTGCACTCCATGGAAGGAAATGATATAGGCCATTTTGGCGCTAGACTGTTATAGCAGGATGATTCCACTTTCAACATCCTATGGAATCCTGGGGTTTGCAGTTTCGGGAGGGGCCAGGCGGCCCCTCCCGAAACTGCAAACCCCAGGATTCCATAGGATGTTGAAAGTGGAATCATAGTGCTATAACAGCCTAGTGCGGAAATGGCCATAGTGGGGCAAGGAAAGTATAGCTGATAGATTGCATGAGGATCCCAAAGCCCAATTTTTGTGGCCCTCTGCAGATCCTGAAAGAACCTCAACCCCTTTAATTTTTTTGTTAAATCCAAGCTGATTTTCAGGACTTTTAAAACCCCTAAATGCATTAAACACTGACTATTAATGTGATACAGGTTGGGGCTCCCTTATCTGGAAATTCAAAACCTTCCAAAACCTGAAACTTTTTTGTCAACAGCCTCCCACTTCTGCCTTCAAGGCGGCAGCAGCAGTGACGCTCCTGTTCAAGGCAAAAGTGGGTGGCTGGTGGTTTCCCTCTAGAGAGATGCTGGAGAGCGATGTGATGGTAAAGAGAGAGTATGCAAGTATGCATAGGCCCTTTCCACAGGACATTGCTGTCCCACATTAGAGATGGGAGAAGGATGGGGCCCAGACGACACTTATGCACAATGTCGTCCATGTCCTATCGTTCTCTCATCCCCAGGTGGTGCAATCACACCACAAATTGTTGATGGGTTTTACTCATCAATGACTGGCGATCCCATCGCCCTCCCACTGCCCTCCCACACTTACCTGAGCTGCAGAAGGTCAGGAAGAGCAATGGCCGTGCTGTCTGCCCCAGTGCAGCCTGGGACACTGCCCGGCTGCGCTTCATTGCAGCAAAACACATCAATGATTTGTGGCATGATCGCGCCACCTGGGAATGGGAGAACTATGGGACAAGGACAATGTTATGGCCATCATGCCTCTGTTACTCTGAGTGAGAAACCCTATCCCGGGGTCTACAATTTGGATATTAAAATATGATTCTGTGCGCCAAAGAAGTCCCCCGAAGGGGCACGTAGGCAGGCACGATCGAGAGACTGAAAACCAGGTCAGGCCAGTAAAATCCCCCGTCATGTACACCTCAAGATGTGTAAACCCACAATAGACAAAGGGTCCTCAGCCCCGAGATGCCGACTTCAGGAGATTAATGTGTCTGCCCCAAGTTGAGCAAATATTCCATCAGGCGAGGACCATTTACATGAAGTCACACCACAAACTAACACAGCCGAAGATCCTGAGACTTTGGCAACACCTTGTAATCCCATCACACAAAAGAAATTGCCATGGTGGAGCTTCGCTATCTCTCCAACACCCATTGTTCTCCCTGGGAAAGGATTAGCCCTCCAGGTACTTTTCCCCCTACAAATAGTCCCAGTTTTTGAGCGGTTCTTTGGATCACCCCTGGTCATCCCAGCAGACCGTTGCTCCGCCTGTTGAGTAATCCCCTCAGCCCTCTCCGTGCTGAGCCCCACTTCTCCGCTGTTTTTCCCGGACCCAGGACTTCAGGACAAGGTGCAGTATTACCCCAACTACATCCCTTCAATACTCCCCTGTCCAATTTCCTCTCTTTTTATTTCTTAATAGCTCTTGGGTGCGTGTGTGAGTGATTGCATTGGTGCAGGAGACTTTCATTCAATAAAATCCTTTATTGGACATTTTTGTTTGGTTTTTGGCTTGGCCTGACCCCGTAAAAACTGGGTAAAAAGACCCTGCTAAGTTACCCTGCCTCTCGCATCGCTATCGCTCGTGCTCTGGCTAGTTTCCATTCCCCATCACATGGAGCACATTGAGGTGTCCCCCAAGGGACCCCAGAAATCAGGGTAGCACCTCCACTATTCCTACAGGCAGGCAGTGCAGAGGGGAGCCTTTCTATTGGGCTCCCCTCCCGGGAGAGGTTCTACTGGGATCCCCGCAGCACGCCACTGGGATCTGGTAACCTGAGGAAAGGGCCACAGTGTCATGTCCTGGCTAACTTGTGCTTAGAAACTTCACTCAGGGTCAGAACAAAAGGTTTATTTGGAGCAAAGAAAGCAATGCAGCAAGTACAGTAACTTCATCAAGAAGTTACTGAAACTATCGCATATCAGATAGGCTACAGATTTTATACCTCGTCATACAGATTTAGGCACACATAACAGTGATGGTGATTCATAAATTTCGTATCACTCCACCAGTACAAGCACTTTCCCAAACCCTTTATTATTTACATATCTTTCATCCTTGAGGGAGAAGTTTGTGCGTCTTCATCTTTGGGCATTGCCAGTTCCCATAACACCTTTCTGATACTTTTATATTCCCCCCTCCGATGTTCTCATCCTTGCCTGGATACATTGTAGCAATGAACAATAAAGCAATTAACCATTTGGCGCCCTAGCATACGTTAGACGTTCCAACAAGATGCATAGTTGCAATCAGCAATTGGCGACCAGTACTTTGTAGCGCTTCAGCAAACTATACAGTAGCATCTAAGCTAACAAAGCTATCCTGCTATGCATGCTAACTCACATCCAGCATACTTATGATAATTATGATCAAGAAGGATGTCGACAAGCTGGAACGTGCCCAGGAGAGGGTGACCAAAATGGTGGAGGGTCTGGAAGCCATGAAGCCCTATGAAGAACGCCTTAGGGAGCTGAGGATGTTTAGTCTGCAGAAGAGAAGGTTAAGAGGGGACAGGATAGCCACGTTTAAATATTTGAAGGGATGTCATGTTGAGGGAGCGGGCTTGTTCCCTACCGCTCCAGAGACCAGGACAAGGAGCAATGGATTCAACCTGCAGGAAAGTAGATTCCACTTGAACCTCAGGAGGAAATTCCTGATGGTCAGAGCTGTCCGGCAGTGGAATCTGGTGCCTCCATGGAGTGTGGTGAAGTCTCCTTCTTTGGAGGTTTTTAAGCAGAGGCTGGATGGCCATCTGTCGGGAATGCTTTGATGTGGGTTCCTGCATAGCAGGGGGTTGGACTGGGTGGCCCCTGGGGTCTCTTCCAACTCTATGATTCTATGGCCATTTCTGCATGGGGTGAGGGAATCGCCCCGTGATGCTACTCACCGGACTTTTGGGCTCCCCGGTCTGGTCCATGCTTCTCTGGAGTAGTCTGTGGCCGCTGGTTCGCACTGCTCCGGGGACAAAAATGGCAGCTTCCAGTTGGTTGAGGGCCTCGACCAACATCTGAAGCTCACCAGCCTAAAGCCCGCCCCCGGCAGATCACAGACTTGCACCAATGCGAGCCTGCGAATCTGCATATGGGAGCAGGCTCGCAGTGGCGCACTCCGTGCTTTTGAAAGACCTGTTTTTAGCAGTCTTTCAAAAGCACACTGGACGACCACTTGGGGTCATTCGGGAGTGGGCTGGACTGCGGATCTACGTTCAGTAGGTCCGACCCAGTCCGGTCCCAGGTGCAGATGTCCTCCCTGGAGGACGCTCTGCCCCGTTTAAAAAACCCCATGTGGAAATGGCCTATGATTCTATGATAGGATCCATGCACCCTGACATGTGGATTCCTGCCATTTCACAGATCCTCGGTCTCTCTCAGCCTCGCATCTCATACCCAACGCAAGTAGCTGATGAACAGGATGTGAGGCTGGGAAGAGATGGCAGGCTGTCATGGAAACTGGGGGCTCTCCTCCCACCTAAGGCTGACTTCTGTCCTTGAATAGGGATGAACCCCTCGCCCCGGTTACTTGGTTTAAAACCCTGTCACCACCCACTAGATTAAAAATCCTCATCCTAGTAGCACAGTGGAATGCCACAGGGGAGCCAACAATCTCTAAGCTTTGAGGTCCCTTTCCTCCTTCCACCCCCCTGGGAGAGAGGAAACCTATCTACATGTATTGCCAACAAGCACGTGGAAAATAGAGAGAAGAGGGAGTTCTTTAAAGGAAAGCATTTATTCTAAGAACAGGTAATGTAATACAAAAGGTGTCCCCCATACATGAAGACTTCTTCCTTCAGGCACAGTTAGAACTTACAAGTTACAGATAGTTACATCATATCAGCCAAAGCTTTAAAAGGAACAAAATACCCTAACATGACTAACTACAACATCCTAGCTACTAACATTGTGGATCAGATGCTGAGATGGTGTGTGGAGGCAAAGCTGGGAGGTAAGGCCTAGCTAAGCCAATCTGCAGCTGGTGATACGCCTGCTGTGATAGATGACGGCTCAGAGGTCGATGAGCAATTGCGATAGACCAAACTATCTTGCAAACACCCCCACCAGCTGAAAGACAAGCTGAGACGGAGTTGTTGCAACCAGTGCCAGAGGAAGAAGGGACCAGCAATGATTTAGAGGAATTAGATCCACCTTTGCCCCGCAGACGCCAATCATGGAGGAGAGAAAAAGGAGCAGCTCAGAGGGAAGCCATTTTGGTAATATTGAGTAAACAGAACAGTGATGAGTAATACCTGTTTTTGTCGGCATATAAGTCGGTCAGCACGGCTTGCTGTTTACTTGTAGCAAATTGCTACTCAAGCTCTCAAGACCCTTGTGTTCTGGTTCTCTTGACCCTTTTGGACTGACCTTTGACATTCTGGACCTTCAGGATTTGACCTTGACTTCTGCTCTGCTCAGCGTTTCTCCTTGATGGCTTGCATTGGACACCCCCCCCCCCACTGCCTCCTCCTCTTGGGCAAGTACTATCACCTCCCTTCCCTTGCTGGCAGAGAGGGACGGGCATGGACCCAGAGAGGCACGGGCTGAACTCTGACACCTGCCTCTCATTGATGCTTCTTTTCTTTCTTTGTTCTCTCGCCTCTTGGTCTCCTGGGGTTTTTTAAAACTTCTTGACCGAAGCATCTCGAAGGTTCTCACCTTCCTTCCCCAATTGGCCAATTATCTCTCATGACCAGTGATGTGCCTTGTGGTGCTGACCCCCAATAAAATGTAACCTAACCCAGCACTCATAAACCCCTTGTTTGCCTAGAGGGAGAACTATCTCCCTTCAGCTCTGCTACCTGGATAATGGGAACACCCATCATCACACAGGCTGAGAAAGAGAATAGGGAGATGTTAAAATGATTACAGATATTTATTGCTCAGCCTCTCCTCTGACGCTGTTCTTTGTCTTTACCTGGACAATATGAGAATCCTAGCACAAAGCTGGAGGGGGAAAAGAAAATCAGTGTTTAGTCTCAGGCTCCATCTCTAAGATATCTCGCTATGTACCTAAGTGCAAATACAGGTATTCCAAAATCCAAACAAATCTGAAATACATAACACTTCTGCTCTCAAGCATTTCAGATGAGGGATGCTTAACCTATATTTCAAATTTCCCAAACCCTGAATATCTCTTCCCCTCTGCAAAATGCTGTAAAAATGGCACAAAGGGCCTAAAATGGAGAAATTGTTCCCGGTCCTGCACACAAAGAGGTGTGACAGCCAGCATGGTGTAGTTGTCTGTGTGTTAGACAAGGACTCTGAAAGTTCAAATCCCTTCTCATCCATGGATAAGCTAATGTGTGACTTCAGGCAAGTCACACTCTCTCAGCCTCAGAGGAAGCCAATGGCAAACTGACCTGGTTGAAATCTGATTAAGAAACACTATGATAAAGTCACTATAAGTTGGAATCAACTTGATGGCCATGGTCATTAACTTTGGAGAATGGAGTATTAATAATCTCTGCAACTTTAAGGCCATTTCTGCACTAGACTGTAGTAGTGCTATTATTCCCCTTTCAACATGCTATGGAATCCTGGGATTTGCAGTTTAGGGAGGGGCCTCAAAGGCCTCCAATTCTTCCTCTCCTCAAAGGCCCCTCCCTAAACTGCAAACCCCAGGATTCCATAGGATGTTGTAAGGGAACAATAGCACTATAACAGCCTAGTGCAGAAATGGCCGAAGACTATTTTTCCCCAGCCTGGCACCATCCAGATGTTTGGGACGGCCAAAACCTTCAGCCCCATCTGGCACAGCCAATGGTGAGAGAACACCTGGAAGGCCTCAGGTTGGAGGGGAAAGGCCACGCTAAAAGGCCATTTAAGTCCAGGTTTTCTGAAAAACCTGACTGCGCTTTGACTCTTTCTGGGCCCTTCTCTCCATCCCATCATCTTGGCAGGTAGATCAGGTAGGAGCAAAGGAGACGGGGCCTTCTCAGTGGCTGCTCCCAGGCTCTAGAACTCCCTTCCTGGAATAGCATCCTCCTTGCTGTCTTTCCAGCAATAGCTGACAATCTTTTTGTTCCATCAGGCTTTTGGTGGCTGATTGCTTATGGGGAAAGGACCTTTAATAATGTGCTGTCTTGTCTGTAATCCTTTTGCTTGTTTGTTTTTCTTTTCAAGACCAACATCAAACCACTATACTGGGCTGCCTCTTAAGATTTCTTCAGAGGGGGTTTGCCATTGCCTTCTTCTGAGAGGGTGTGACTTGGCCAGTATCACCCAGGGGTTTCCAGGACAGTGGGAATTCAAACCCCACAGTCCTAGTCCTACATTCAAACCACTCAACATTCAAACTACGCTGGCATGTGGTTTTTCATGGTAAGTATTAGTCCAATGAATTTTGCCTTCATCTTAGACTGGTGAGAGAGCGTGACTTGCCAAGGTCACCCAGTGGGTTTGCACGGCCAAGCAGAGATTTGAATCCTGGTCTCTCCGAGCTCTTGTCCAACACTCAAATCACTACTTCATCCTGGCTCAGAGATTTACACTATTCAGCCCCAATGTATGTCTTGGCTGAAGGTTTTTCCACCAGAATAAAGTAGGTTAAGCCTCTGCCCTTCTGCAAGCCTCCACAATTTCTGGGAATCACTTCTGTCTTTCCGATACAACATAAAAGCCAAAAGCATAATGTACTTGTGACACTCTCTGGTGTCGCATCCCAGCTTCTTGTGCGCTTCTCTAGATTGCTCCATTTGCATACAATTTCTCAAAGGCCAGTGAAGCATAAATTGATGGGCTCTGATCTCTTCTGCTTCACACCGAACTTCCCGGCTAAATGTGGCACGTTTGCTGGAAACAGCTGGCAACCTTCAGCCGGCTGCTCGTTCTCCCAGTGCGGAGGTGGAAGCCGAGCGACAGCTCTGAGCATAAGGAAAGATTTATCCTGGCACTAAAACCTTATATGCAGAAATAAACAGCTTCATTTGCCAGTTTATTTATTCTCCCATTTTGTTTTATTGTTTGAGAAGGGGAGGCCAAGCTATAGAAGCGACAACCGTTGCTGCAAAAGTGAGGCTGAGTTGTGAGTGCAGTAAAAGCGCAGCAGATGGTGCCCACTTTGGTTGTGGGATGGAGCGAAGGATGCCAGTGTCAAAACCCAGGAGCCCTCCAGATGTGAAAGCAACAATATGTGTAGTTTGCCCAATGGTAAAACCCAGGGTCCCCCCAGATGTAAAAGCGATGATTTGCAGAAGGCAACAATCTTTGCTTTGCCACTGTTCTTTTATTTTGTATACTTATTAGTTTTGACACAAAATTATACAACACAAAACTACACAAATATAAACGCCAACAAACATTTCTAATCTTATTTTCACACTAGACTGTTATAGTGCTATTATTTCACTTCCAACATCCTATGGAATCCTGGGGTTTGCAGTTTAGGGAGGGACCCTTGAATTTCTAAAACTCTGCTTTACCAGCTAATCTTGACAACTAAAAAACTAAATAATAAAATGCTAATGCACAAAGGGCTCTGGCCCCTTCCCTCCCAAACTGTAACGAGAAAAGAACAATGAGAAGAAAGCAAAATAATACTATTGTACCATTGTAGGTCCAGCTAAGCAAAACTACTAACAGTCATACCCACAGATTATTAGATTATTTGGATTCTTCTTGCTCCGGAAGTCCATAAACAGTTCCCAGAATTTCAAAAAATTTTTCACAAACACCAACTAACATTTAATTTTAAAATTAAAACACAGCACTAAAACAGGAAACCAAATAACACTAAACATTAACTCACTAGAACGCTGTCTTACTGTCTGACTAAACACTAACTTACTGAAACAGAAGGGCTCTGAACCCCCATATTGACAAACTGGAAGGTGTCCAGAGGAGGGCAACCAAAATGGTCGAAGGCCTGGAAACCCTCCCTATGGGAAACAGCTTAGGGAGCTGGGAATATTTAGTGTGGTATAGAGAAGGTGTCGTGATGGTTGTGTTTAAATGTTTGAAGGGCTGTCATGTTGAAGATGGAACAAGCTTGTTTTCTGCTGCTCCAGAGACCAGGACATGGAGCAATGGCTTCAGACTACAGGAAAAGAAATTCCACCTAAACATTAGGAAGAACTTACTGATGGCAAGAACAGTTTGAGAGTGGAATACACTGCTGCCCCAAGAGAGCGTGATGGAGTCTCCACCTTCTTTGGAGGTTTTTAAAGAGAGGCTGGATGGCCATCTGTCAAAGGGAGGGCTTGGATGGTACATTCCTGCATGGCAGAAGGGGGTTGGGCTGGGTGGCCCTTGGGGTCTCTTCCAACTTGAGGATTCTATGATCCCTCCTTGCTCCCAAACGAGGGCCATTTCCGCACTAGGCTGTTATAGCGCGACAATTCCACTTTCAACATCCTGTGGAATCCTGGGGTTTGCAGTTTAGGGAGGGGCCAGGTGGCCCCTCCCAAAACTGCAAACCCCAGGATTCCATAGGATGTCGAAAGTAGAATCGTCGCGCTATAACAACCTAGTGCGGAAATGGCCGAGAATGAGAGAAAACAAAACAGGAAAATATTATTTTAGCGTACAGATCCGCCTAAGCAAACTGCTAGCAAGCATATCCACAAATGATGGCATTATTTGATGTCTTATTGCTCAGAAAGTCCATAAATGGTTTCCAGTCTTTCAAAACCTCTTCAGTTGGCTTATCCTTTAAAACCCTACAACTTTAACAATCCCATTTTCTGTCTCAGGGGGTTTGGTCTGTTTCCGAGTGGGGCTTGGGTAGGGGAAGATGCTGTTTGTCAAGGACCGGAAGGCCGATGATGAGGAAGCAAATGCACTGTGACAGGTGCGGGCCCCTCATCCGGAAAAGTGTCGCCTCGCAATCATTCCAACTCATTTTGGGCCTCAGTAGACAAGAACTGTTTGCTTATTTGCAATTCACTCTCCAGTAAACAATGTGCAACATCCACAGAAGGAAATCAGGCATCCTTGGGCCCTTCTCTTTTTTATGCAACGTATGCCAGGCATTCATTTCTTTATTTCATTTTTCCCATCTGCCAATCAGGAGACCTTTGATACTCTTCAGCTACAGTAGAGACAGCAGGATGAAAAAGTAATTTCAGAAACAAGGGTCTCTAAGGCTTTGTATTAGACAGCTGACAAATAAAAATAAAAATGCACCATTTTGGTCATACGCAAGCACTTGGGATAGGAGATGCTCTCTGAATCTTCACTGGAGCATCCCTGTAACCGATATGGTTTTCCTATTAATGATACAGCATCTGCGTGTTGTATCCCGTTTGTCTCCCCTACAGAATCAGGTGGGGAGAAAGCTGTCACTAGCACTTCCTTTGCCGTCTGAATTTTTTAAAAGTGCTTTTTGTCCTCCATGTGTGATTTCTGGATTTTAATAAATTATTTTTTAAAAGGAAGAGAGCTCGAATTCTCTCCATCTGTGTGGGTGTCATTCAATTACCATCCTTCCTCATGGTTAGAGCAGTTTGACCGCGGAATACGCTCTCTCAGGGTGTGGTGGAGTCTCCTTCTTTGGAGGTTCTAAAGCAGACATTGTATGGCCATATGGCAAATGGAGTGCTTTATAGAATGATGATGATGACGATGATGATGATGATGATGATGATGAAAGAGGCCCCAGGAGCCATCCAGTCCAACCCCCTACCATGCAGGAATACACATCAAAGTATTCCCAACAGACGGCCGTCCACCCTCTGCTTAAAAACCTCCAAAGAAGGAGACTCCACCACACTCCACAGAGGCGGCAGCAGATTCCACTGCTGGGCAGCTCTGACCATCAGGAAGTTCTTCCTGAGGTTCAGGTGGAATCTCCTTTCCTGAACCTTCCATATATTGCTCCTTGTCCTAGTCTCTGGAGCAGGGGAAAGCAAGGCTGTTCCCTCTTCGATATGACATCCCTTCAAATATTTAAACACGGCTACCATGACCCCTCTTAACCTTCTCTTCTGCAGACTAAACATTCCCAGCTCCCTAAGGCGTTCCTCACAGGGCTTCATGGCTTCCAGACCCTTCACCATTTTGGTCGCCCTCCTCTGGACACGTTCCAGCTTGCCAACATCCTTCTTGAACTGGACACAGGATTCTAAATGAGGTCTAACCAAAGCAGAATAAAGTGATACCATTACCTTCCTCGATCTAGACACCATACTCCCATTGATGCAACCAAGAATCACATTGGCTTTCTTGGCTGCCACATCACACTGCTGACTCATGTTCAGCTTGTGGTCTACTAAGATTCTTAGATCCCTTTCACATGTACTGTTGTCCAACCACGTGTCCCCTATCCTATATTTGTGCATTCCATTTTTTCTGCCTAGGTGTAGGACCTTACATTTCTCTCTGTTGAAATTTTTGATTGGTATCTTCCTGTATGGTAGGATGGGGTTGACTGGATGGCCCTTCTGATGTCTTCCAGTTCTAGGATTCTATGGCCATTTCCACACGGCATCACTGTCCCAGGATGGGGACGCATTGCTGTCAGTCTGTGAGTCATGCTTTCGCATGTCATCATCGTGGTCCTGCTGCCAGTGTGTCCCCACTCATCGTGATCGCGGGATATTTCATTATGGGGAAAAAATCCGGTAGTGGGCCATGATTGTGCAACACTTCCATTGCCAGGAACCAGCAGAATGGGATGTAAGTGATTCCTTCCCCATTGCAGCACAGAAAAAGGCTGGCTGCACTGCAGAAGGAAGATGCATGTTGCTTGTGCTCCCATCTGCAGGCAGCCAGCTGGGTTTGGAGGGCAGCATTGGGGACATTCTCTGCCATGAAAGATTGGACAAAAGCTGTAGTCCAAAGAAAATACTTTGTGATGTAAATTGTCAAGTACACCTGTGAAAAGCCATGTGACTCTAGTTGTGTCATGCTTTGTCAGGCTGATGGGCAATCAGGGGAGAAAGTTGCATCAGATATGGGAAGAATGCAAAGGTAGGTCAGGATTGCAGCAGCTATGTGTCTGTATAAATGTAGCCAAGTACTAGTCAACATTGCACACGGTGCCTGAATGTGTATGCCGGAGGCTCTGCCAGAAAGAGCAAGCTGAGGAATGCTGGAACGCCTTCTGGAGATCCTTGTAAATATGTATATATTGTAACTCAAGAATAAACTGCCTCCTTGATGGAAGATAACAAGTGGCATATATGAGTTTTTCCTGGCTACAGTGCATTGGTGCTAATTCTAAACTCTGCTGGGCACGCTCCAAGCTCTGCAAGCACTCTGCTTTTTGGACTTTTTGCGCAATTGCCTCTCGTACAGCTTTTTGGCCAGAGTTCAGTGGTTGGGAGGGAGGTGCTATCGCGGTTTTTGCATAGCTCCCAGCATTCCCAATCCTCCCAGTCATTCTCCTATCCTGGCAAAGGCGCTGCTGGGATGACGCTGGGATGATGACAGAAAAGAGTAAGGTGCAGAAATGGCCTATGATTCTATGAATTGTTCCCACTGTAATGAGGGTGACATTGTATCTGCTGACCATATAGATATTAAAGACAAGGGGTCTCTAAGACAAAGGAGGTGGCAGCTTTCAGTCAGTAATGATATGACTGTGCATGTGTCTTCAAGTCACAGGTTGACTTACGGGGACCCTAAGAATTTCAGGTTTTCTTACTCAAGGAACCATCAGAGGTGGTTTTGCCAGTTCCCTTCCCTTGAGATATAACCAACAGCACCTGGTATTTTTTGGTGGTCTCCCACCCTAACCGGGGCTGACTCTGCTTAACTTCCAAGATCAGAGGGGATCCGTGCCTTTTGAAGTATGTAGGGGTATGTGACTATTATGTGGGAGCCAGTGTGGTGTAGTGATTTGAAGTTCAGCTACGACCCTGGAGACCACAGTTCAATTCCCTGCTCAGCCATAGAAATCCACTGGGTGACTTTGGGCAAGTCGTACCCTCTCAGCCCCAGAAAACCACGTGATAGATTCACCTTAGGGTCACCATAAGCCAGAAATGACTTAAATGCACACAAGAACAGCTATTATGTGTGCATCTGCCTTCAAGTTGCCTTCTGACTTATGGCGATCTCATGAATTTCAATGGGTTTTTATAGGCAAGGAATGACCAATGCCAGTTCTTTCCTCTGAAATATAAGACAGGGGTTTCAATCCAGACTCTGATGAGCCCTCAGAGCTGGGCACAGAATCACAGGCCATTTCCGCACTAGCTTGTTATAGCTCGATGATCCCACTTTCAACATCTCTGGAATCCTGGGGTTTGCAGTTTCGGGAGGGGCCAGGCGGCCCCTCCCAAAACTGCAAACCCCAGGTCCAGAGGATGTTGAAAGTGGAATCATCGCGCTATAACAGACTAGTGCGGAAATGGCCTGGGGACCACTTTTCTTCCCCGAGATCATCAGGGGAGTGGCTGTTCAGGGGGAGACATAACTGACAAAAATGGGGGGGAATATTCAAGATTGGAAGCAGTTAGAAGGAGTCCGCTCTCAGTCTACTGCCCTGACTGCACTCTGTGGAATGCTGGGCTCTGTAGTTTACTGAGGCCAAAGAGCTCTCTGGCTGAGGATTCTAAGTGCCCCTCCCTGAACTGCAAATCCCATGATTGCATGCAATATTGCCATGGCAGTTACAGTGGAATAGTGGTACTATAATGGTGTGGTGTAATAAGGCCCTTATTCTAAGTAAAGATGCATAGAACTGTGTCTGACCTTACCCCTTCTAAATACCACATCATTTTTTGTTCATTATCTCCTCAAGATCCTAAACAAAGAAAAATGGGTGTCTATGCAAAGTCAGAAGATTCACAGACAGACACTCCACACCCAATTTTATGCAGGAATTTCTTTGGATTTCACTTCAGTAGCAGCCATGCTATTAGCTCTCTGGCTTACTGCTTTAGACCTTTATCCACCAACTGAATGGATTAATTTGGATTAAAACTAACGAGAACAAAGCCACAGCTGGGACAGTTAGCCAAAGATATCCGTGCCAGTTTGTGCTGCAGTTACACTCACTGCTTACTTTGCAACAGAGTCTTTAGCAAATAATTCTCCAGCTTATTGGCAATCGTGGTTAAAGGAGAAAAAACCTGCAACATCTGACCTCCCAGTTTAAACAGGCAGCTGCTCAAATTATCTGTGTGGTCCTTAAGCAAAAACCCTCGCTATAATCTCTGATATTACAAGACATTGACCTCTTTGACATAGAGGTGGGCAAAGGGCAACTGTGTGGCTACCTGTGCCCCCAATCCAGGTTGTTTTCATTACCCTCAGAGGGGAATTTCCTTCCCCAGTAACTCCAGGAGAAGTTAGAAGACCAGGCTTGGTGAATCAAGGATCCATCTTTATGGAAAGAAATGTACTTAAGTCCCACACCAAGAAAAGACCAGAATCTGAACAGAATCATAGAATCATAGAAATGTAGAGTTGGAAGAGACACCTGGGGCCATCCAGTCCAACCTCCTGCTATGCAAGAACACCCTCAAAGCATTCCTGACAGATGGCCATCTAGCCTCTGCTTAAAAACCTCCAAGGAAGGAGACTCCACCACACACCGAGGCAGCAGATTCCACTGCCGGACAGCCCTGACCGTCAGGAAGTTCTTCCTGAGGCTCAGGTGGAATCTCCTTTCCTGAAGCTTGAATCCATTGCTCCTTGTCCTGGTCTCTGGAGCAGCAGAAAACAAGCCCTCTCCTTCCTCTACATGGCATCCCTTCAAATATTTAAACATAGCTCTCATGTCCCCTCTTAACCTCCTCTTCTGCAGATTAAACATACCCAGCTCTCTAAGTCTATCCTCATAGGGCTTCATGGCTTCCAGGCCCCTCACCATTTTGGTCGCCCTTCTCTGGACATGCTCCAGCTTGACCATGTCCTTCTTGAATTGGGGTGCCCAGAACTGGACACAGGATTCAAGATGAGGTCTAACCAAAGCAGAGTAGAGTGGGACCAGTACATCCCGCGATCTAGACACCATACTCCTGTTGATGCAGCCGAGAATTGCATTGGCTTTCTTGGCTGCCGCATCACACTGCTGACTCATGTTCAGCTTGTGGTCTATGAAGACTCCTAGATCCCTTTCACACGTACTGCTATCCAGCCACGTGTCCCCCATCCTATATTTCTGTATTCCATTTTTTCTACCTAAGTGTATGACCTTACACTTCCCTGAGCTCGGTCCCTGAGCTCGGTGCATATAAACTCTAATGCTGTTGTTATTGTTGTGTGCCTTCAAGTTGTTCCCAGCTTATGGCAACTCCAAGGGGAACTTATCATGGAGTTTTCTTGGCCAGATTTCTTTAGAGGAGGTTTTCCATGGCCTTTCTCTGAGGCTGAGAGAGTGTGACTTACCCAAGGTCACCCAGTGGGTTTCCATGGCTGAATGGGGATTCAAACTAAAGTTTCGTGGAGTCCTAGTCCAACCACTACACCATTTTGCTCTCATACAGGATAACCAAGCCATTAAACCATCCAAGATTCATAAATGCATTAGACACGTTTGCCCAAGCCGCACTATTGAGAGGAAGACTGTACTCAGCAAGGTGGCTGGTGAATGTGCCTCCTTATATAGTCAGCAAATTCAGCCAACACCCTGATCCCTGATGAGAGTGTTTCATGGCTGTGTTCCTCCTGATGCCTTGATGGCAGGCTTTCACTCTGTCTGCGAGGAACGGCCTGAGCCAGACCCCTGAGTCTCTGCCTTTCTCTGGGACTGAGGGAGGTGCTCTTCCTCCAGCTCTTCTGCCTGCTCTGAAACCGAATTCGCCTGCTGAACTGAAGGAGAACTTGGTTGGCAATTGGGCATCTGTGATGGACCTCCAAAGGTAGGTCTGATATGTCTTCCATCAGAAGGCAAACTCTCAAGAGGAGGCATGACGATCCTTGTGTGTCCAATCTGTTACCCTGATTTCTGGGGGTTCCATGAGGGACACCTAAATGCTCTCCAAATTATACAAGTTGGGGAAATTAGCAAAGAGCACAAGTTAGCACTGCGAGAGGCAGGGCAACGGAGCAAGATCTTTTACCCAACGTCTACGGGGTCAGGCCGGGTCAATGAGCAAACAGAAGTGAAATAATAATTGTTGTTTTTATTAAAATACAATCAAACAAGTGTATGCAGCACACTCACACAGATAACTAGAGAAATAAAGGTTGGAGTTGGATAGAGGGATTTTGAGAGGAGGTTTTTGGTATGGGAAATACTGGACCTGTCCAGAAGCCCGGCTAGTCTGAAGATAGAGTTCGTGGATATGGAGGCTCTCAGTACGTGGGACTGAGGGGAAGGCTCGCCAAGCAAAGCGGCAGCAAGGCGGTGTGGAAGTCGGGAGCGATCCGAGGAAGCGCTCAAAGTCAGGGGTTCTTATAGGGGAAAATGTGGCCGTAGGCTAGTCCGTACGTGGGGAAAACAATGAGTTTCGGGCTGGAGACAAAGCCTATGAAAGGTCAGAGTTTTGCATGATTGAGTTAAGTCCGAATTGTCAATAGGGTAGCCAGTATGCAAACGTGGAGTGCTTGACAATTGAGTATTCAGCTCGTCAAGCTGCCTGCTCGGGGTAGGGAGTTCTTTGTAAGTAGCGTGCATACATAATGAGGACACTTGCCGAGAGGTCTCCTGAAGCGGCAGTCTGACTATTTCTGGTCAGCTTGTATTTGTTTGGAATATTCCAGCGATTAGCGGCCGAGCCTGTTTGCGTGCTTGTCCGGGGTCCTCACAAGCACGTGGGAAGGAATAGGTGAGGACGGCCAAATTATTGATATCAAAATGATATCTGGTATACCCCAAGTCCGGCTAGAAATTGCGGTAACAAATCGTAGGAATACAGCGTGATGCTTCTCTGCCACCAGGATATTGACAAGCTGGAGAATGTCCAGAGAAAGGTGGCCAAAATGACCAAATATCTTGGAAACCCAGCCCTATGTGGAATAACTTAGGGAGCTGGGTATGTTTAGCTTGGAGAAGAGAAGACTGAGAGGTGATACGATATCAGTTTTTAAATATCTAAAGTGTTACACTCCCAGTCAGTGATACAGCATAAACATTATTTAATAGGCGTGGAAAATATAAATCAGAATATGTGTATGGCTGGGAAGCTCTGCTGACAAGAGGACTGGCTGAACATGTGTAGAATCAGGTCAGAGGTGACCTCAGGCATGGACAGTCAGGTGGTCAAGGGATTAGTCGAAAAGCCCTGTTGCTGATGAGCTTGCAATAATCCTCTCAATGACCCAGCCTTCAAGCACAATGGCAAACAAAACTGCCTCAATAGAGTGAACGATCTGTATCCTCAACCTGTACCCTCTTCCCACCAAAATCCTCATTTGTTTCCTCACCTGCCCAGACATTAAGGGGCTATAACAACCTCCATCAATGCTTCGTCACCTAATGCTAAGACCATTAGCCAGCTTTGGACCCCGTTGTTTGCTCCGCCAGACACCATTAACACAGAAAAGGCAGAAAAAGTGTGTTTAAACTCAGGCTCCAAGCGTAACAATTTGTAGTCCCTTGGACGCATGTAGGCATGTCACTCCGTCCATTTGCTTCCCAATTCTCGTCCTCTGGGCTACCCTCAAACTATCGTGTTTGAGCCATTTTGCCTGGACTTTCTTTTCTCCAGAATCAATAAATATCACCCACTTCATCCTAACTTCTCTCTATCCAGCTTTTTCCTCCATTCTTCCTGTTAGCCTTGTATGGTTGTGAGACTTCTTGAATCTTGTGTGTGTTTGTGATTTTCCCCAATAAAACATTCTTTTGACTTCCAGCTGGTGTTTCTCAGTTAGTACCAATATACGTAGGTGAAAAGGCCCCATGGTTACCCCCCTCTCACAGGCCTCCTTTGAGATATAATTTCCCACCTTTCCACAGAGGCATCGGCATTGCAGGTGGACCCCCGAGTCACCCACCGTTCAGGGTAACAAAAAAGGGATGACATGTAGAAGATGGAGCAAGCTTTCTTTTTGTTTTCGGCAGAGATTAGATCACAAACCAATGGATGCAAATTACAAGAAAAGAGATTCCACCTAAACCAGATTCCACCTAAATTAGGAAGAATTGCTTGACTGTAAGAGCTGTTTGACAGTGGAATGAACTGAAAGGTTTTTGGGCTCTCCTTCTTTGAGGTTCTTTAACAGAGGCTGGATGTCCATCTCTCGGAAGTATTTTAGCTGTATATTCCTGCATGGCAGGAGAGGGTTGGACTAGATGGCCTTTGGGGTCCCTTCCAACCTTGCAGTTCTATGACTCTACTCTCTACTGGCGAATTAATGACCAAGTTGGAATGGGGGCTGAAGCAGGAAAAAGGTAGCCTGGGATAGAATAGGACACGTGTCATGGTCATACCTGATTTGGGGGAAATGTTTTTAAAGGTTGGGTTTTGAACAGGGTGTAGCACTATTGTTAACAGTTTGGGGCTGGTGACCTATGGAGCAGTTACACATGCATAAACTAGACATCTACATTTGTAACTATTTGGAATTCCTGTTTATGATCATAGAATTATTGCCACAAGTTCGAACGCCTCTCCCAATCCTGCATTAATAGCCAGAAGCTCCACCGAGCAATTGAAGACTATCCTACAGGAAATCAAGGTTGCAGAATAATATTCCAGCTTCTTCATGGATTGCTACTGGAGAAATGGGTGTGCCACAACATTTGATTGTCCTGACGCATAACCTGTATTCAGGCCAAGAGGCTACTGTCAGGACAGAATATGAAGAAGCAGAATGGTGTCCGATCGGTAAGTGGGTCAAGCAAGGCTGCATTTTATCACTGTATCTGTTTAACTTGTAGCTGATCATGTCATACGTAAAGCAGGATTAAACTCAGAGGAAGGAGCCATGAAAACGGGAAGAAGGACATCAACAGTCCAAGATACGCAGATGACACCATCCTACTAGCAGAAAACAGCAGTGGACTTGGAACAATTCTTGAAGGAAGTCAAGGCAGAAGGTGCAAAGGCAAGTTTACAGCTGAACATTAAGAAAGCAAAATCAATGACCACAGGTGATTTCTATAACTTTAAAGTAGATGAAGGACATTGAAATAGTCCAAAATTTTTCATACCTTGGCTGAGAGATCAATCAGAACGGAGTGCATGGTCAAGAAATCAGAAGAAGACAAGGACTTGGAAGGGCGGCTATGAAGGAACTAGACAAGATCCTGAAGGGTGAGGATATATCATTGAATACCAAAGTCAGGATTGTC
This sequence comes from Iguana delicatissima, assembly GCA_948472985.1. NCBI lineage: Eukaryota > Metazoa > Chordata > Lepidosauria > Squamata > Iguanidae > Iguana > Iguana delicatissima. Next base: position 1,362,069 of record CAOKZL010000235.1, read on the forward strand.
CATGCCACCATATTTCTAGTTCCAAGGTACAGTTACGAAAGCTGAACAGCGAAGAAACGTGATACGATGAAAGTCAAATCATTCAAAATATGGTGCTGGAGACGAGCTCTACAAATACCTTGGGCTGCTAAAAGGACAGATGAAGGGGTCCTAGAGCAAATGAACTCTCCTTAGAAGCCAAGATGACTAAACGGAGGCTGTCATACCTTGGCCATATCATGAGATGACCTGACTCACTAGAAAAGGCAATAATGTTTGGCAAGGTAGAAAGCAGCTGAAAAAGAGAAAAAAAAACACATTACAGACAGAAAGACTCAGTCAAGGAAGACACATCCATGAGTCTCCAAGACCTGAGCAAGGTGGTCGATGAAAAGATGTGCTGGAGGTCTCTCATCTATAGGGTCGCCATAAGTTGAACTTGATTTGACAGCATTTAACAACAGAGAGAAACAGAAGATTAAAAAATGACATCCTCATTTTTATTTGGCAAAACGTGTCATAATTGTATTAGTTCTCAGCTCTATGCAACATTCCTTTTAAATTAACAGGAAAACAGCATCACTACCCACTGTGGCACCTTTGGGTCCCATTGGTGGCTAAGTCACAATCACGTGGTGTCCATGGGTGCATGTCTCATGTCAGGCATTTCTTTTTAGCTCTTAATTGGAACAAACAATGCGTCCACATCTACAGCCCTTCAGCTGGGGGTCAGAGATAAGCGCCACTCACTTTATAGATAATATGTCCCCAACAACAAGCGTGATAACCTGAAAGGTGCCTGCAATTAGCAGATTTAATTTCATCAGCTCCAGGAAAGGCAATATTTCTGAGAGATGATAGCATAGGTGTGCATTTGTACATGTGTGATTAAGACTATTTATTCTTCAGATGATCCAGAGAAGGAAATCTGCAGATGAAACAGGAAATGTTATTAGACTGGGTGTGAGGCATTAACCAAGTATTGCAATGGAGACATTTTGGCATGGTCAAGCTGTATGTCACAAGGAGGACTACCAAAATGCAGGAGACCTGGAAACCCTGAAGCCCTGTGAGGAGAGGCTTAAGGAGCTGGGTATGTTTACCCTGGAGAAGAGAAGTTTCAGAGGTGAAAAGATAGCCATGTTTAAATATTTGAAAGGATGTCACATGGAGGATGGAGCAAGCTTGTTTTTTGCTGCTCCAGAGACTAGGACATGGAGCAATGTTTTCAAACAACAGGGAAAGAGATTCCACTTTAACATTAGGAAGAACCTCCTGATGGTAAGAGCAGTTTGACAGTGGAACCTTCTGCCTCAGAGTGTGGTGGTGTCTTCCTTATCGGAAACTGGAAGCTGGAAGGCCATCTTTTGGGACTGCTTTGATTGTGCATTCCTGCACGGCAGATTGGGCTCAGACGGGCTAGTGTTTGCGGTATCTTCTAACTCCACGATTCTACGTTTATAAGTCTAGCATTGTTCTTGTGTGCCTTCAAAGTTCTTTCCAACTCATGGCGACCCTAATGTGAATGGGGTTTTCAGGAGCTGAGAGTGTGTGACTGACCCAAGGTCACCCAGTGGGTTTCTGTGGCCAAGCAGGGAATCGAACCCTGGTCTCCAGCATCATAGTCCAACATTCAAACTACTAAACCATGCCAGCTCTCAAAGCCCATCTTACAACTTCATAAATTGCCTGCCCGAGTATTATTGAAAAAGACAACTGTTTAATTCTCAGGCATGCAGACGACGTCCTATTAATTAATCTAACTTCAAAAACAAAAAGCTAATCAAACAATAGAACGTTGTTAGTCCTCTGTGACTCTTATACTGTTTTGATTTTACTGCTTCTCATCTGAGGAAATTAGAAATGAACAAGAAGCATCCAAGGCAGCGTGGCATTTCGGAAACGCGCTGAAGATCCTCCGTCCTTGTTCGGTGCACAGCAGGACATGGTGACATTTCCCTTATCTCCACGGCTCTGCTTTCAACTGCGAGGATCGTGTTGGTTTATTTATTTGTCTACAAGCGAGAGACGCAGAGCACAAGCGAGATAAAAGAAGAGCAGGGCAGGAGGGTCAGGAGAGAATTGGGGGGTGGAGGAAAACCCCTCTGAGCAGGAGACGTTGGTTCCCCAACAAATGAAGGGAAGAGTTGTTTGGGAGGGGTGGATTCTGCCACGCAGGGCGGCTGATGAATCCAGGTCAATGCGGGTGGTGGATGATGGTTGCCCTTTTGCACTGCTTCTTTTATCTGGTGGATTGTGAGGCTCCTTAATTAGCTCGGGAGGCCACGGAAGCCCTTCCTATTAGGCTGACAGCAGATTTGCCAGTGACATTTCGGTTCCGAAACCTTTGTGCAAAGCAGTTGGTGGCCTGGTTTCATCAAAGGCTCCCCTCGTTTTCTAAAAAAAAAAAAAAACCCACCAAAGCCAGAAACCACTGAGGAAGCTTGCTAGGCTGCTGGGCCTTGGATAAAGCTGCCCCAACCGCCACAGCCTCTCGGAGGTCAGGGACTGTCCTTTATTTGCCAGAATTAATTCAGCATTGCTAAGGCAGTAGGCCTAAATACTCTGAAGGTACCCAATTCCATCTGATCTTGGAAGCTAAGCAGAGTCAGGCTTGGTTAGTACTTGGATGGGAGACTGCCAATGAACATCAGGTCCTGTTGGCTATATTTCAGAGAAAGGAACTGGCAAAACCACCTCTGAGGAGTCTTTGCCTAAGAAAATCCCAGGAAATTCATGGGCTCATTGTAAGTGAGCGGGTGAGTTGAAGTAGCACCACTCCAGTGAGACCTCATCTGGAATCCTGTGTCCAGTTCTGGGCACCTCATTTCAAGAAGGATATCGACAAGCTGGAGTGTGTCCAGAGGAGGGCGACCAAAATGGTGAAGGGTCTGGAAGCCATGAAGCCCTATGAGGAGCGGCTGAGGGAGCTGGGGATGTTTAGTCTGCAGAAGAGGAGGTTAAGAGGGGACATGATAGCCATGTTTAAATATTTGAAGGGATGCCATGTTGAGGAGGGAGTGGGCTTGTTTTCTGCTGCTCCAGAGACCAGGACAAGGAGCAATGGATTCAAGCTGCAGGAAAGGAGATTCCATCTGAACCTCAGGAAGAACTTCCTGACGGTCAGGGCTGTCCAGCAGTGGAATCTGCTGCTGCCTCCATGGAGTGTGGTGGAGCCTCCTTCTTTGGAGGTTTTTAAGGAGAGGCTGGATGGCCATCTGTCGGGAGTGCTTTGAGGGTGTTCCTGCATGGCAGGGGGTTGGACTGGATGGCCTCTAGGGTCTCTTCCAACTCTATGATTCTATCAATCTATGATTCTAAGACTCATATAATAAATACACATAGTCTTTTAGGAAAGCGCTAGACAAGATCCTTTTAAAAAACCTTTTATCCACCACCATCATCATAAATTAGTAGTTCATAAACATATATCTGTTCCAAAAGGCGCTGGATCCTCTCTAATCTTGGAAGCTAAGCAGGGTCATTCCTGGTTAGTACTTGGATGGGAGACCACCAAGAAATACCAGGTACAGTAGGCTACATTTTAGAGGAAGGAACTGGCAAAACCACCTCTGAGGATTCCTTGCCTAAGAAAACCCTATGAAATTCATGGGGTTACCACAGGTCAACGGCAACTTGAAGGTGTGTAGGCACAGGTACACACACAAACACAGAGGCATGCACATATTTACCTTAAAGGCGTCAGATCCTGTTTGATCTTGGAAGCTAAGCAGGGTCAGCCTTGGTTAGTACTTGGATGGGTGATCACCAATGACTACCAGGTGCTGCAGGCTCTATTTCAGAAGAAGGAGCTGGCAAAATCACCTCTGAATATCACCTGCCCAGGAAAACTGTATGAAATCCATGGTGGTCACCATAAGTCGTCAGGCGACTGGTACACACACAAGGAGATTACTTTTATCTTTCATGATGTCTAGAAAAGCAACTATGAACTGTTCCAGATTGGTTTAGGAATATGACGTTTGGTGATATAGCTCCCAGGGTTTTGCCAGGTTTGTTGATTGTTATCACTTCCGCATTCACTCATTTCCCTCTTTCAGGGGGCAGTTTGTAGCATTTTCTTGGGTTTGCATGAAGGCTCCTCCAAAAGGGTATTAAAAACAAAACTAAACTGGAGTGTGGCTTCTTGAAGAGGTTTTATGGTATGAAGGGCAAATTTTCTCCTTTCCATGTATATACTCCATATATTTTCTCCTTTCCGAATTAAAAAAATTAACTTCCTTTTTTTTTTTAGAATTATAGTGCACAAGTACCATGTAACTGATGCATTATAGTACTATAACTCTTTGCAAAATGAGAACGGAGGAGAAAACCTTTTTGTTCCAACTGGCCCCTCTGTTACCCTGATTTCTGGGGTCCCGTGGGGGACACCTCAATGTGCTCCAAATAATGGGGAATGGGAATTAGCCAGAGCACAAGCTGTAGCACCACAAGAGGCAGGGTAACCTAGTGAGAGCTTTTTACCCAATGTTTACGGGGTCAGGTTCAGCCAGAAACCACACCAAATTGCTAATTTAATTATTTTTATTTAAAAATAAGTCCCTGCGCACATTCACACTTATGCACTCGCTCACTCAAGAGCTAAATAGAAATAAAAGAGAGGAAAATTGATAGGGAATTTTAGAGAGGTATTTTCGGGGTATACTGCACCTGGTCCTGAAGACTGAAGTCGGAGACAGCAGCGGAGCGAGAGAAGAAACTCAGCACGTGGAGAGCTGAGGGATTGCCGGATGGAGAGACGTGGAGCTGAAAGGAAACTGGGGCGATCCGAGGAACCGCTCGAAAATCGGGTCTTTTTATAGGGGAAAATGTACCTGGAGGGCTCATCCTTTCCCGGGGAGAACAATGAGTTGAGGAGCTAAAACAAAGCTCCAAAATGTGCATGATTTGGAGAACAAAGCTCCAAAATGTCAGAGTTATTAGTCTGATTAGATTTGCTGGGGTTTGTCAAAAGCCGTGGCAGTGCGTAAATTGCTCTCGCTTGACAGGCTGTTTGTCAGAATCGCTAACCTTGTTAAGCTGGCTTCTTGGGGCAGAGAATTCTTTGTTTACGATAATGTGTGCACGTCTGGAGGGCTCCTGGGGCTGCCTGACAGATCGCTTACTGGCCAGACCGGGTTTTTCCTGATTGCGGCTGTTCGGCCGTGCCTGCCTGCGTGCTCGTCCGGAGGAACCTCTCAATCATGTGGAGATATTTAATATTTTTGATATTAAATTGTAGACCCTGGGAGAGGGCTAACTACTGCAGTAACACCTCCCTAAACTGCAAACCCCAGGATTCCATAGGATGTTGAAAGTGGAATAATAGTGCTATAACAGTCCAGTGCAGAAATGGCCAATATGATCTGTTTGCAACAAGGCGGGTACCAATTTTTAGTTATGTTTTGTTAGTTTTTGTTTTAGACATGTGTAGGTTAGGATGTTTGTATGAATGCGTTTTTTGTTGTTTTGTATGTTTGGGTTGTGTTGTTTTTCCTTCTCTCTTACTTACTTAATTAAAAATATTTCCAAAAAAAACTGCAAAGCAGTAACAGATGAGTAAAGCTAGGGAACTGCTTTGTATTCAAGACTGCTATTTAGTCAAGATTTTGACCCTGTTGCTGCAATTGTAACTCCCTCCCCAAACCTGCTTTACCGGCATCATCTGCATGGGGAGCAAGAGGTCCCATTTGACCAGCAACTGGGGCATGAGTGAATGATGTGTCCATCAGGTTTTTGGGGTCAGGCCAGGAGGCTTAACTCAGTAACTAACACAGAATTCTGGCCAAAATTTATATTTAAACTGATCTTTAACTGGATATGGCAGAAGATCTTTTAATGGAATGGTGCTGTGTGTTTATCTTTTAAACTCTAAGGGTTGAAAACTGTTTTAACACCATTGTCTATTTAATGGTTTTGCAACTTGTGCACCATGTATTGTTTTAACTGCATTTTGCTTAAGAGTGATACTGTAAGCCACTCTGGGGCTGTTTCCGCACTAGCCTGTTATACCGCTATGGTTCCACTTTCAACCTCCTCTGGAATCCTGGGGTTTGCAGTTTCAGGAGGGGCCACCTGGCCCCTCCCGAAACTGCAAACCCCAGGACTCCAGAGGAGGTTGAAAGTGGAATTGTAGCGCTATAACAGGCTAGTGCGGAAACGGCCTGGGTCCCAGATGGGATGAAATGTGGGATCTAAATTTCAACAAAGAACCCAAGAATGAGAGTGACGTATATTTAAATCATCTTCTCTGCTTGGGGACACCTCAAGGATTGTGCAAATGGGTCTTAATATTTGAATGACGCTGGAACCAGTGGTGACTGGGGGCTTCCATGTCAATTGGGTAGCAAATCCACTCCTGGTTTTAGTCTGAACTTTACAGGAGCTGATGTTGCGGGTAGAAAGATTTCTGAACAGTTAGTGTTTTGTTTCTGATTTCCTAAGCAATGCTAATCAAGCCATTCTGCATTCTTTCAAGAAATGTGGCCATTTCTGCACTAGACTGTTATAGTGGTATTATTCCACTATCAACGTCCTATGGAATCCTGGGGTTTGCAGTCGAGGGAGGGGCCTCAAAGGGCTTAGAATACCCTCAAAAGCCCCTCCCTCAACTGCGAACACCAGGATACCATGGAAGGTTGAAAATGAAATCAGAGCGCTATAACAGGCTAGTGCGGAAAGGCCTGTGTCAAAAGTCAATAAGATAACTGAGTGAGAACATGTGTGTGTTTGCAGAAAGAATAATTTCTGTGTTACAGAACAGACCAGTCCAACATTCTGCCCTCCAATTTATGTTAAACAGCTACATTTTTGGCAAAATCCTGATGTTTCAATAAAGCTTTGTTCATCTGACCAGACTACTGTTGCAGCCAAGATGACAGCAAGGACTGAGAAGATGTTCCCTCTTGGCCAAGAGTAACTGTCTGTGTCTGTGTCTGTATGTGTGATTCCTTCCCAACCTGATTCAGGGCCCAATTTCAGCTCCTTGATTCTGTCTGGGAAATAAGGGTGGACTGGTATTTCAATCACACTCAACATTGAATCCGTTCGGGAATTTTAAAGCTCAGATTACAAACCTGGAGCTGGGGTGTGTGGACTGCCCCTGATCAGACAAAAATGTTGATCCACTTCCTTTGGCGAATTTGCGTGTATACAAGACACCAACAGGATTCTGACCTTTAACTCCTATGAAGACTTCAGGGGGTCTCTGTGGGCTGGTGTGAGTCCCCAAATGTTTCTGATCTCACTTGACTTCCACACACAACCCTCCAAAGGGTTGATCTGATATTTGGGCACTGAAGGTCAACTGAATATTCAACACCAGGAGTTCCGTCCAATACATGCAAAGTTGCTCACTCTGCATTGTTTCAATCAGCATCATATTCTGAATTATCATCTACATTCAGTGTCTGAGCCACATTTACAGTCATCAGGCCCCTAGCATCATGCTCAGACTCCATTGAATGCAATTTTCAGTGTCTTTGCAAAATCTCTCCGCAGATTATCATTCAAATTTGCAAAGGCATTCACGGTATGAATTATTCACTTGCATAAATGCATTGCAGTTTCACGTCTTTGACATCATGCTTCCTCTCTGTACCCGTATAACAAATGAAATATCTGGCTGCTCCCTTTATGTTGTGCCTCCAAGTTGTCTCTGATTTATGGCGACCCTTGTTGGGAATAGCAACCTTTGCATGATCTGAATTCACTGCTGGTTAGGTTGCATGATGACTTTGTAAGTTTCAGGCCAAACCACCACAACCCTGTATAGATTCCTTCCTGTTTGTTTGTTAACACCAAGTTTCTTCCTCTAACAAGTAAGCATCATTTGTTCTTGGGGTCAGTCGCTCTCTCTCTCTCCTCCTCCTCCTCCTCCTTCTGTCTGCCTTCCCTCAAATATGTGGCCGGGAACACTCCAGAGGAGGAGCTCCGATGAAACCGTGTAATTATAGGTTGTTGTGGGTTTTTCGGGCTTTGAGGCCGTGTTCTGTTAGTATTTTCTCCTGACGTTTCACCTGCATCTGTGGCTGGCATCTTCAGAGGATCTGGTGGCATGGAAGTGAGACAGAGTAGATACACTTGTGTGGTCCCCGGGTGGGAGGGAGCAATTTGCATGTGTTATAGCTGGCCTGTGTGATGGCCTATTGCTAAATGGAGAAACATAACCTCCAAACAATCTACAGACAGACCAAGAAAATTCAACAAATGCTACGTTCAGCCAAGGACCAGAGGGAACCTCTAACTTCTGCTGGAGTTTACCGCATACCTTGCAGCTGTGGGCAGGTCTACATAGGGACTACAAAACGCAACGTGCAAACACGAATCAAAGAACATGAAAGACACTGCAGGCTCATCCAGCCAGAAAAATCAGTGGTAGCAGAACATGTTATAAACCAACCTGGACACAGAAGGCTTTTCGAAAGCACCGAAATTCTGGACTGTTCTGACAACTACTATGTCACACTGCACAGAGAGGCCGTTGAAATCCATAAACACCTGGACAATTTCAACAGGAAAGACAGAACTCAGAAAGTAAAGACGATTTGGCTACCAGTACTGAAGAACACTAAAATCAAGACTCAAAAATATGCCAATGAACACCCCCCAGACTCTGGAGGTCCCTCTACAGGGAACAATACAATAGGTTCCTAATGTACTTAATGCACATATCCCCTGACTAACAACACAACCCTGGGGGGTATCCCACTTAACAACAGGCCGTCACACAGGCCAACTGTAACACATGCAAATTGCTTCCTTCACCCAGGGACCACACAAGTGTATCTACTCTGTCTCACTTTCATGCCACCAGATCCTCTGAAGACGCCAGCCACAGATGCAGGCGAAACGTCAGGAGAAAACACTAATAGCCTCAAAGCCCAAAAAACCCACAACAACCCATGGATTCTGGCTATGAAAGCCTTCGACTTTATAGTAAACCATGTAATTGTTTACCTTATTTTCTTCAAGAACGTGAACCTGTATAGATTGGTTAGCGTATTTAGTCGGGATGGGAAACTACGATATTCTGACTTGTAAAACCAATGGCATTTTGATGGACGAAACTGAAGCTGAATGGAACCCCTTCATGAAATATATAAGGGAAAGATGGAATACTGAAATCATGGATCGGAACTGACAAAGTAGCAAAGACAATCTGAGCATTATATTACAGTCATCAAATGAGGGTTCTTAAGTTTTGTACATATGATTTTTAGATTCAGGTATATTTTTGCACAGGGGACAAGAAATAATTAAATAAAAAGGTCTAATTTACCTAGGACCATAGCAGATACCTACACATAGCATGCATTAGTAGAGGCTTTGATGATGATCATTCACAGATACCCAAGAAAAAGGTAGGAGGAAGTCATGAGGGGATCCACGTAGATGAATTTGTAAACATTATATGACATGGAAAACCCTCTATTCTTCACTCTGTGTCCTACTTTCTATTTTTCTTATTCTTCTTTTGACAATATGTGTACCCAACAGGAAATATCAGAACTTGGTTTACTATGGTTGTCAGCCTACTTACTTCTGTTCTCTTCTCTATGTAATATTTTTTTAACTATTCAAATGGAAAGTTAATAAAGAGATAACTGGGGCGGGGGGGAGAACCCGTACAGATTATGCACAAGTCTCTGCGAGTAAATGACTTTTATATAGCTTTTATTTTAAAACAAAACTGAGTTTGTGTTTACTTCTCAGGTAAAGTGTGTGAAGAGTAATAAGACGGCCTGGTAAACTGTTCAAACTTCTGTTTAGCATGCTAATTGCTCTCCTACGTGGAGAGATCCAGCAAATCTCTCTTCGTTTTCCAATAGCTGTAAGGAGAACATCGCAGGATTTTCTGGGGGCTGAGAGTATGTGGCCATTTCCACACTAGACTATTATAGTGCTATTATTGTACTTTCGACATCCTATGGAATCCTGGGGCTTGCAGTTCAGGGAGGGGCTGGCCAGGATTCCATAGAACGTTGAAAGTGCAATAATAGCCCTATAACAGTCTAGTGCGGAAATGGCCCGTGGTGCATCCAAGGGTACACAGTGGGTTTCCATGGCAAAGCATGGAACTGAATCCTGGTCTCCGGGGTCGTAAGTGCAGTGCTCAAACCACTACACCACAATGGCTGTCTCCAACTAGAGGAGACCCCTTGAATCAGTCTCTGAATGGTAAGTCAACACTTTTCTTGTTGTGTGTCTGCAAGTTGTTTCCGACTTATTGCAACCCTAAGGCAAACCTATCATGAGGTTTTCTGGGGCTGAGACTCTGTGATGTGCCCATAGGTCACCCAGTGGGTTTCCAAGGCTGAGCAGAGAATCAAACCCTGGTCTCCAAGACTCAGACCCTTTCCACATGACATTTGCCATGCCAAAGGGCGCCTGGAGCGTCACACAATTGTGAGGAGCAATCTGCATGACACACAATTACGCAATGTTCCAGGTGCTGGCAGGCACCAATCGCGCACTTTTCCATTTTTGGCTGGAAGCCAAAAATGGTGCGCAATTGCGCTTTGCTCCCAGGCCCCGCGCACACTTACCTGGTGCGTGGAGCCTCTGGAGCCGCACTGGTTGCGCTTCCTGCCCCAGTGCACCCTGGGAAACTCCCAGGCTGCGCTGCAGAAGGAAGAGGCGGGGCTCTCGCGCTACCTGCTCGGGAGCAGGCAGCTTGTGCGGAGCTGAAGCAACGGGGATGCAAGAGCTTCTTGCTGGAGGCTGCTTGTGCGCTCCCCACACCCCAGCGCCGGAAAAAGGTAAGGTGCGGAAAGGGCCTCAGTCAAGGAAGCCACAACTATCCTGAGTTTGCAAACCGTGAGCTGGGCGGTTAAGAACAAGATCTCCTGGAGATGTCTAATTTATAGGGACAGCATAAGTCAAAGCCAACTTGATAGCAAATAACAAATATTTTCTTCCCCTCATTTGTCCCTTCCTCCATTGTTTTTCCCCATCCCCGTGTCAGATTGTAAGCCCTTTGGCTGCAGAGACTTGTCTATTCTTGCAAATGAATTCTTTTCGCTTTGCATTATGGCCTCACCAACCTCCCCTTCTCCCAAGTCGCCTAAGCACTAAATTTTGTCCACTGGAGATCAATTCCTTTCCCCCTCTGCCCCAAGGGAAGTTTAAATATTCACAAGTGCCCAGAAGCCTTTGAGAATTTATGGGGACTCTGAACCGAGGCAATCATTAACTCGCTGATTGATGCACTGTTATAATTAACCTTTCTGTGATTAACAGGATCATCATTTGAGCTGAACTTTGGCCTCTGGGCTGGAGCTGTGGAAGCAGGGAGGAGGTAACCGGCGTTGACAGCACACTGCCTGGATTTCAAGACTCAGTCCACCCAAGCAAGTCACACGAGCATAAAGGATGCCAGTTGTGTGTGTGTACTGTGTGCCTGCACTGTGCCAGGAAGCTATGCGGACGTCCTCTGGATCTTGTCCTGAGACCGCTGACCTTTCCCCTTAGAGGGTTGAACATTCACAGCGCGCAGTCATTAGAGTTTAACGGGGGGAAAGTCGGTAACACTGACTCACGTAGAGGGGGGAAATCTTTCTACTCTCAGAGTTCTTCCAAGTTGGAGTGTATGTGTGTGCGTGTGTGGTCACACGTGCCTTCAAGTCACTGTGTCCTTATATCAACCCCATCGATTTCATAGTCGTCCTATGGAAACCCCATAAACTTCATCAGTTGTCTACAGAGACGACTGATTTTGGTCTGGAATCAGATTCAAACTATGAGAAAAAGAGATTTCACCTTCAGGAACATCCAACTTTAGGAAAAACATCCTGACAGGAAGAGCTGCTCAACAGCGCAATAGAATCATAGAATCATAGAGTTGGAAGAGACCACATCGAGTCCAACCCCCTGCTATGCAGGAACACCCATCAAAGCCTTCCCAACAGGTGGCCATCCAGCCTCTGCTTAAAAACCTCCAAAGAAGGAGGAGACTCCACCACACTCCAAGGCAGCAGATTCCACTGCCAGACAGCTCCGACCGTCAGGAAGTTCTTCCTAAGGTTCAGGTGGAATCTCCTTTCCTGCAGCTTGAATCTATTGCTCCTCGTCCTAGTCTCTGGAGCAGCAAAAAACAAGCTCGCTCTTTCCTCAGCATGACATCCTTTCAAATATTTAAATATGTCTATGATGTCCCCTCTTAACCGTCTCTTCTGCAGACTAAACATCCCCAGCTCCCTAAGCTGTTCCTCATAGGGCTTCATGGCTTCCAGACCCTTCACCATTTTGGTCGCCCTCCTCTGGATGTGCTCCAGCTTGACCACGTCCTTCTTGAATTGAGGTGCCCAGAACTGGACACAGGATTCCAAATGAGGCCTAACCAAAGCAGCGTAGAGTGGTACCATTACCTCCCTCAGTCTAGACACCATACTCCTATTGATGCAACCAAGAATCGCGTTGGCTTTCTTGGCTGCCTCATCACACTGCTGACTCATGGTCAGCTTGTGATCTACCAAGACTCGAATAGTGGAATAGATACGTCAGAGCTTTGTAGTGGGGTTCTAAAGCTGTGTATTCCTTCATGAAAAAGTATTGAAGTAAATGCCCCTATCTGCCTGTTGGATATCTCTTCCAAATTATATGCCAGATTTCTCCTTGAAAGAGAAGAAGATTGGGCAGATAGGTAAAATTTGTTATCTTAGGTACAAGCTGGTTTTCAAAAAGGGAAGTTGACAATTGATCTGTGTTTTGTGCTGAATTTCCTGATGTGTAAATAAGTTCACAACATGAAGCAAAAACTCTACGCTGCCTTCACTGATTTCAAGTCAGCATTCGATTCGGTTTCTAGACATTTGTTGTGGCAAAAACTGGAAATGACAAATATAGCTGGCATTTATTAGTCCTTGTTAAAACATTGTATACTGACACAGCAGTGCAAGTTAAAGTTGATTTGGCAGGACACCTTACTTCAAGGTACTTTTGTTGGTGTTAAACAAGGTTGTATATAAGCACCTTTTTTGTTTAATTTCCACCTCAACGATGTAGTAGAGCAGTGGTTCTCAACCTGTGGGTCCCCAGATGTTTTTGGACTTCAGCTCCTAGAAGCCCTGAGCATTGACCATAGTGGCTGGGGCTTCTGGGAGCTGAAGTCCACGAACATCTGGGGACCCACAGGTTGAGAACCACTGTAGTAGAGGAACTGGATGGCTTACAATATACCCCCATCACAATCCTTGATCTAAAGCTATCATTGTTAATGTGTTACCCTGACTTCTGGGGGTCCCGTGGGGGACACCTTGATGCGCTCCGAAATACAAAGGTTGGGGAAATTAGCAGAGCGCTGGCAATAGCAAAACGAGGGGCAGGGTAACCCAGCAGAATCTTTTACCCAATTTTTATAGGGTCAGACCAAGCAAAAAGCTAGATGAATAAACTAATAAATGGCTTTTATTAATAAATGTGTTCTCACTCACCAGTGCACTCACTCAATCATGCACACAAGGCCTATCGAGAAGCGAAAGAGGTGAAAATTGGGTAGGGGATTCAGCGGAGAGAGGGTGTAAAGGCGGTAATACTGCACCTATCCTGATGTCTTCAGTCCGGGAAGCGGCGAGAATGATGGAGCTTGGCAAAGAGAGGTGGCTGAGGGGAATCACTCGACAAACAGAGTGCCGGTCTGCTAGCATGGTGGGGAGTTCTCCAAAGAGACCCTCAAAAAATGGGACTACTTATAGGGCAGAATGTACCTCGAGGGCAGGCCCTCTCCCGGGAAGAACAATGGCCAAAATAAAGGAGGAAATGCTGCAGAATAGCAACTTGGTCGTTTGCATGATGGGTTTATGCCGACGGGCCTTGCCTCGTAGGATTTTCCAAAGTCGGAGTTGCTCAACCTGGGGAAAACCCAGCAATCCCCTCAAGTTGGCTGTTTGTGGCTGAGGACTCTTTGTTCGTGTGGACATGTTTAGCCTGAGGTCTCCTTGGGGAAACTGACTGGGGATTCTCCTGGCCTTGACTTAGTTTCAGTTCTTTGACCTATTTCTGTACGCACCCACCCGGCCAACCTCTCTGGCATGGTGGGCATATTTGATATCAATTTTATATCCCCCCGGGGATGGGGTCAGCCACTGGGGTAACAAATGTATGCTGAGAATACAGTTCTAGTGTCCAGAACTCAGGTGGGATTGAGACAACTTCTTGCTAAGTTTTCATTATACTGTAAGGAAAATGCCTTGACTGTGGCCATTTCCGCACAAGTCTGTTATAGCACAATGATTGCACTTTCTTTTCTTTTTCTTTTATTAAAGTTGTAACAAACAATATTTACAAATAATCATTCTTTCTTTTTATAAATATATAAGAACCAGAAAGCAAAGAAATATATACAGTCAAATTTATATACCTATCCAACATCTAATTCTATTTCTATTTCTTCTTCTTCTGTTGATCTTCTATCTTAATCTACATAAATAGATAGATAAATAAATAGATCATTTCCCTTTTTATATGACTTGCCATATAATTTTGAAAATATATTTTTCAATTCCCTTTTCCCATGTCTTTGCTTGTTTTCATTCTTTTCATGTTTCTTTCTGAATCGCCCATTTTCTTTGTATGTATTCTTTAATTGGTTTCAATTCTTCCCTATTTTTCCCTCTTGTTTCACCCTTAAGTGCCATTGTCAAATCATCCATCATTATCATTTCTGATAGTTTAACATCCCATTCCTTGATATCAGGTATATGTTCACACTTCCAGTACTTTGCATAAGTAATCCTTGCATTTGATACCATATATAGTATTATTCTCCAATATCTAATATGCTCTTTTTCTATTTGATGTAACATATTTAAAAGAAATATTTCAGGGTGCAAAGGAATATTAATTTGTAATATTTCCAATATTTTTGGCCGGCCCCTCCTGAAACTGCAAACTCCAGGATTCCATAGGAGATTGAAAGTGCAATCATCGCGCTATTACAGACTCATGCGGAAATGGCCCATAAATTATGATGAGACACAGGTCATGGTGTTTGGGAAGTGCCCTAAAGAGCATATCTGGCATTTGGATGAATGTATTATAAAACAAGTGAAATCATTTAAATACTTGGCACTGGTTTATTCAGAAATAGCTTCTTGAGAAAAACAACCGACAAACATTAAAATGCAAGCTTATAGATCACCCAAAGGAATCCTGAAGTTTGCTGCTACTGAAGGAGGTAATTTAGTAAACCCTGCCTTAGCCATTTACAAAGCCAAAACCTTGGCACAAATCCTCTATGGGGCTGAGGTTTGGGGTGCATCTAAGGAATCAGAACTAGAACCCCCTCTGAATTCCTTTAGGCTTACCTAAAAATGTTCTAACTGCTATGATCAGATTAGAAACCTGAATGTCGAGTATAGAGAGTCAAATAGAGAAGAGAATAACATGCCATTGGCTTAAGGTACAAGAAATGGACAACAGTAAGCTTCCAAAATAAGTTTGATAGGACTATCTAATGGTCTACCCATTAAAAATTGGGTATATCACGCAGCTGAATTAAACATCAAATGTGGGTTTTCACTAAAGGAGCTTAAAGGATCTCAGTTACTTGCGCAGAAAAAGATTATTCAGAGTACTATCAGGAAAATAGACACACAAACAGGTTTAAGCACTGTTCTTTGTTCCCCTTGTGCTCAAAGCTCAAAGAGGTTTGTGAATATCCAGGCTATTTTAACAGCTTAACAACTTAACATTTGTACAATTGTGGAAAGTTTTCTCAGAGCTAAGATTAAATATGATGGATATCGCCTGTCGAGATGGGAGGCACAGGAGGATGCCAACAAAGGAGCGCTTATGTGTGGCAATTGCCTGTGACCAGAGGATTTTGTTCACTATATATTGCACTGTCCCCTATACAACGGTCCAAGGGAACAATTTGTGACTCCTCTAATTGGAAATAGTTTTTGTCAGAGCCCTCAGGAAGTGGCTTTTTTTCTCTACTCGTGGACATAGATAAATATGTGACTTGGTGAGTCGCTTTGTTTGCGACGGCTGCTAAGAAGATTAGAAATATTTAGCAGAGATAGCCATAAATTGTAAAGGAGACGATTACATCTAATAATTGATTATAGTCATTTTGTTCATACATATTACTCTGAATCTTTTATACTAGATCTTGTAAAATGTTTTATGATTATAGGTTTGAGGTATGACATCTATGTATTTCATGTACGTACTAAATGTATTATATTTTTCTTCATTTTTCTTTTTGTCTTATGCAATGGCCATTGACCAAAAGCAATAAAATAAATTTTAAAAATGCCGCTTGTGATCTCTTCCAGTTCTAAGATTCTATGACTCTATGCAGCATCTGTCTGTCTGTCTGTCTGTCTGTCTGTCTGTCTGTCTATCTATCTATCTATCTATCTATCTATCTATCTATCTATCTATCTATCTATCTATCTATCTGCCACATAGATGCTCACTAGCAACTAGTATCCAGAAAAATACCTCTTCTGACTACTTCCTGGAGGTGACATATAGCCATCCTAATAAGAATCATAGAACTGTAGAGTTGGAAGAGTCCTCAAGGGCCATCTAGTCCAACCTTCTTCTGCCATGCCAGGAGACATAATCACCCTCAATAGATGGCCATCCAGCCTCTGTTTAAACACCTCCAAAGAAGGAGATTCCACCACACTCCGAGTCATAAGTAACCATCATAGAATCATAGAATCACAGAAATGTAGAGTTGGAAGAGACCCCAGGGGCCATCCAGCCCAACCCCCTGCTATGCAGGAACACCCTCAAAGCGTTCCCGACAGATGGCCATCCAGCCTCTGCTTAAAAACCTCCAAAGAAGGAGACTCCACCACACTCCACTGAGGCAGCAGATTCCACTGCCAGACAGCCCTGACCGTCAGGAAGTTCTTCCTGAGGTTCAGGTGGAATCTCCTTTCCTGCAGCTTGAATCCATTGCTCCTTGTCCTGGTCTCTGGAGCAGCAGAAAACAAGCCCTCTTCCTCCTCAACATGGCATCCCTTCAAATATTTAAACATGGCTATCATGTCCCCTCTTAACCTTCTCTTCTGCAGACTAAACATCCCCAGCTCTCTAAGTCTACCCTCATAGGGCATGGCTTCCAGGCCCCTCACCATTTGGGTTGCCCTCCTCTGGACTTGCTCCAGTTTGACCATGTCCTTCTTGAATTGGGGTGCCCAGAACTGGACACAGGATTCAAGATGAGGTCTAACCAAAGCAGAGTAGAGTGGGACCAGTACCTCCCTCGATCTAGACACCAGACTCCTATTGATGCAACCGAGAATTGCATTGGCTTTCTTGGCTGCCGCATCACACTGTGATTCTTGGTTGCATCAATAGGAGTATGGTGTCCAGATCGGGGAAGTAATGATACCACTGTATTCTGTGTTGGTTAGACCGCATTTGGAATCCTGTGTCTAGTTCTGGGCACCTCAGTTCAAGAAGGATATCGACAAGCTGGAGCGTGTCCAGAGAAGGGCGACCAAAATGGTGAAGGATCTGGAAGCCACGAAGATCTCTGAGGAGCTGGGCATGTTTAGTCTGCAGAAGAGAAGGTTAATAAGAGGGGACATGATACCCATGTTCAAATATTTGAAGGGATGTCATGTCGAGGAGGGAGTGGGCTTGTTTTCCGTTGCTACAGAGACTAGGACAAGGAGCAATGGATTCAAACTACAGGAAAAGAGAGTCCACCTAAATCTCAGGAAGAACTTCCTGATGGTCAGAGCTGTTTGGCAGTGGGATACGCTACTGTCTTGGAGTGTGGTGGAGTCTTGTTATCGCCGTGAACTGGTTTTACTTTGGAAGATATTAGATATCGCTTGATATCACAATTCGGTCTCGTTTTGCCACCCTTGGCCAAGTGTTTGTGAGGCCCCCGAACAAGCACAGAGCTAGGCATGGCCCTGAACTGCTGAACATTCCTTTCTCCACCTAGGCAGGCCAGACTCAGCCAGATCTTGCTTAGGAGACCTCCCTAGACAAACACCTCATTAACAATGCACGCTACTACAAAGAGCCCCCTGCCCCGAGCAGGTAACTTGCCGAGCTAGACGCTTGACTTTCAAGTACACTGTATCTGCATACTGGCCATTCCTTTGTTGATTTGGACTTAATCCCATCATGTTAAATTCTGACCTTTCGGAGACATTGTCTCGCGCCCAAACCTCATTGTTCTTCCCAAAGTACAGACTAGCCTACGGTCATATTCTCCCTATAAAAATCCCCAGTTCTGAGAGCTTCCTCAGATCGCTCTGAACTTCCACCCCGCCTTGCTGCCACTGCGTGCACCGAGCTTTCCCCTCGGTCTCTGTCGGAGACTGTGCATCTACGGACCTCCTCACTGATCTACCCCGGGCTTCGGACAGGTGTAGTATCTCCCAATTCAACAACCCCTCTCAAAATCCCTCTATACCGCTAACACCTTTATTTTCTATAGTTACTTGTGTGAGTGTGTTGCATACACTGTTTGCCTTTATTTAATAAAACCACTGTTTTTATTTCACATTTGGTGGGCTTCTTGGCTTGGCCTGACCCCGTAGACATTGGGTTACAAGATCCCCGCTAAGTTACCCTGCCTCTCATTAACTTGAAGCAAGTGCTCCAGTTAATTCCCCATCTTGCGTTATTGTGTTTTGGTTATTTGGGCGCCCCTCCCAGGACCCCCAGCTAACAGGGTAACAGTCTCCTCCTTCTTTGTAGATTTTTAAGCAGAGACGGGATGGCTATCTGCCAAAGGGAGGGCTTTGATGTGTCTTCCTGCATGGCAGAAGGGGGTTGGACTGGATGGCCACTGGGGTCTCTTCCAACTCTAGGATTCTATGAGTCTATTATTCTAAGCCACTGCAGATCTACACAGAATCCTGTTGGTGCCTCACACATTAGTAAATTCCCCTTGGGAAGCATCGGCATCCAATTCAAGGATGAATAAGCAGAGGCGTGCCAGCTGGGCCATTTTGTGCATGGATGTACAATATGCACAGATGCGGATGTGTGGACATGCTTGACTCTACCTTTGGCCACATAGGAGGTGTTTTGGTTTGGTTCCACAAGGTTACCATGCAACAGAAAGGTTTTGTGGACAAATCAATGGAGAACTCCACATGCGGAGAACCATGCTATACAACTTCCATGGAGGATCTGGATTACTGTTGAGGTTGTTACTTGCCCTCAGGTTGACTTATAGTGTCCCTATGAATGAGAGATCTCCAAGAACTCTGATTGTCCTAGTCTCCAGAGACTAGGACAAGGAGCAACGGATTCAAGCTGCAGGAAAGGAGATTCCACTTGAACCTCAGGAAGAACTTCCTGACAATCAGGGCTGTCCGGCAGTGGAATCTTCTGCCTCCAAGGAGTGTGGGGGAGTCTCCTTCTTCTTTGGAGGTTTTTAAGCAGAGGCTGGATGGCCATCTGTTGAGAATACTTTGATGGGAGTCCCTGCATAGCAGGGGGTTGGACTTGATGGCCCTGGGGTCTCTTCCAACTCTATGACCATTTCCTTACTAGACTGTTATAGCACTATGATTCCACTTGCAACATCCCATGGAATCCTGGGGTTTGCAGTTTCAGGAGTTTGCAGTTTCATCCATTGGATGTTCCAAGTGGAATCATAGCACTATAACAGTCTAGTGCGGAAATGGCCTATGATTCTATGATTCTATGATCATCTGCCCTTCAGGGGCCTTGCAAACTCAAGGCAGATGCAGCTTCCTTGCTTGAATCAACCCCCTGCAATGCTATCTCCCTCTTTTCTCACAGCTGTCCACATTTCCCAGCATTATCATCTTTTCCAGTGGGTCTCCCAATAATCTGCCTCAACATTTGTATTGGAGAATTCCGCCCACCACAATTCAAAAGGATACTGAGAAGCTGGGAAGTGTTCACAGGAGGCAACGCAAATGATAGAAGCCCTGGGAACCGTGTCCTATGAAGAATGGTTTAGGGAGTTGGGCATGTTTAGCATGGAGAAGAGAAGGTTAAGAGTGGATGTGATAGCCATCTTTAAATATTTGAAGGGATGTCATATGGAAGGTGGAGCAAGTCTGTTTTCTGCAGCTCCAGAGACTAGGACGTGGAAAAATGGCTTCAAACTTCAGGGAAACAGATTCCATGTAAACATTTGAAAGAACTTCCTGAAGGTAAGAGCAGTTCAACAGTGGAATATACTGCTACCTGGGAATGTGGTGGAGTCTCTTCCTTTGGAGATTTTTAAAGAGAGGCTGGATGGCCATCTGATAAAGGGCTTTGTGTCTTCCTGCATGGCAGAAGGGGGCTGGACTGGATGGCCCTTGGAGTCCCTCTTCAAACTCAATAATTCTACAAATTCCATGATGTTGCAGAGAGGGGGAGGAAAATCCATGTCCTACTTTAAGTGTTTAGCCATGAGCGAAAAGTGATTCTTCAGCAAGATGGACTTTGGCTTAGTCTGATCAGCAAAATGCAACTTCTTCCGTTTGTGTTTATGCACGTGTGTGTGTGTGTGTGTGTATAAGAATCTCCCTCTCTGCACACAGAAATCTAAGATTTCACAAGACTAGTAAGAAGGTCCTTCTTTTCTGCTTAGATAGCTGGTATAAGGGGGATTAGATAGCTGGAATAAGGGGGATCTAATACAAAAAGAAGCAATTCTGGTTTCCCATTTAACAGAAGACAAGCTTTCTTTAATTTGTTTGTGGATAGCTTTTCTTCCCCCTTGTGACCTGCTGTTTGGTTTGCAAAAGATGTTTTGTTTGCAAAAGATGTTCTGATTCTTTTATCATATAAAGATATACAGTAAAATGTGAAATAATTAAGATGTATAAACAGCGTGAGGACAAGAAAAGAGCATGAATGACAGAGACAACAAAATCAGATTCTTACAACAATTCCTCCTTGGTATGAAAGAGGAATTTCAGGGATGACTGTATTATAGTGTATCATGATTTCTTTTTTTAAGTTAAAAAAAATTGTAGTGTGTTTAACACTGATTGGTCTTGTCATATGAATAATAAAAATAATTCTAAAAAATCAGATTCCTGCATATAAAGAAAACAAGAAGGAGGCTCCAGATCCATCATAGAGCATAATGGACTGTTTAGATAATGAAAGAAACTACGGAAGTAAAGGAAAGCTTTCAAACATATGGAATTTTGTACACTTCTATTGTTGTGTGCCTTTAAATCATTTCTGACTTATGGCAACTCAAAGGTGAACTTATCGTGTAAGAGTTTGTTCAAAGAGGGATTTATAGGACAGGGGACACGTGGTTGGATAACAGTAAGAGTGAAAGGGATCTAGGAGTCTTGGTGGACCACAAGCTGAGCATGAGTCAGCAGTGTGATGCGGCAGCCAAGAAAGCCAACGCGATTCTTGGTTGCATCAATAGGAGTATGGTGTCTAGATCGAGGGAGGTGATGTTACCACTCTATTCTGCTTCGGTCAGACCTCATCTGGAATCCTGTGTCCAGTTCTGGGCACCTCAATTCAAGAAGGATGTCAACAAGCTGGAACGTGTGCAGAGGAGGGCAACCAAAATGGTGAAGGGTCTGGAAGCCATGAAGCCCTATGAATAACGCCTAGGGGAGTTGGGGATGTTTAGTCTGCAGAAGAGAAGGTTAAGAGGGGGCAGGAGAGCCATGTTTAAATATCTGAAGGGATGTCTTGTTGAAGATGGGGCAAGCTTGTTTTCTGCTGCTCCAGAGACTAGGACGAGGAGCAATGGATTCAAGCTTCAGGAAAGGAGATACCACTTGAACCTCAGGAAGAACTTCCTGACGGTCAGGGCTATCCGGCTGTGGAATCTGCTGCCAGTGGGGTGTGGTGGAGCCTCCTCCTTCTTTGGACGTTTTTAAACAGAGTTTAGATGGCCATCTGTCAAAGGGAGGGCTTTGCTGTCGTTTCCTTCATGGCAGGAGGTCAGACTGGATGGCCCCTGGGGTGTCTTCCAACTCTATGATTCTATGATTTTCCCTTACCTTCCTCTGAGGCTGAGAGAGTGTGCCCAAGGCCTCCCAGTGGGTTTCTGTGGCTGAGCAGGGACCCCATCCCTGTTCTCCCAGTGTCCTGGTCAAATGCTCAGACCACTATACTGCACTGGCTCTTTGTATGCTGCTGTTATCTTATTAGTCCTTCAAAATCAAATTTGCTAGGATTATTATGCTCAAATGTCTTCTGCTATTTGGAGGGTCGGGGGAGTGCATTTAAAGAACTGATACGCGCAATCGGACTCCAACCTCGAGGAGCAAACAGTTAGCAAAGATCCCAGATCTGGGGCCATTTCCGCACTAGGCTGTTATAGCACTATGATTCCACTTGCAACATCCTATGGAATCCTGGGGTTTGCAGTTTCGGGAGGGGCCAGTCGGCCCCTCCCGAAACTGCAAACCCCAGGATTCCATAGGATGTTGCAAGTGGAATCATAGTGCTATAAGAGCCTAGTGCGGAAATGTTTCTTCTCCCTGAGCCAACCCTGCAGCAGTTACTGATTAACCCTTCTTCTCCTGGAGAGGAGCCCTTCCAAGGCAGAGCGACCGCATTCCTTGCCTTCGCCTGTTTCGCAAACTACACTCAGAGTCCTCAGACGGACCGTTCCCTTTCTTTTTAGGAACATTTAGGAAGGGTTCGGGGCGTAGACATCTGCCTTTCGCTCTTGGGGCCCTTCTCAGGAAGACGACTGGTGTTCTGCAGAGCTTCCCTTTCAGGGATAAAAGAAGCACAATGGTAAGAAAGCTATTTTGATACTTAAATGAGCCTGCCTGGATTTTAAGATCCATGGGAGAGGGTTTTCCCTCAGTTCTACTATTATCACAGGCATCTCTGTTGAGGACACAAGACAGGGGCTATTTCTGCCCTACACTGTTATGGTGCTATTATTCCACTTTCAACATCCTGTGGAATTCTGAGGTTTGTCGTTTCCTGAGGCCCAAGAACTCTCTGGCTGAGAATTAAAATGCCCCTTGCTAAACTGCAAATCCTAGGATTCATAGGAGGTTGAAAGTGGAATAATAGCACAACGGTCCAGTGCGGAAATGGCCTGGGTCTTCTCAGTGGTTGCTCCCAGGCTGTGGAACTCTCTGCCACAAGATGTTGTCCACGTCTCTGCTCTTTCTCCACTGGCAGACAAAGAGTCTTTGATTTAAGCAGGCGTTCGTGCTTTCATTTCCAACTCATGGGACTCCTACGGAGAACCTATTATGGGGTTTTCTTGGCAAGACTTGTTCAGGGAAGGGGGCTTTGCCTTTGCCCTCCTCTGAGGCTGAGAGAGTGGGACTCGGCCAAGGTCACCCAGTGGATTTCCATGGCTGGGCAGGGATTCGAACCCTGGTCTCCAGAGTCACAAACCACCACTCAAACCACTACATCAGGCTGGCGGACAGACGACACGCCTTTTAAGACCACGCGCTGTTCTTTTACACCATTTCCATTCTTTTAAAGAGGCTTCAAACTGTTTGTGCTTTTAACAAAATTGTGGAAATTATTTCTCAACTTCTGCGTGATAAAATTTAGGAGTGCGTTGTTTCAATTCGGTGTAACCCACCTTTGGGCCCATCGTAGGGGAAAGGCAGGACGTTAATTAATTAAGTTAATGAAGTGCTTGAATTTAATTAATGCAATTTAATTGACTTAAGTAATTTAATTAGTTTAATTAACTTAGTGCTTTAATTCAGTTTGGTGTAACCCTACCTTTGGTCCCATCTTGGGAGAAAGGCAGGATGTCAATTAATTAATTAATTAATTAAACTGTTTATGTCAGGTTTGAGAGAAAGGGACAAAACGCGAGGATCTAAGAGATACGGGCAGGAATTTTCTTGGTTAGTCAAAACTAGAGTAGACCCACCAAACCAACTGACGAATGGTGAATCAACACTTGTGTAAATCTCATTGATTCAATAGGTTTACTCTACTTGGGACTCTTATTGATCCAGCAGTATTGGACGGGTTGGTTGGCACTCTTTGAATGAAGTGGGCAAAATAGTGCCTGGTATAATAAACTACAGAAAGAAAGGAAAGTTTTCAGAAAGAGTTTTGTATGCTTTTTTTGTTGCATGCCTTCAAGTCATTTATGACTTGTGACGATCCTAAGGTGAACGTATTAGAGAATTTTTTTGGAAGAATTTGTGCAGGGGGGGTTTGCCCTCACCTTTCTCTGAGGCTGAGAGAGTGTAACTTGCCCAAGGCCACCCAGTGGGTTTCCGTGGCTGAGCAGAGATTCAGACCAGGGCTGCATGGGGCAACCAAGGCTATATTTAGAGCTCACAACCCTTCCCAGTACCTGGACCCCCTTTTTCTTGCAAAGTAAAGGAGGCAAATGGCCTCTCTTGGAAGCCTCCGGGGACATCAGCTCGCCTTTTTAAACAGGCTACCATGTTCTCCTGCAGTGTTTAATATTAAGAGATGAGAACACAAACCAGTGGACTCAAATTATAAGAATAGAGGTTCCAACTAAAGATTAGGGGGAACTTCTTTACTGAAAGAGCAGTTGGACAGTGGAATCCACTGCTGCCTGGGATTGTGGTGGGTTCTCCTCCTTCTTTGGAGGTTCTTAAGGAGAGGCTGGAGAGCCACCTGTCACAGGGAGTGCTTTAATAGTGTCTTCCTGCCCGGCAGAACAGGGCTGGACTGGATGGCCCCTGTGGTCCCTTCCAGCTCTATGACGCTGTGATTCTATGATCAGACCTCTTAAATGTTAGGAAGAACTCCTTGAATGTAATTGCTGTTTGGAGTAACACACTTCCTTGCAGGGTATTGGTATTCCTGCAGTGTTTAATATTAAGAGATGAGAACACCAATCAGTGGACTCAAATTACAAGAATAGAGATTCCAACTAAAGATTAGGTATACCTTGCAAAGCATCGAGGCGGCACAATCACAGTGCCGAAGACTCAGCTTTCAAAGACAAGGCACCGATGAACGTGCTGTCTGCAGAACTCTGCTTCCGCTGCTATCAACACAATACATCCTTTGCACAATGGTGAATTTTTGGCCCTGCTTATCTAGTGTGACTCACACATGCCTATGTCCCAATTGTTGTCGGTGGCAGCGTTATTGTGTACTGTAGCTATTGTTCCTATTGCACTATTTTCTTTTTGTATCAACACTCCTAGGCTGGTATCATGTTAAGGACGTACCTTTCCTTTCTGTGTGCATATGTCTTTTTTGGGGTGCTCTTTGGGGGGGGTAGGTATTCCCTTCCTCTAGATGCAATGCCCCCAGCTGACCGTACAGCCTCTGAAACCAGTCGTGCAATCATTCCTATTTTATGGTAAGCCAGCCAGATTGGAGAAACGTCTGGCTATGTCCTTGTGGCCAGATGCAAAATAAGGACATCAGTGCTTGAATCTGAAGCCCCCTGCATGACCACTCCTGTTTTGTGATAAGCAGCCAGGATTGGACAAATGTTTGGCTATGTCCCCACGGCCAGATGCAAAGTGATGACGTCAATGCTGAGATCTTCCAGAGTCTTTTTTTTTATATATAATTTTTATTGAAAGTTCATCTCGAAAATAACCCCCCACACACACACTTCCATACTTAAATCTTCCAGTTGAAATTGTTTATTTCCATTCCATACAAACATAATTTCCATCTTACAGAGAGAAGAACAGTCACATTATTTCTTCTTTGATTTCTTATATATTTATATCCTTGTGCAATCCAATACTCTTTTCCATTCTTTCTCAAAATTCTGGATAGATTTATGAGATCTTCCAGAGTCTTCTAGGGGTCTCAGTGCTGCTGTAATCATTTCGTCTTTGGTTACAGATGCTTCTGCAATCCTGCCTGCTTGCCACAAAGCACAGAAATGACCATGTTTTCCACTTAAGAAGCTATTCAATAAGTCAGGGGATGGTATATGGCTCAGCTTAGTAAGACCTATGCTATGCCAAGGCATATGGGATTGCAGCCCTAGAATATCTCAGACACATGCACAGAAGAAAGAGTGTCATAGGGCCCCAATCCACTTTTGTCTGGCTGTGAAGATGATGCCCAGTGTTGGGGAGTCAACATTAGCTACTCCTTCCAAGGAGGAGGGGATTAGCCAGACATTAGTCATCCCTGTGATCTTCTTGAGTGATTTTCCCATCTTGTATCTTTGTGACCCAGGTACACGGCCAAAGTGGAGTCCGATTCCAGAACTGGGCAGAGACCTACGGCTGTTCTCCAGAGTTATATTTCCAGCCAGCAACAGTCGACGAGATCAAAGAGGTTGGTTCCCAGTTAGTGTGGTCATTCCAGTTTTCTGCAGCTGAGCAAGGCTGGGAGAGATTGATAAAACCACTGTGAACTCCACCAACCCCAATTCTGGAAGCCCATTTCTGGTTTGCTGAAAAAACTTTTTTAAAAAAGCATTGCTTTCACAAAGTTTTAGAGGAAATGTGCATTTCCCATAGGTTTCCAGGCGCACAAATATGCAACCCTCCCCCCAAGATTTCACAAATGAAAATTGGGACATGCCTGGCCAAGCAACATCACAGTGTAGCCAAGATCAATGAGGAAGAACACACAAGCTGGGAGAGGCTGAGGCAGTGTGCTTTTGCCTAAGCTAACTAGGAAGAACAAAAATTTGCCCCCTCCTGTCCTCTCCCCCTTGCTGAGTTAACTGAGTACAAATCACTTTTGCACTTTGAACTCAGTTTGCGACAACTTGCAATAAGCTGAAAACAAGGGGAGAATGTGGCAGGAGGAGAGAGCAACTGGGACATTTTAAAAGCAGCGGAAAAAGTGGGAGGACAGAGGATTAATCCCTGCAAAATTGGGAAAGCTGGGAAGTATGCAAATCACTCCTGAAATGAGTTGGTGTGGGAAGTCTAGAGGGTTCGAGGGCTGCAAAATCACCCCTAGTGTCTGTATATGGACACCAGGGATGGACACTTGGCATGCCCCAGTCTAAGGCTTGTCTCTGTACAAATACATGTGATTGCAGATCTTGGATCTGGCCCGGCAGAGGAACAAGAAGGTGAAAGTGGTGGGAGGCGGACACTCTCCTTCAGATATTGCTTGCACAGAAGACTTCATGATCCAGATGGGAAGGATGAACAAGATCCTCAAGGTAACACTCTCCCCGCTTTAAAAAAAAGTGTCAAATGTGAGAACGACCATGTTGCTGGGGAAGAACTTGTCAGCACCCACAGATCTGGGATTCCACCCAATTCAGGCGTTTCATTCATTTGATAAGTCTAAGCACAAAGAGGATGGCATCTATTGAGGTTCCCTGGATAAGGGAGGTTGTAGATTGTGTCCAAGGCTTTGAGTCTTGGATTCTGTGGTCACCTTAGGCCATGGCATAATTCTTTCCAGGGCCCTCTTGTTGGGAGTTAGGGCTTTCCAGGGTGTTAGCCCTTTGGGGGAAATTCAATGAAAGTTAAAACTTTTAGGAATCAGCCTTCTTTTAGCACAGTTGCAGGAAAAGCATGTCCCAGTCTCTGTATGGCTTCCCTGAACTGGGACTGACTTAGAAAGCAAAACAAGGCAGGCAGTTTCAGGTTACGAACTTATGAAAAGTTTATTAATTTACTAATGAATTTTACAATTACATATGCATTACAGAGCCTAGATCCTAACTAGCTAACAAAAAGATTACGTAAGATAGTAGCTTCATTCTTAAGTCACCATGTTCTTGGTGGAAAGGCGAAGCATGGTCAGAGGGAGGGAAGCAGAAGCAAAACAGCAAAGAGAGAGTGGTCTGAGAAGTGCAGTCTTTTATATAAGGCCAATGACCCCAGGGTC
Source organism: Iguana delicatissima (assembly GCA_948472985.1). Lineage (NCBI taxonomy): Eukaryota > Metazoa > Chordata > Lepidosauria > Squamata > Iguanidae > Iguana > Iguana delicatissima. The sequence goes on from CAOKZL010000235.1 coordinate 1,389,732, forward strand.
TATCCTGGGCCACATGGTGTGGTCACCTGGGTTCCATAGCTATGCATTTAAATAATACAAAGACCAAGAGTGAAGCTTTAGGCGAGAAGGCAAAAGGCTTTGATATGCAACAGAAAAAGAAACTATGTGCTAGCTAAGCCCCACTTGCCCTAAAACAAGGGGGTAGGAAGAGAAAGAATGCCAGAATTTTCCAACACTTCTAACCACCCATCTTATCTTTTTCAGGTGGACAAAGAGAAGAAGCAGGTGACAGTGGAAGCCGGGATCATGCTCTCTGACCTCAATGTGGAGCTGAGCAAGCATGGCTTGGCTTTACCCATGTGAGTGAGGTCCAAATCTGTCTGAACATGTGGGGAGGGGGCTATGAATCTCCCATGCCCCCATTTAAGATGTAAATCTATCCCGGACTTTAGTCTAAACTCTCAGGGAAGAGGTTGAAGGTGTTGAATGCTATCCCCCAAATAGGTCTGGCATCTTGGACTAAAACTCGGAGTGGATTCACAGCCCCACCAACGTGGGAGCCAGTTGTCACTCCATATATCGCAGGTATGTCCCTCTTGGTGTGCCTTATATTTATATCTCACATCTAATATATATGAGAAGAAATTCTTTGCTGTTAAGAGTTGTTCAACCTTGGAAGGGGAAACATAGAATCATAGAATCACAGAGCTGGAAGAGACCCCAGCGGCCATCCAGTCCAGTTCCCTTCTGCCATGCAGGGGTACACAATCAGAGCATTCGCAACAGATGGCCATCCAGCCTCTGCTTAAAAACCTCCAAAAGAAGGAAGAGACTCCACCACACTCTGAGGCAGCAGATTCCACTGCCGGACAGCCCTGACCGTCAGGAAGTTCTTCCTGAGGTTCAAGTGGAATGTCTTGTCATTTGAATCCAGTGCTCCTTGTCCCAGTCTCTGGAGCAGTGAAAAACAAACCCAGTCCCTCCTCGACATGACATCCCTTCAAATATTTAAACATGGCTATCGTGTCCCCTCTTAACCTTCTCTTCTGCAGACTAAACATCCCCAGCTCCCTCAGCCGTTCTTCATAGGGCCTCATGGCTTCCAGACCCTTCACCATTTTGGTCACCCTCCTCTGGACACGCTCCAGCTTGTCCATATCCCCCTTGAATTGAGGTGCCCAGGACTGGACACAGGATTCCGAATGAGGCCTAACCAAAGCCGAATAGAGTGGTACCATTACTTCCTGTGATCTAGACACCACACTCCTATTGAGGCAACCAAGAATCAGACTGTCCATCTTTGGAGGTCCTTAAGCAAGGGTTGGATGCTTTAGTTGTGCATTCCCGCATGGCAGAAAGGGCTTGGACCAGACGGTCCTTGCGTTTCCTCCCAACTCTAAGATTCAATGATCTCATGGCCCCTTTTTTGGATGCAAAAACATGCTGACCAAACCCTTCCCCCAGATTTCTTTCTTTTTAAGCTAAAGTGGCTGGGAAAAGACTTTGTGCTTGCAAATGAGTCCTTTTTTAAGTGACCTGAAGAAAGCAAAGGGCTGGTGGAATCGCATGCAAATTCCCTCCAAGGCCCTGACATGAGAGCAGAAGTTGCTCTTTAATCACAGAAAGACTTAATAACATTGACTTGGGCAGAAGGGTTAAAATTCATTTTTTGCTTCAGTCTGAGGTTATCCTTAAGTAATTACTGGCCTCTTGGGCATACATCAGACCTGCCTTTTCAACTGGATTTGGACTGAAATTGAGTGTACCAAGGGGGAAGATCTCTCTCTATTTTTCAGCATGCATAGGGAAATTCATAACGGTGGGAACACTGAAAAACAAGGGCACCTCCCTGTTCATTTTCGAGCACAGAGAAATTATATTGCCATCCAGCAACGGTGAACACTTGCAAGCCAATGGTGGTTAACTAGAGGCTTCACCACTTGGGGATAGGGTGAATCTGCTCTGGCTTTTAGTCTGAACTTTAAATGAGGTATCCAAAGTGCTGAATCGGTTTGGGGAACAGGGTAAAGCATGTTGAGGAACGCCTTTCAAATGTGGGTTAAAATTGGAGATAAAAGGTGGCTGACACTGCAAACCAGAACCTGAGGAAAGTTCCCTTTTTGGACTACAGCTCTCAGAATCCTCCAGCCAGATATGCTGGGATTCTGGGAGCTGTAGTCCAAAAGAGAGCTTCCCCCAGGGCTCTGATGCTCATATGAGTGCCAATATAAGCATGCTGAATAGAACCTCTCCAAAATGTGGATGAGCATCCAAAATTCCTCCTCCAATGCACACCTGCCCCAGCATGAGGCGCACTGTGACATGCTTTCAGCACTCATTTGGACACATTCCACCTGCCAAAGCAGTTAATTAACTTCTTTTTGAGCTCCAAATGTCGCATTCATTCATTTCCCCACACTGATGGCAATTGACTTTGGGGGATAATAGCAACACCAGTCTTCCTGTCTAGCCCTTATTGTTCAACGTCTCCTTTCTTGCATTCAGCCTAGGAGCTATTTCGGACGTGGCCGCTGGCGGGGTCATTGGGACTGGCACACACAACACTGGCACCACGCACGGCATCTTGTCTACTCAGGTGAGGCCTGAAACAGCCCTGAATGGAGAAATAGAGACTCAGTGACAGCTGATTCTAGTCTGAACGCTTAACATTTACAGGTTGAGTAGCCCTTAACCAAACTGTTTGTGACCAGACGTGTTTTGGATTTCAGATTTATTTTTTTTTTGGATTTTGGAATACCAGTATTTGCATATATGTACATAGAATCATAGAGCTGGAAGAGACCCCAGGGGCCATCGAGTCCAACCCCCTTCTGCCATGCAGGAACACCCATCAAAGCCCTCCCTTTGACAGATGGCCATCCAGCCTCTGCTTAAAAACCTCCAAAGGAGGAGGGGACTCCACCACACTCCATGGAGGCAGCAGATTCCACCGCTGGACAGCTCTGACCATCAGGAAGTTCTTCCTGAGGTTCAGATGGAATCTCCTTTCCTGCAGCTTGAATCCATTGCTCCTTGTCCTAGTCTCTGGAGCTGCAGAGAACAAGCCTGCTCCCTCCTCAACATGACATCCCTTCAAATATTTGAACATGGCTCTCATGTCCACTCTTAACCTTCTCTTCTGCAGACTAAACATATCCAGCCCCCTAAGCCGTTCTTCATAGGGCTTCATGGCTTCCAGACCCTTCACCATTTTGGTTGCCCTCCTCTGGACACGTTCCAGCTTGTCAACATCCTTCTTGAATTGAGGTGCCCAGAACTGGACACAGGTTTTCACAGTATGCATAATGAGATATGATTATGACTATGATTTTATTCAGTATTTTATTAATTGTATTCACTTATTCATTTATATCCCACTTTATATCCCACCTTTTTCTCATTAATGCGGACTCAAGGCATCTTACATTCCAAAAGACATTCCAAAGCAAAAAACCATTTAAAAATCAATGTAAAAGAAATATAAATATAAAAACTCTTTTAAAAAAACAACAAGTAAAGAGAGCCAGATTTGACTGTCAACTCTAGAGATCAGAGTTCGATTTCTCACTCAACCATGGAAACCTACTGAGTGTGTCACACATTTTCGGCCCCAGAGAACCCCAAAGCAATTGTAGCAAAATAATCGCATTTTTGGCTGAGACTTATCACACGATGCTGTTTCTCTTCTTTTCTTCTCTTGGCGGGAAAGCATTTGGAAAGTGTTTCTTTTATTAACACACCCACAAAAATCTGTTCATGACCTCTTTTGTAAAAGAAACGCTTTCCAAATGGTCTCCCACCAGGCAAACAAGAGAAGAGGAGCAACTTCATGTGATGAATCCCAGCCAAAGACACTATTATCCTGCTGTAATTGTGATTTACTTGCTTCTTATGTCCCAAGAATGTTTTCACTTGCCAGCAGAAGGAGAGCAAGGAAAGGAGTCATCCTAACCTTGGGGAGCTGAGCATGTTTAGCTTGGAGAAGAGAAGACTGAGAAGTGACACTGCATCCATCCTTAAATATCTGAAGGCATGCCATATAGAAGATGGAGGGAGCTTCCTTTCTATTGCTCTCAGAAGGAGGACATGAACCAGTGGATTCAAATTGTAGGAAAAGAAATTCCGCCCAAACATTAGGAGGAGCTTCTTGATGGTCAGAGCAGTTCAATATTGGAATCCACTGCTGCCTGGGAGTGTGGTGGAGTCTCCACACTCCCAGGCTCTGGGCACCTCAATTCAAGAAGGATATCGGCAAGCTGGAGCGTGTCCAGAGGAGGGCGACCAAAATGGTGGAGGGTCTGGAAGCCATGAAGCCCTATGAGGAGCGGCTGAGGGAGCTGGGGATGTTTAGTCTGCAGAAGAGAAGGTTAAGAGGGGACATGAGAGCCATGTTTAAATATTTGAAGGGATGTCATTTCAAGGAGGCTAGGACAGGAGGCTAGGACAAGGAGCAAAGGATTCAAGCTGCAGGAAAGGAGATTCCACCTGAATCTCAGGAAGAACGTCCTGATGGTCAGAGCTGTCCAGCAGTGGAATATGTTACCCTGGAGTGTGGTGGAGTCTCCTCCTTCTTTGGAGGTTTTTAAGCAGAGGCTGGATGGCCATCTGTTGGGAATGCTTTGATGGATGTTCCTGCATAGCAGGGGGTTGGACTGGATGGCCCCTGGGGTCCCTTTCAACTCTATGATGCTATGATTCTATGATCCTCCTTCTTAGGAGGTGAGCAGCGGCTCAATGGCTGTCTGTCCAAGGGACAGCTTTGGTTGTGTCTTCCTGCATGGCAGAAGGGGGTTGGACTCAATGGCTCTTGGGATCCCTTCCATGTCTAAGACTATGTGTTTCAAAATGACTTTTACACATTAGAGAGCTGGGCCAAAACTAGCAAAATCAAGTTCAGCAGGGAGGAGTGTGAAGGTACTACACTTGGGCAGAAAAAATGAAATGCCCAAAGGTGGGATGGCTGAAACCCAAGCTGACCACAATGAATGTGAAAGGGATCCAAGGAGTCTTGGTGGACCACACGAGCCACCAATGTGACGCAGCAACTAAAAAAAGCCAATGTGATTCTGAGCTGCATCAATAGGAGTATAGTGTCTCAGTCAAGGGAAGCGATGGTACCTTTCTATTCTGCTTTGGTCAGATCCCACATGTAATAATACTGTGTCCAGTTCAGAAAGGATATTGACAAGCTGGAAGATGTCCAGAGGAGGGCAACCAAAAAGGTAAAAGGCCTGGAAATCATGAAGCTCTATGAGGAGCAGTTTAGCAAGTTGAGTAAGTTTAGTCTGGAGAAGAGAAGGTTAAAAGGCAACATGATAGCTACGTTTAAATATGGAGGATGGAGCAAGCCTGTTTTCTGCTGCTCCAGAGATTAGGACATGGTCTCAAGCTTCAGGAAAAGAAATTCCATCTAATCATTAGGAAGAAGTTCCAGAGGGTAAGAGGAGTTCAACAGTGGAATCTGCTGCTCCCTTGAAGTGTGGTGGAGTCTCCTTCTTTGGAGGTTTTTAAACAGGGGCTGGATGGCCATCTGTCGAAGGGAGTATTTGATGATGTACCCCTACATGGCAGGGGGGCGGGACTCAATGGTCCTTGTGGTCTCTTCCAACTCTATGATTCTATGAGATGGAGAAGGTAGTAGGACCGAGAGAAGGTGCTCTTATGACAGTCGATGGCCATTTCCACACAGGGTAAATAAAACGGTGCAGTGCGTCCTCCACAGAGGACGTCTGCACCTTGGAGCGGACTGGGTCCGGACTACTTACCGTAGATCCGCACCTCAGTCCGCTCCAGAACGACCCCAAGTGGTCCTCCTCCTGATTTTTCAGGTCTTTCAAAATGCCGGCGCGCGCCATTGCGTGCCTGCTCTCCGATACAGATTCGCAGGCTCACACCAATGCGAGCCTGCGATCTGCGGAGGGTGGGCTTTAGGCTGGCGACCTTCAGCAGTTGGTCGAGACCCACGGCCAACCGGAAGCCGCCAGTTTGGACGCCGGAGCAGTGCGGATCTACAATCACGCACTGCTCCTCCTCACCCCGGACCGGACCGGACCGGACCCACAGAAGATCTGGTGAGTAGCCGCAGGGAGCGATTCCTTCGCCGCGTGCGGAAATGTCCTTAGAGTCCCGGTGACGCAGCGGCTAAATGCCGGCACTGCAGCCACAAGGTTGTGAGTTCGATCCTGCCGGGCTCCAAGTTGACTCAGCTTTCCATCCTTCCAGAGGTCAGTAAAACTGAGTACCCAGCTTGTTGGGGGCAATTAGCTAAGACATTGTAAACCGCTTGGAGAACACTTAGCTGATAAGCAGTATAGAAATACACTTGCTATCGCTATTGCTACGAGGCTTTTGTGCCCACATATGCCACTTATATGATGCCAGCTGAGGAGTGTAAAGTTAGACTCGTCTTTTGTTAACCCTGGATTTTGGCAAATGTCTGCTTTCTAACCGGGAAACCTCTCTATCTGATGCCGGTTCACCCCAATTTAGCCAGAATGTTGTTTGGAAAGAGAGAGAGCTTAATGATCTCCTTCGAAATAGAGAGATAGCTTGAGGCAGGAATTTTAAAATGCACCTCTCACACTTCACTATCCCAAAAGAACCTTTCAAAAAAAAAAAAAGTCAAAGAATTTTGCTAGATAGAAAAACAGATTTCTCACCTGAGCAGGTACGTCTTTTTTTAAAAAAAAGTAACAGAAATTGATGGTAGGGAAAGGGGGAGTCCTCATAGATGTGACAAGAAGGAAAGGAACAACCCAGACGGTAATTTGACAGATAGCAGGATCCTTAGAAGTCTTTCCTAGATTTAGTGTGACAAGGAAAGCATTTGAAAAATATAAAGGTGTTTTTAATCATTTGTCTTGCTCCAAGTACTCACAGTGACTATATGTGCCAAAATATGCAGGAAGATGTCATCTTTCACAGCGCCAGGTTCATCTCTGGCCACCCCCTCAAAACAAGAAATACGAGCTGCTGAATTTCAAAACAAATGAGGACTTCTCGATATCCATGGCTTGCTTTAAAAAAAACATTCAGATAGAAAAGTCCAGAGTGTGTTGCCACACCACAAAGAAAATTGCAAAAATAATTAAAGACATGTCTTGGTTTTAAAAACCAACAGAGGAGCTCCTTTTTACAAAATCTTTACATCCACTCAGGCCCCCTGTTTTCCTCCTCGTCCTCTGTCTATGCAGACATCTTTAAGCATCTTTGGCATGCAGAGAGTAGTGACTGAATACAGAAAAACACAGACTTTCAGGGTTATCACAGCAGGAAGTCTACAGCAAACGAGGAAATAAAATCTGACACACCAGATTGGTGTGATTACTTTGTGTCTCCCTTGTTCGCCAGAGGTTAGACTTAGTTCTTGTGGTCCCTCCCAACTCTCCAATTCTATGATCGTTGATAGTCATGATGGTTCATTGAGACTTTCAGGATAAGAGAATTTTAACAGGGAGAAAGGTAGGGTACAACACTGAGGAAGAAAGAATGAAGTGCACAGATACAGTATGGGGGACACCTGGTTTGAAAACAGTACGTGTCGAGGGATCTAGGAGTTTTGTGGACCACAAGCTGAATGTGAGCCAGCAGTGTGATGTGGCAGCTAAAAAAGCCAATGTGATTCTGGGCTTCATAATAGGAGTATAGTGGCATCAAGGGAAGTAATAACAACACTCTATTCTGCTTTGGTTAGACATCACCTGGAATACTGCGTCCAATTCTGGGCACAATTCAAGAAGGATATTGACAAGCTGGAATGCATCCAGAGGAGGGCAACCAAAATGGTAGAAGGCTTGGAAACCATGGAGCCCTATAAGGAGTGGCTTAGGGAGCTGGGGATGTCTAGCCTGACAAAAAGAAGGGTAATAGGAGACATGACAGCCAATAGCTTAAATATTTGAAAGCATGTCATATTGGAGCAAGCTTGTTTTCTGTTGCTGTAGAGACAAGGACACAGAGCAATGGCTTCAAACTCCAGGAAAAGAGATTTCACTTAAACGTCAGGAAGAACGTCCTGACAGTCAGAGTCGTTTGATGGTGGAATCCGCTGCCGTGGAGTGTGTTGGGGTCTCCATCTTTGGAGATTTTTAAACAAAGGCTGGATGAACATTTGCTGGGGTTGCTTTGAGTGCATATCCCTGCATGGCAGGGGGTTGGACTCAAGGGCTGTTGTGGTCTCTTCCAACTCTGTGACTCTATGGCCATTTCCGCACTACACTCTTATAGCACGATTATTCCACTTTCAACATCCTATGGAATCCCGGGGTTTGCAGTTTCGGGAGGGGCCAGCCGGCCCCTCCCGAAACTGCAAAACCCGGGATTCCATAGGATGTTGAAAGTGGAATAATCGCTCTATAAGATGTAGTGCGGAAATGCCTTATGATTCTATGCCCTTGAAGATCCCCTGTCTCACTGTTCCACAGAAGTGAGGAGCATCTGACGCTGCATTTTATCACACTGTTGTCAGGCGAGATGATAAAGCTGCTGTCACAGAGCAGTCATGACTTCACAGCTATGGGACATCCAGGGATTTCTACACTCCCTATGATGTGTTGCTGATGGGGAAGATGGCATTAGGGCATAATGAAAGGTAGATTCATAGCAGCATAGAATCATAGAATAGAATCATAGAATCATAGAGTTGGAAGAGACCCCAGGGGCCATCCAGTCCAACCCCTGCTATGCAGGAACACCCATCAAAACACTCCCAACAGATGGCCATCCAGCCTCTGCTTATAAACCTCCAAAGAAGGAGACTCCACCACACTCCAAGGCAGCAGATTCCACCGCCGGACACTTCTGACTGTCAGGAAGTTCTTCCTGAGGTTCAGGTGGAATCTCCTTTACTGCAGCTTGAATCCATTGCTCCTTGTCCTAGTCTCTGGAGCAGCAGAAAATAAGCCCACTCCCTCCTGAACATGACATCCCTTCAAATATTTAAACCTGGCTATCATGGCCCCTCTTAACTTTCTCTTCTGCAGACTAAACATACCCAGCTCCCTAAGGCGTTATTCGTAGGGCATGGCTTCCAGACCCTTGATAATTTTGGTCGCCCTCCTCTGGACAAGTTCCAGCTTGTCGACACCCTTCTTGAATTGAGGTGCCCAGAACTGGACACAGGATTCCAAATGAGGCCTAACCAATGCAGAATAGAGTAGTATCATTACCTCCCTTGATCTAGACACCACACTCCTATTGATGCAACCAAGAATCGCGTTGGCTTTCTTGGCTGCCGCGTCACACTGCTGACTCATAGAATCACAGAGTCCTAGAATTGGAAGAGACTACAAGGACCATCCGGTCAACCGCATTCCACCATGAGGGAGAACAATATCAAAGCACTCCCTTTCACACATGGCCGCCCAGCCTCTGGTTGAAAACCTCCAAAGATAGAGAAGACTCCACCACAATCCCAGGCAGCAGCGTATCCCACTGTCAAACTGCTCTTACCATCAAGAAGTTCTTCCTAATATTTAGATGGCTTGTGGTCAGCAAATCTGTGGCACATCTGGGGGCCACACAGAATCCAAAAAAGGAAACCACATTTACTAATTCATAACTCTTTCATATTGACAATTGCTATTGAGTCATGATTGGGACACTATTGCCAGAATCATAACGGCTATCATATACAGGATAACTCCAGTCCAAGAAATTCAGCTTAGAAACCTCCAAAAGCTTTTGTTCAGGAACACGAGAGCAACAGTTGCTCATTCTGGCCGCCGCCAGGACTGAAGGCCTCTGGCAAGTACACGCGCCACGTTACAAATTTCCATGCGCAAGCTAATTAAAGTACTCCTTTCTTGCAATGAAGCTGGTAAAATGCGGGCTGGACAGGGCTCCTGTTAGTTGGATCTGTTATTGGTTGACCGACCGAACCCAAAGAGTGATCACGAATGGCTGCTTTTCATCCGGGAGAGAAGTGACTAGCGGGGTGCCACAGGGTCCTGTCCTGGGCCCAGGGCTGTTCCATATCTTCATCAACGACTTGGAGGAAGGAATAGAGGGCAGGCTCATCACATTTGCAGATGACACCACATTGGGAGGGGTTGCTAATACGCCAGAGGACAGGATCAAAATTCAAAATGACCTGGACAGATCGGAGAGCTGGGCCAAGGCTAGCAAAACGAAATTCAACAGAGAGAAGTGTAAGGTCCTACACTTAGGTAGAAAAAATGGAAGACAGAAATATAGGATGGGGGATACGTGTCTGGATAGCAGTACGTGTGAAAGGGATCTAGGAGTCTTCATAGACCACAAGCTGATCACAGCAGTGTGATGCGGCAGCCAAGAAAGCCAATGCAATTCTCAGCCGCATCCATAGGAGTCTGGTGTCTCGATCGAGGGAGGTACTGGTACCACTCTACTCTGCTTTGGTTAGACCTCATCTTGAATCCTGTGTTCAGTTCTGGGCACCCCAATTCAAGAAGGACCTGGTCAAGCTGGAGCAAGTCCAGAGGAGGGCGACCAAAATGGTGAGAGGCCTGGAAGCCGTGCCCTATGAGGACTGGCTTAGGGAGCTGGGGATGCTTAGTCTGCAGAAGAGAAGGTTAAGAGGGGACAGGAGAGCCATGTTTAAATATTTGAAGGGATGTCATGTAGAGGAAGGAGAGGGCTTGTTTTCTGCTGCTCCAGAGACCAGGACAAGGAGCAATGGATTCAAGCTGCAGGAAAGGAGATTCCACCTGAACCTCAGGAAGAACTTCCTGATGGTCAGGGCTGTCCGGCAGTGGAATCTGCTGCCTCGGAGTGTGGTGGAGTCTCTTTCCTTGGAGGTTTTTAAGCAGAGGCTGGATGGCCATCTGTTGGGAGTGTTTTGATGGGTGTTCCTGCAGGGCAGGGGGTTGGACTGGATGTGGTCTCTTCCAACTCTACATTTCTGTGATTCTATGATTCTATGGTTTCCCTAGGTTCAATTCCCACCCGTTAACAGCCTGACCCTGTATCTGCGCTTGCTCTTTCCCTCAGCAGCGTTTGTTAAAACAACATTCCTTCACTTCCCAAAACACTGTTTTCTCATTCATTTTCCATCGTCCCTTTCCAGCCCCTTTCTTTCAAGTGTTCCATGGCATCAAACAGCAAAGTATTATCTGGCAAACAACATGGCATTACACTGCAGGGCAGATTGCAGGGTATTACTTGACATCAAACCTCGAAAGCTTGTTTTCTGCTACCCCAGAGACTAGGGCCATTTCCGCACTAGGCTGTTATAGCGCGATGATTCCACTTGCAACCTCCTATGGAATCCTGGGGTTTGCAGTTTCGGGAGGGGCCGGCCGGCCCCTCCCGAAACTGCAAACCCCAGGATTCCATAGGAGGTTGCAAGTGGAATCATCGCGCTATAACAGCCTAGTGCGGAAATGGCCTTAGACATGAAGCAATGGCTTCCAACTACAGGAAAAGAGATTCCATAGGAAGAACTTCCTGATGGCAAGAGCAGTTTTGACAGTGGAATCTGCTTCTGCCTGGGAATGTGGTGGAGTCTCCTTCCTTGGAGGTTTTTAAACAGAGGTTGGATGGCCATCTCTTAGGAACGTATTCCTGAATGGCAGAATGAGGCTGGACTCATTGGCCCTTGGGGTCTTTCTGACTCTGTGATTCTACGTTGAAATATAAAATATAACATAGGATTTCCAGAACCATGTCTAATGCTACAGAGACTATCAGTATGGATTAAAATACACAAAATGAAGCCACAGGGCGGTAACATTTCAGACTTTTGGGAATGCCTTATAATAACCTGCACGGTCTTTAGCTAATGCCATTAAGAAAGTTGCAGCTCTTCTGGCAATATCAGAATCTTTATTTGAAAGCAAAAGTTCTATTTTAGGGAAGCGGGCAGGCCGGCCCACTGTTTGTACTAGATAACCACAAGGTATTTTCCTTAATTCCCTTTGACAAAGGGCAACCAAACCAATAATGAGCGGAGGAGGAGAAATTATTTACTTTTACTTGCCTAACTAAGTAGCCGATACACAATTCTGGCCAAAATAAAATAAATAGCAAAATTAACAAGGCAGCGGAAAAAGATTTTTTTAAAAAAGAAATCAGGGCAAAATTCTTGCTTGCAACAAGCAAGAAATGGCAGACTTATTCTCTTGTAAATAAGGAAAGCTGGAATATACACAACAGTGCTTTTCAAAGGCACACAATGGCGTACACACACACACACATACAGAGGACCATGTTGCATTATTCTCCTAATTAAGAAATGCACCATTTAGGGCCACAGTATTGCCAAATGTCCATTTGCTAGCAGTCTTGCATACCTCTTAAGCGTGGGGATTTTATACGCAGAAGCTGGGAAGCTGTACTTAGATGGAACACCTGATAATTATTTATGATGTGATTAATATCATCTCAAGGCTGCTTGCAGAACAAATGGCTTTCCCTCCCTTGGCTTACGGGCTGCTGAATGGATTATCTGCCTTTCAACGTGATTGATAATTTCCCCCGCAAACACACACGAAAAAAATGGGGGAATTATAAGAAATGACAAAGGACGGCGGTAAAAGAGAGAGACCAAGGGAGAAAGAGAGAGAGAGAGAGAGAGGCTAATAGAAGGGGGCAGGCGATCAATAGAGAGACAAAAGAGCAGCCTGGACTGCTATTCCTGAATCACTTAACATTCACGAGCGACCGTCAAAAACAAGTCCATAAAACTACTAAACAAGAGGGGGAAAAGAAATCTGGAACAGTAAGGGAGAAAGCAGACAAGAACAGCCTGTGCCATCCCAGAATTCTTCCAGAGGGGTTAGAAACCAGTGGATGTGCTAATGAGTCCTTTCCAGGTGCAGCCAGTGGCTTCCATGTCAGTGAGTTGGATCATCCGCTCTGGGTTTTAGTCTGAACTTTAAAGGAACTATCCAAGGTCCTGATCCCTACCTATCTATGGTCAAGATCCTACACTAGGGTTGTATAATGCATAATTACACATTTGGGCCAAGATCCTAGAATCAAAAAATCATAGAGTCCTAGAGTTGGAAGAGACCCCAGGGGTCATGCAGTCCAACCCCGTCCTCCCATGCAGGAAGACACAACCAAAGCACTCTCTTTGACAGATGGCCATCCACTCTCTCTTGAAAAAAATCCAAAGAAGGAGACTCCCAGGCAGCAGCATATTTCACTGTCAAACTGCTCATACCATCAAGAAGTTCTTCCTAATGTTTTCCTGTCGGTTGAATCCATTGCTCCGCGTCCTAGTCTCTGGAGTAGCAGAAAACAATCTTGCCCCGTGTTCAGTGTGACATCCCTTCAAATCTTTAAACACGGCCATCATGTCCCCTTGTTCCTGGAAGCCTGTGTGCAAACTCCAAACCCATGCCCACTCCCTCGCCTGCCTTACAGCAACAACGTTCGGGGTAGGGGAGAAATGAAACCGACTCTTCTCACTTGATGCTTTCTGTCTCTCTTGCCAAATTTAATTATGCACAGAGTTGTCTGGCTGCCCTCCCCTCCCTCCTCTTTCTCCTTCCTGATGTGCCAGGATCCAGGTTGATTTGCAGTAATTGGTTTCTCACATCCACCTCAAAAGAGTCCTCATTTTTCTGGGATTTAGACGGTTATTGGATAGGATTAAGAGTTCACAGGCAAATAGTTCCTGCATGATCCACAGTTAACACAGACAGTCTCTTTCAACAAAAGTTGCCGGGATTCTGTAGCTTGGGCAAGAGCAGACGGCTGGAGGAAGGATGGCATTTGCAGATGAAGACAACTTTATCGTGCGCATAGAGGCACACAAACACAATTTTCACGCTAGCAGGAAAGAGATTGAAGGGGAAAACCCTCTGTGGCACCCTGGACTCATTGAAACGCATTCACTGGCCACAACCAAAACCTTAGGTATCACAGAATTGTAGGACAAGGAGTAACTCTGCAGCTATGGAGTTCAGTCCCCTGCTAAGTCAGAATCCACAGCTACGGCAACGCCGAGAAATGGCCATCCAGGCGCTGTTTAAAAGCTTGTAAGAAAGGAGAAGAGGCCCAGTGCCATGTAGTGGTTTGGGCATCGGACTATGGCCATTTCCGCACGACACTCTTATAGCGCGATGATTCCACTTTCAACCTCCTATGGAATCCTGGGGTTTGCAGTTCCGGGAGGGGCCGGCCGGCCCCTCCCGGAACTGCAAACCCCAGGATTCCATAGGAGGTTGAAAGCGGAATGATCGCGCTATAACAGTCTAGCGTGGAAATGGCCTATAAGTCTATGGACTACAGATTACAAAAATCTTGGATGAAGAAAATGAAACAAAATTAAGTGACTAGAAGTATAGAATAGAGTCTCAGTAAAGTAAAAAAAAAAAAAAAAAGCTAAAAATTTGGGGCCTTTCTCACCCTAGATAAAAAAAAATGCACACAACTGAGACTGGTTTCTATATGGACTTTTACTCTGAAGTCCGATTATGGTCACTAGAGCTTCTCAACAGACACAGTTGGTATCAAAAGGCAGGCGTGAAGTTCTAAATCCATGGTTTCTGGGACTGGGGAAGATTATATAGCCAAGAGGATAGAAAAGGTACTTTTTGGACCACAGTACCTAGAAACAGTGGGCAGTGAAGAAAGCTGATAGGAATAAAATCAACTCCTTTGAACTGTGGTGCCGGGGAAGAGTTCTACAGATACCCTGGACCAGTTGTGTAGGGATGGGAGGGGCGGTGGAGGCAGTTTGCCCCCGGCAGCAATGTTTTTTGGGGCGGCCCAGCTCATAGCCATGCCTCCACGTGCCGTGGCCCCACCCCCACGCACCTCGGCCATGCCCCCCCTCCACGCACTCCAAGCTCCGCCGCAGCCCTGGATGGCTAAAAAGACAAACAAAGGGGTCCGAGAGCAAATCAAGCCTGAACTCTCCCTAGAAGCCAAGACGACTCATCCGAGGCTGTCCTACTTTGGCCATATCATGGGAAGAACTGACTCATTAAGCAAGACAATAATGCTTGGGAAGGTGGAAAGTGATAGGAAAAGAGGACAAACTTCATTGCAAATGGATAGACTCAGACCATTTCTGCACTGGACTGTTATAGCGCTATGATTCCCCTTGCAACATCCTATGGAATCCTGGGGTTTGCAGTTTCGGGAGGGGCCAGGCGGTCCCTCCCGAAACTGCAAACCCCAGGATTCCATAGGATGTTGAAAGTGGAATCATCAAGCTATAACAGTCCAGTGTGGAAATGGCCTCAATCAAGGAAGACTTGATTCTGAATCTGCAAGACCTGAGCAGGGCGCTTGGGGGGATATAGGGTGAGTCGGAGGTCCCTCATCCATAGGCGTGCCATAAGTTGAAATCTACTTGATGGCAATTAACAACACCCCAGAAAGCACCACCCACCGTGGGGTGTCAGGGGGAATAGTCCAAAAAAAAAAAAAGTAACTAATGAGACCTAATTGCTTAGCTTTCAAAACCAGGCAAGAGGAGGGGTATGAACCAGAATTCTTCCAAGCTCTGGCTACAGTGGGACTTATTTCTAAGCAACCATGTTGTAAATAGGAACCTGATAAAGCCCCCCAAAATTATGAATCGTAGGGCTTGATGGGACAATGAACAGAGACTTTCTTCTTCATCATTCATAATGCAGAAATTTGGCTCTGAATGACCTGCCGAAATCCCCTCCTTTATGGTATTCTCCTTTACATCTGGCCAGCTTCAGGCCACTGTTGCTTCTTTGACTTCTGCACAAAGTTGGGGTGCTGGTGCTGGTGGTAGAGATGACAGTAAAACTTGACAAGTGCACATTGGTAGATAAATAAAAATCAGCAAGCTGTGGAGCGATACAGAGCTCTCCAGCAGGCAGGAACACAGAACAGCGGCCTTGTAGTCCCTGTGTTGTCTTTTCCTTCCTTCCTTCCTTTCTCAGAATGAAAAACGGTTCTGTCCTTAGCAATGTAAACAGGTGCCCTGGGAAATGACACAAACCCTGCTGCAAACTTTGCAGAGTGAAAGGCATCAACTGTTTTCTGTGTGATTTCCCTGGAGCTCGTCTTCTACCCTGAACCTCTTTGACCCCAGAAAATTACCTCTATGGAGAAAATGTCCAGAAGCAGCACTTTGCAGAAGGCCTCACATGCTTCTCGCACGCCCTCGCTTCCCCTTTCCCTTCCCTGCTTTGGAAGAAAAAACAGCAGGAGATGTCATTACTCAAGAGGAATTTGGTCAATCTTTGGACACGCTGCTCCATCTGTGAGCCGGGCAACTCTGCAATCAGGACAACAGAAAGTAATTGGCAGACGGGCAGGACAGGGCGGCATGTAGGAAAAGCAAACAGAGCAACAGAAAGCTGGAGAAACGTGCGCTGCAGAATTGTGGGGCGAGGATGAAGGGTGGTGGGAAAGCCAACTCTCCGGTGACCTCTGGCGCACAAAGGAGTGCAAGCAGGGAAGCTTTGAGAGCTGCTCAAAGAGAGAAGGAGAGCACAGATTAGCCATTTCTGCACTAGCCTGTTGTAGTGCTATTATTCCACTTTCAACCTCCTATGGAATCCTGGGGTTTGCAGTTTAGGGAGGGGCTTTAGGTCCCTCCCTAAACTGCAAACCCCAGGATTCCCCAGGACGTTGAAAGTAGAATAATAGCGCTATAATAGGCTAGTGCGGAAATGTCCATGTCTTTGAGCGTACACGTATGACACACTTCTGGCGTTGTTCCTACTAGGGATGGAAAAACTATTCACCATTACGTCTTTCCTGGCCATAGAAATGGTTTCACAACACCCAGGAAATTCAGTCAAGACAAACACAGACACAAGAAATGTTTGAAGAAATAATTCTGTTCCGGAATGATGTTGTGTGCTGCTTTCAAGTCGTTTCTGACTTACGGCAACCCTAAGACAAGGCTATCGTGCAGTTGTCTTGGCTTGTTTTCTTCAGAGGGGGTTTGCCCTTGCCTTCTTCTGAGGCTGAGAGAGTATGACTTTTGCCCAAGGTCAGCCCGTGGGCTTCTGTGGCTCCGTGGGGCTTTGACCCTCAGTCTCCCAGAGTCCTAGTCCAACAGTTGAACCACTACGCTACATCATGGCTCTGAAATACATGTGAGTTTTTGTGTTAAAAAATATTTTTGTTTAACGAGCAAGGGTTCCATAGATATACATAGATTTTTTTGTGTGTGCGCACAAATTGTGTTTTGTGCAAAAATTGTAGTAACTGTTCTGTATTCACAATTGCTACTTTAGGTCATTTCCGCGCTAGTCTCTTATAGCGCGATGATTCCCCTTTCAACATCCTCTGGAATCCTGGGGTTTGCAGTTTCGGGAGGGGCCAGGCGGCCCCTCCCGAAACTGCAAACCCCAGGATTCCAGAGGATGTTGAAAGGGGAATCATCGCGCTGTAACAGCCTAGTGCGGAAATAGCTCCAGTCACGATTGTGACATCATAGAATCATAGAATCATAGAGTCGAGAGCCCAAGGGGGCATCTAGTCCAACCCCCCTTCTGCAATGCAGGAAGACACCATCCAAGCACTCCCTTTGACAAACCTCCAACCTCTGTTTAAAATTAACCTCCTAGATAGTCCGTTCACCCTCTGGGCTAGTCTGTTCCACTCCGGAATAGCTCTTCCAATAAAGAAGTTCTTCCTAATGTTTAAATGGAATCTCTTATAATTTGGAATCCATTCGTTCATGTTCTAGTCTCTGGAGCAGGCGAAGACAAGCTTGCTCTATATTCCATGTAGTATCTGTAACAGAAAAAGAAATAATATAAAGAAAATTCAGACTTGGGAGGTCTCCATTTGCAGACTGAGCTACTACAGTCCAGGCAAGGCTGCGTTTTATCTCCCTGTTTAATACACTTAGAATCAAAAAATTATAGAACTGTAATGCTGGAAGACAAGAGACATCAAGTCCATTCCCAGCCATGAAGGAATACACTATCAAAGCATTTCTGACAAATGGCCATCCAACTTCTCTTTAAAAACCAACTTCTTCCACACTCTGAGGCAGCATATTTTACTGTGAAACTGCTCTTACAGTCAGCAAGGTCTTCCTGTTTAGGTGGAATCTCCTTTCCTGAAGTTTGAAGCCACTGTTCCATGTCCTAGTCTCTAGAGCAGCAGAAAACAAGCTTGCTCCATCTTCCCTATGACATCCCTTCAACTATTTAAACATAGCTGTCATGTCGCCTCTTAACCTTCTCTTTTCCAGGCTAAACATGCCCAGCTTCCTCAGCCGCTCTTCATAGGGCTTCATAGTTTCCAGACCCTTCACCATTTTAGTCACTCTCCTCTGGACACGTTCCAGCTTGTCCATATCCTTCCTGAACTGTGGTATCAGAACTGGGCACGGTATTGTTCCAGGTGGGTCTGACCGAAGCAGAATAGAGTTGTACTATCACTTCTCCTGACCTAGACGTCTATTGATGCAGCCTAGAATATCATTTGTCTTATTTTGTCCCTCAAAATCAGATGTGGTTTGCACAAAAAACCGTGGGAAAGCACTGGGGAAACTCATAGGCACACCACCCTACAATCCAAAGGAAAACTCCTTTTGCAAACATAATGGGAGGTTAATTCCCAGGCTACAACATGTCTCCTTCCCTGCCATCTTAGGTTGTAGCCCTGACCCTCTTGATGGCCTCTGGGGAAATCCTGGAGTGCTCTGAGTCCGTGAATCCGGAGCTCCACCAGGCGGCCTGCGTTCACCTGGGCTGTTTGGGCATCATCCTCAGCATCACCTTCCAGTGCGTGCCGGAGTTCTACCTGCAAGAGACCACCTTCCCATCTACTCTGACAGAGGTAAGGTCCGAACAGCAGTATCATGGCATTGCCAGGTTTTCATAATAGCAATTTAAGGGGCAGCTGACATTCACGACCGTCAGAGTCGACAAGCCGGAAATAGCTCTTAAGAAGTTTGGGTCCTACCTAAATACCAAAGTATAGATTTCAGCTAACCTAGCAATGCATTTCTCTCATACCCTCCAACTGTCCTGATCTGGCAGAGACCGTCCCAGTTAGGCACCTGTCATCCGCCTTTTTTGGCTGCTTTTAAAATGTCCCAGTTCCTCTGTCGTCCTCCCACTTTTGCCCTGCCACCTCAGCTTGTTTTAGTAGCCGCACACTGAGTTCAAAAATGCAAAAATGGTTTGTTTTGCAAAAGTGCAAAAGTAGAGAACCTTGCCCGTCACGGGAGATTGAGAAAGCAAACTGCTGTAACCTCTCCCAGCTTATCTGTTTAGTGGGAACACTCTCAGATAGTCTGGAGTTCGTTAATACGTTTTGCCATCTTCATCACACTCTGATGTTGCTTGGCCACACATGTCTTTGGCCATTTCCTCACTAGATGTTATAGCGCTATGATTCCACTTTCAACATCCTATGGAATCCTGGGGTTTGCAGCTTGGGGAGGAGCCGAGAGTCCCTCCCCAAACTGCAAACCCCAAATTCCATAGGATGTTGAAAGTGGGATCATAGTGCTATAAAAGCCTAATGTAGAAGTCTGGCTAGTTTTCTGCTATGAGATGTTGGAGGATGTGTTTTCTACCACATTGTGAAGCAAATTCTTCCACTACCATGGTCCAAAAACATCAAATGGAAAATTGCAGAAATAAACAATTTGTAAGTTTTAAATTCATACATTTTAAAGTGTGTGCCGTTCTGAGTTGTGTGATGAAATCTTGTGCATCCCTTTAATAGTCATCTCAGTTATCAGGCTGACTGTTGTGGCGTCACAGCACTTGTGTTCTTTTATACAGTACTTTTATTGTAACGTTTATTGCAGTATATTGTTATAATTGTTCTGTTTTATTAGTGTTCATCTCTTGCTGTGCCTAATTCATAAGTTAAACTTTATCATAGATATGTATATGGGGGAAAGGTTTGGTACTGTCCAGTACTATCGGGTTTGGTATTAACAGGGGTTTCAGGCATGCATGGAGGGCTGTCTTGGAACATATCCCCTGTGTATAAGGGGGAGATTATTGAACAGCTAAAACCCATTTGATACTAAACTCCTTTAATGAACAATTCAATTGAAGAAACCAAATGAAAACAGTTTAAAAATACATTGAAACAGAGGCCATTTCTGCCCTACACTGTTATAGTGCTCTTATTCCACTTTCAACATCCTGTGGAATTCTGGAGTTTGTAGTTTCCTGAGGTCCAAGAGCTCTCTGGCTAAGAATTCGAAGGTCCCTCCCTAAACTGCAAACCCCAGGACTCCACAGGAGGTTGAAAGTGGAATAATAGCGCTGGAACAGTGTAGTGCGGAAATGGCCAGGGAAAAAGGACAAAAGCACAAAACACCCCATTAAAAGAGTTTTTTGCCCCGGGAAGCTAAGAGCCAAAGGCCTGCCTCAGTTCAAAGGCCTTTGTCTGCCAGTAGAAAGAGGGAAGAAACGGGGCGGCTGGAGCCTCCCGTGGGAGGGGATTCCACAATTTGGGAGCAGCCGCCGAAAAGACTCTGCCCAGCATCCTCACTGGGATGGTGGGATGGAGAGAAAAACTCTTAGAGAGCTGGGGATGTTTAGTCTGCAGAAGAGGAGGTTAAGAGGGGACATGAGAGCCATGTTTAAATATTTGAAGGGATGTCATGTTGAGGAGGGAGCAGGCTTGTTTTCTGCTGCTCCAGAGACCAGGACAAGGAGCAATGGATTCAAGCTGCAGGAAAGGAGAGTCCACGTGAACCTCAGGAAGAACTTCCTGACAGTCAGGGCTGTCCAGCAGTGGAATACGCTGCCTCGGAGCGTAGTGGAGTCTCTTTCTTTGGAGATTTTTAAGGAGAGGCTGGATGGCCATCTGTCGGGAGTGCTTTGAAGGGTGTTCCTGCATAGCAGGGGGTTGGACTGGATGGCCCCAGGGGTCTCTTCCAACTCTACATTTCTATGATTCTATGAAGTCCTGCCTTGAAGATCTCAAATTTTGGGCCAGCTCTTATAAGTAGACACAGTCTTTCAGATAACCTGGATGCCAGCCATGTATGGCTTGGAAGGCCGTCGCCAGCACTTTGAATTGTGCCCAGAAAAGAATCGTACCGCACCAGAGAAGAACGAAGAGCTGCCTTCGTAATGGTTACGCATCAGAACCCTCCTTGTGCAACACTGAACTGCATACATCCCTTGTACGGGGGTCAAATTTACTATTACACAATGGATGTATTCAGTTCAAAATGATCAAAGAGAGCCACTGCGGTACGGTGCTTTGAGCTTTGGCCAGGCCCCTCCCGAAACTGCAAACCCCAGGAATCCATGGGATGTTGAACAGTCTAGTGCGGAAATGGCCTGTAACAGGCTAGTGTGGAAATGGCCTATGTCAGAAACGACTTGGAGACGTACAATAATAACATAAGAGCCAAAACAGAACAAAGACAGGTGAAAGGAAGCTTACGTTTCCCTATGAAACCAAAAAAGATTCCAGTTGATCTGATAATTTTGGGGAAATGGTGTGCCTTCTCTATAAAACAGATTCTGTCTTCTGTCTCGTAAAAATCTACATTATATCAACGCAGGCTTCAGGAACAGCTCTTGGCAGGACAAACAAGGCCTCCTCGACCATTTCAGCCAGAATGCAATGGCACTTAGTTAATGAATATTCTTCCCACACACGCGCCCCGTCTCTCCCCATGTGTCTCATTTGTTAGGAAATCTTTTAAGCTGAAGACTTTAACTAGGAAGATTAAATGACTTGCAGGGAGTATCTATTCTTTGGAAACAGATTTTTCAGTGTTGACTCTGTGTGTGTGTGTTTTGCTCTGTCTGCCTCAGAATTTTTAACCATTGCTTTGCCACACATTGGGCAGAAAGGTGCATTTTCATGGAATCATAGGATCCTAGAGTTGGAAGAGACCCCCAAAGGACATCCAGTCCAACCCCTTTCGGCCATACAGGAAGACACCATCAAAGCACTCCCTTTGACACATGGCCCTCCGGCTTCTGTTTAAAAGCCTTCAAAGAAGGAGACTCCAACACACTCCATGGAGGCAGCAGCCTATTCTCCTGTCAAACTGCTCTTACCCTTAGGAAGTTATTCCTAAGATTTCAGTGGAATCTCTTTTCCTGTAGCCTGAAGTCATTGCTCCATGTCCTAGTTTCTGGTGCAGCAGAAAACAGGTTTGCTCCATTCTCCATGTGACATCCCTTCCAATATTTAAACATGGCTGTCGTATCTCATCTTAACCTTCTCTTCTCCTGGCTAACATCCCCAGCTCGCCACTCCTCACAGGGCTTCATGGTTTCCAGATCTTTTACCAATTTATTTGCCCTCCTCTGGACACCTTCCAGCTTGTCAATATCCATCCTGAATTGTGGTTCCCACAACTGGACACAGGAACCCAGGTGGAATCTGACCAAAGCAGAACACAGTGGTGCTTTAACTTCCCTTGACCTAGATACTAGACTCCTATTGATGCAGCCCAGAATCACATTGGCCATTTTAGCTGCCGCATCACACAACTGACTCATGCTCAGCTGTGGTCTAGTAAGACTCCTATGAATCTTTTTATGAAAATGTCAGGAGAAGATTGCCAGGTCAGAGCTGACTTGAAGGCATATTACAACAAAGACCATACCTCATGAAAAGACAGGAATTGAATCAACTCATTTGAACGACAGTGCTGGAGATATCTGCAGTGTGTAATGGTTTGACTGATGAGCAAGAAGTCCAGGAGACCAGGATTCAAGTCCCCACTCAGCTGTGAAACCCACTGGTTGACCTCAAGGAAGTCACATCTTCTCAGCCTCAGAGGAAAGCCATAGCCAACCTTGTTTCAATAAAATTTGCCAAGAAAACCACAAGACAGGAGTCTACGTAAATCAACTTGCCAGTTTCTTTCATCCAGTCAACTTGAAGAGAGAGATATCATGGCGTGACAGTTTGAGTATTGAACTAGGACTCCAGAAGGCCAGGGTTCGAATCCCTGTACACCCATAGAAATCCCACTAAATGACTTTAGGCAAGTCACCTTCTCTCAGCCTCAGAGGAAGACAATGACAAACCCCTTCTTGCCAAGAAAACCCTGCAATAGGGTCTCCTAAGGCCTCCATAACAACTTGAAGGTACACAGTAACAACAACATACGAAGTATGATGTACAAGTTAAAACAGATTTAAAAAATTAAAACAGTTTTAAAGCCATATGCATTAGCATATTGAGATAAATCAGTGAACGCCTTTGGCGCGCACACTTTTACATTTACTACCTAACCTTAGCAAGACTTAATTGCTTCTCCCTTGAAGCCATCCAGACTCAATCTGCCTGTCCACAACATCTAGGTAGGGTTGGCACTACATTATTCCACCCTCTCTCTTGATAGGTTGACTTGCCACAGCTGTGGTCACTCACCACAACTGTGGCATGTTTCTTTTCCTGCCGCGAGACATCCTTGGGTACGTCTGCAGCAAATGCAAGCTGGTCGTCCTCTTGGAGGAGAAGGTTCAACAGCTGGAGGCATGCGTTTCAAATCTTCGCCTTATTAGGCAGGGAGAGGAGTCCTTGGGTAGGGCGGAGAGGACCTTTTTGAAGACGGAATGCACGGAGGAGCTAGTGGACAAAGAAGCCGGTTCACGAAAGAGGGAGACGGACGCTTGGAGGAATGTGACACGCAGGAGTAGAAAGCCAAGGTGTCATACGGAGACTCTTGAGCTACAGAATCGCTTCCAAGTTCTTGATTTTATTAATGACAAAGTGGAACAGCAGGAATAGGTCATGGAACGTCATCCGGAGGAAATCCAGCATCAGCAACAGGAACCCCAACACCAGCAGAACAGCATCCAACAGCATCAGCACCAACACTCTGAGCATGAACAGAAAGTTCAGGCGGCCGTGAGGGAATCTGGTCATCGAGTAACCCCAGACAAGCCTCAGAGGAGACGAGTTCTAGTGGTTGGGAACTCTTTATTGAGAAACGGAACCAATCATTTGCAACCCGGACAGAATCAATCGTGAGGTGTGCTATCTTCCTGGGGCCAAAATCAATGACATAACGGAGAGGCTAATGAGACTGGTCAAGCCCACTGACCGTAACCTCCTCCTTTTGGTTCACGTGGGAACCAATGACACAGCAAGGCGCAGCTTTCACCGCATCACGAAGGATTACGAGCTTATGGGTAGGAAGCTGAAGGACCTTCGTGCGCAGGTTGTCATTTCATCTCTTCTCCCGGTGGAAGGACATGGCCCACGAAGGGAAAGAAGAATAGTGGAGATCAACAACTGGCTCCGAAGATGGTGCCGCCGGGAGCGGTTTGGATTTTTGGATCATGGCCTCCATTTCCACGAAGATGGTCTTCTGGCAAGGGATGGCCTGCACCTCACAACCGTCGGCCAGAACGTTTTTGCTAACAGTCTCGCAAAACGGATCAAGAGGTCTTTAAACTGAGTTTGACTGGGAAGGGAGACAGTATTATTCTGGGCGAGGATTCAGTGAGTACTGTGAAAAACAGCCCACGTGATATAGATAGGGCAGGTCAAGTAGAACTAGAGACCAACAGGGAGAGGGAAAGTAACTTTAGTACAGGAATTCCACGAAGGGCACATTGTCTGAAGTGTCTCTACACTAATGCACAGAACACGGGCAATAAGCAAGAAGAACTCCAACTCTTACTACAACAACAACAAAAAAATGATGTAATAGGCATCACTGAAACCTGGTGGGATGAATCTCATGATTGGAACGTAGGAATAGGGGGGTATAATCTGTTTCGGAGAAATAGACCAAACAAGAAAGGAGGAGGAGTAGCCTTATATGTCAAGGATGTTTTCACCTGTGAGGAGATCCAGGATTTAAATCTGGGAAGCCAAGTTGAGAGCATCTGGGTGAGAATTAAGGGAGTGAGAAACAATAGGGATGTGGTCGTGGGGGGTTGCTACAGGCCTCTGGGCCATCCTGAGGACTTGGATGAGGCCTTCCTGGAGCAGATGGCCACACATTCAAAAAGGAGAGATGTCGTGTTAGTGGGAGATTTCAATTACCCTGATATTTGTTGGCAGTCAAATTCTGCAAAGACCGCAAGGCCCAACAGGTTCCTTGCTTGCCTTGCAGACAATTTCGTGGTCCAGAAGGTGGAAGAGGAGATAAGGGGATCGGCTATTTTAGATCTGATGCTGACCAACAGGGATGACCTAGCTCAGTGGTTCTCCACCTGTGGGTCCCCAGATGTTTGTGGACTTCAGCTCCCAGAAGCCCTGAGCATTGGCCATAGTGGCTGGGGCTTCTGGGAGTTGAAGTCCACGAACATCTGGGGACCCACAGGTTGAGAGCCACTGACCTAGTTGATGAGGTGAAGGTGGTGGGATCCTTAGGAGGGAGTGACCATGCTCTTTTGGGGTTTGTCGTTCAGTGGGAAGGAGAAGCCGAGTGTAGCCAGACACACGTCCTAACCTTTAAGAAAGCTGATTTCTCTAAGCTGATTTAGGGAGTTACTTGCTGAAATCCCATGGTCAAGAATACTAAAAGAGAAAGGCGTTCATGACGGATGGGAGTTTCTTAAAAGTGAGATACTGAAGGCACAATTGAAAACTGTGCCAACAAGGAGAAAAAATGGCAGGTCTCTAAAGAAACTGGAATGGTTGGCTGAAGAACTCTCAGCTGAGCTAAGTGTTCAAAGAAACATGCACAGGAAAAGGAAAAATGGTGAAACCACCCAAGAGAAATTCAAGCAAATAGCCAGGAGATGTAGGGAGAAGGTCAGAAAAGCTAAAGCGCAGAATGAACTCAGGCTTGCCAGAGACGTCAAAAACAATAAAAAGGGCTTTTTTAGATATGTCCGCAGCAAAAGGAAAAACAGGGAAATGATAGGATCACTGATGGAGAAGGTGACCAATTAATAACGGGGGGAAGTGAGAAGGCAGAACTACTCAATACCTTCTTTGCCTCAGTTTTCTCCCAGAGGGATAGAAGTACCCAACCTGGGGCGTGGGGAGCAGGTGAGAAGATGCAGCACAGAATAAGTAGAGAAGTAGTACAGGGATATCTGGCTAAACTAGATGAATTCAAGTCCCCAGGGCCAGATGGATTACATCCAACAATATTAAAAGAGCTGGCAGAAGTCATTTCTGAACCACTTGCAACAATCTTTGAGAAATCTTGAAGAACAGGAGAAGTCCCAGCAGACTGGAGGAGGGCAAATGTCATCCCCATCTTCAAGAAGGGGAAAAAAGAGGACCCTAATAATTATTGCCTGGTCAGCCTGATATCAATACCAGGAAAGATCCTAGAGCAGATCATTGAACAGTCAGTTTGTAATTACTTAGAAAGCAATGCTGTAATCACTAAAAGCCAGCATGGATTTATCAGAAATAAGTCATGCCAGACTAATCTTATCTCTTTTTATGATAGGGTTGCAAGCTTGATAGATGAAGGGAATGCTGTCAGTGTGGCATATCTTGATTTCAGTAAGGCTTCTGACAAAGTTCCCCATGACATTCTTGCAAAGAAGCTAGTAAAATGCAGGCTGGACAGGGCTACTGTTAGGTGGATCTGTAATTGGTTGACCAACTGAACCCAAAGGATGATCACTAATGGCTGCTTTTCATCCTGGAGAGAAGTGACTGGTGGGGTGCCACAGGGTTCTGTCCTGGGCCCAGGGCTATTCAACATCTTCATCAATGACTTGGATGAAGGAGTGGAGAGCATGCTGATCAAATTTGCAGATAACACCCAATTGGGAGGACAGGATCAAATTTCAAACTGACCTGGACAGATTGGAGAGCTGGGCCAAAGCTAACCAAATGAATTTCAACAGAGAGAAATGTAAGATCCTACACTTAGGCAGAAAAAATGGAAGGCACAAATACAGGATGGGGGACACATGGCTGGACAGCAGTACATGTGAAAGGGATCTAGGAGTCTTGGTAGATCACAAGCTGAACATGAGTCAGCAGTGTGATGCAGCAGCCAAGAAAGCCAACGCGATTCTTGGTTGCATCCATAGGAGTATGATGTCCAGATCAAGGGAGGTAATGGCCCCACTCTATTCTGCATTGGTTAGGCCTCATTTGGTATCCTGTGTCCAGTTCTGGGCACCTCAATTCAAGAAGGATATCAACAAGCTGGAACGTGTCCAGAGGAGGGCGACCAAAATGGTGAAGGGTCTGGAAGCCATGAAGCCCTATGAAGAATGCCTTAGGGATCTGGGAATGTTTAGTCTGCAGAAGAGAAGGTTAAGAGGGGACACGATAGCCATGTTTAAATATTTAAAGGGATGCTATGTTGAGGAGGGAGCAGAATTGTTCTCTTCCAATCCAGAGACCAGGACAAGGAGCAATGGATTCAAGCTGCAGGAAAAGAGATTCCACTTGAACCTCAGGAAGAGCTTCCTGATGGTCAGAGCTGTCCGGCAGTGGTATATGCTGCCTCGGAATGTGGCGGAGTCTCCTTCTTTGGAGGTTTTTAAGCAGAGGCTGGATGGCCATCTGTTGGGAATGCTTTGATGGGTGTTCCTGCATAGCAGGGGGCTGGACTGGATGGCCCCTGGGGTCTCTTCCAGCTCTAGGATTCTATGATTTTAACCACAAAGACTTTAATAAACAGCCATGGTGCCTAAATGGAAATAGTGTAGGCGCTAACTGGGTCTCCAAAGGGAGGGCATTCCTCCACCACAAAGGCACAGTGTTCCACAACTAATACATAATTGCATGAGGGTTTATTTACAATACATAAACCTGATGAAGGATCTCAGCCAATGTATCGAGGCAGCAGTGACTGGTGCTTTCTAGGTCAATGAGATGGTGAAAATGCTCCACATTTTGGTCCAAACTTTAAAGGAGTTGCTTATGGTGCTTAGCCCTATCCCTGAAACAGGTTCAGCACCTTGGACAGCTCCCTTACAGCTTGGATTGGAACCCAGAACAGAGTCACTTAACATCCCCTTTACCCGGGAGCCCCCAGACCTTGCTGTGTCCATAAAATCATCAAGGTCAGAAAGGGACTGAGCAAAAACACCATCAGAATATGCAATTGCTCCTTCCTCTTCCCTCATGGGCAGGAGAGTCAGGATTCACTTTGCAAAGTGCAAAGACAGAAGTGTCAGCCCGCTTTGTTCGCTTAATTACCTTCATCGCTGTTCTCTGTCTGGCTACTGTGCCAAAAAACCGTTGAACATTGCGTGGCATCCTTGCTTGGCTGGAGATAATTTTGGAAACTTTTTTGACATGGGAGCCTTTTGTATGCAAAGCAGATGCTCTGCTGCGAAGATAGTGTCACCGTATGCACTCCTTTCAGCCAAAGAGAAGACATTCATTCAGGGGATGGTGATGAATTGAGAGTCTGAATCACAGCTGACCTCTGCGGGCATTTTTTAAAAATATTTTTATTAAATTTATTAAAGTCTAATTACAAAGGAAACAGTGTGGCGGGAGGGTGTGCCTATTGGGTTAGGATTTTGAAGAGACCAGAGTTCAAATCCCTGCTCAGCCGTGGAGACCCATAGGTGAGTCATACTTTCTCAGCCACAGAGGAAGGGAATTGCAAAGCTCCTTTGAATAAATCTTGCCAGGTGAACCCTATGGCAAGGTCAGCATGGGAGTCCATAGGCACCTGAGGTTGCTGTTATTGGCTATCAAGTTGGCTTCAACCAAAGATGGACTTCTGATACACCCAGTGACTCCAAGAATCACAGAATTCTAGAGCTGGAAGGGGCTCCATTGGCCTTTGGGTCCAACCTCCTGCTCAATGGAGGATCTTTGGCTAAAGCATTCCCTGCAGGCAGCTGTCAGCAACAACTCTGAAAAGGTCTTACAAACTGGGGGACTGGAGCTTCTTTGGTCGGGTCACTCCATCGGCATCAGGGTCTTCCCCTTTTCCTACTGCTTCCACTTCTTGTCAACTTGCTAGCATCTTTTTCCTGTTCTTAACAGCCCAGGCGTCATTCCTCTGTCCCAGGTCCCAGGCAGGACCTTTCCCATCAGCCACAACACAGAGGTATGAATGGGACAATACTTACTGCAGGCAGCGTAGGTGGAAAAGAGAAAGCCCAGGGGACTGGGAGCATTTATATACCAAGGATGCTTCAATTAGGCAAACAGCTAGGCTGCCAGCTTATATAAACAGGGGAAGGGATGGGAAAAAGTTGTTGAAGACAACTGATGTTATCAGCGAAAGCAGCACGCTTCATGTTCAGATCCCTTGCTCATGTTCCTGGAAACCTTGAACCTTGCCTTGCTACTGGACTCTCGCTCTGCATTTTCTATGATCTCGAGCTGCAAAAACAAGGACCAGTAACTGGCCAACAAACTGTTATAAACTTTGCTCGTGGCTAATGACAAAAGGCTCCAATTGGAGAGTTGTAAACCTTGGCTGGCTTGTTTTCTGTGGCTCCAGAGACTGGGACACAGAGCTGTGCCTGTCCCTTCTTCCCTCCCTCCAAGGCCAGGGCAATGGCGGCAGGATTGGAAGTAAGGCACAGGACACCAGTTCAAATCTTGCAAACTTAGGGCTTGCAAACTTAGGGCCATGGCTTCCTTGGTTGAGTCCATCTGCTTACACTGCAAGTCTCCCTCTTTTCCTACAGCCTTCCACTTTTCAATGTATTATCATCTTTTCCAATAATCCATCTCCTGATACGTCCAAAGTTCAATGCCCTCACTTCAGTCATTGTGGCTTCTAGGGAGAGTTCAGGCTTGATTTGTTCTTGGGACCATTTATTTGTCTTTTTAGCAGTCCAGGGTATCCCCAGGACTCTCCTTCAACATAACTTTCCAAATGAATTTATTTTCTTCCCCTCCACTTTTTTCATTTAAAGCAGTGGTTCTCAACCTGTGGGTCCCCAGATGTTTTTGGACTTCAGCTCCCAGAAACCCCAGCCACTATGGTCAATGCTCAGGGCTTCTGGGAGCTGAAGTCTGAAAACATCTGGGGACCCACAGGTTGAGAACCACTGATTTAAAGAATAGCAAGTTTTATTTGGTGTAAACTTACATGGGCTGCAGGCCACTTTGCCAAATGCATGAAGTGCTGCCTGATTTGGCAGAAGGATGAGGATGAGGATGATGAGGATAGAATCACAGGAGCACATGTTCTCTGTGACCTGCTTTCCCGGGAAGATTTGTGTTGGATTTTGCCAGCCCTGCTGTTTAGCCAAGGAGAGAACCTGATGACTGAAGACAGATGTGGCCCCAAAATAGATCCTGGACAGATTCTGCTTTTGACAGATGCTTGCTGGAGCATCATCTCCAGCCAAAGGTGTATTTTTAACCTCCTGGCCAAGAGGGAAAGTCTCCGTAGCTGGCAGCACAAGCCCTGCAGAGAGGAGGCAACTGTTTTTAACCTTTGAATGACATTGAACTGAGTAGCCAGAGGGCAGGCTTGTATTTATCATGAGAGGCACACAATGGAAGGGGGCGGCCAGAAATAATCTCTCAGAGCTTCTGGGTCTTCTGTACATGAGCAGAGAAGCCATAAAGTAGCAGGGTAGCAAATCTCCTCAATAGCAAAAGATGACATTAAAAGGCCTTCCTGTTCCACAAAACCTTTCTTTGCAAGAAACCTCTGCAGGGATCGGAAGTGTTTCTTTTCTGCGGACAAGAGCACCCCAATTCACCTGGATGACCTAGATCAAGGAAAGTAATAGCCCCACTCCGTTCTGCTTTGGTCAGACCTCACCTGGAATATTGGGTCCAGTTCTGGGCACCTCAATTCAAGAAGACATTGACCAGCTGGAAGGGGTCCAGAGGAGGGCATCCAATATGGTAGATGGACTGGGAACCAGACCCTATGAAGAGTGGCTTAGGGAGCTGGGTATGTTTAGCCTGGAGAAGAGAAGGGCCATTTCCGCACTGGACTGTTATAGCGCTTTGATTCCACATTCAACATCCTATGGAATCCTGGGGTTTGCAGTTCCGGGAGGGGCCGACTGGCCCCTCCCGGAACTGCAAACCCCAGGATTCCATAGGATGTTGAATGTAGAATCAAAGCGCTTTAACAGTCCAGTGCGGAAATGGCCAAGGTGAAGAGGTGACATGAGGGCCATGTGTCAATATTTGAAAGGAAGTCAAATGGAAGGTGGCACAAGCTTATTTTCTGTGGCTCCAGAGACTGGGACACAGAGTTGTGTCTGCCTCTTCTTGTCTCCCTCCCAGGCCAGGGCAGTGGCAGTAGGAATGGAAATAAGGCCTTCCATATGCTTCTGGCCTTGGTATGACTTTCCCACCAAATGCCCGTGGGAAGGTGGTGGGGCTAAGCCTAAAGCTGAGCAACCCCTCAATGGATGAGCTAGAATTCAAACTCGGATCAAGAACTGGGCCACTGGGTGACTCTGGGTGCCCATGGCACTGAGATTTCACAGCTCCCTCCATTGTTCACATTGCAGTCACAGCTTCCTCTTCAGCCCGTTCTCCACATATTGCCTTCCTTTCCATCCTCTGCAGCCCGTTTTCCACCAGGTACATAAATGCTCTGAAGTATTACCCTGTTTTCTTCTGTCCCCAAAGCTTTTCCCTCTTCGCTGCCACTGTTGGGTGGGACAGCGGAAGGAGGGAGAGACAGTTTATCCCTCTTTCCATTTGCCCCCCCCTCCCCTTCTGTTAGGCACATGATCACATTATGTGCCTCATTGCTCCTAGTTTTGCACATGAGTTTCAGGAATGGCTTATGCAAACATCTGTTTGCATAAGCCATTCCGGAAACTCATGTGCAAAACTGAGAGCAATGAGATTCCTCTAACGTCCTGTAGCTGCTGCGCTCCACCGACTGCCTGCCCTCTAGATGCCTCTCTGTGGACTGCAGTTGTTCAACATATTTTTCTTCTCCTCCATTTGCTGCATCCAATTTGGGCTTGTTAGCTCTCCTGTTCCTTTAGCCTCAAGCACATCATGATGAGGATAATAACGAGAGGGGTTTTGGAAAGCCCAGAGTGATTTCATCCTTCACTTGATACAGGCGCTTCTCCATCCTGCGATGTGGAATTTTAAATAAACAAAGCTACAAGGAGCTCGCTATGAAAACCAAACAGGTCCAGAGATTTTAATAGGGTTTTTCCAACATAATGATGAACAGCCTTAAGGCAAAACTACTATGGGGTTTTCTTGGCAAGTTTTCCTCTTTGGGAGTTTGCCACAGCTGTCCTCTTAGGCTGCTGAGAGAATATGGCTGTTTCCACACATTTCCTTCCACATTCCATAGCGGAAGTGGAATCATCATGCTATAACAGACTCGTGCGGAAATGGCCTATATCTGGCCCAAGGGGCCCCGGTGGGTTTCCAAGGCTGAAGAAGGATTTGAAGGCTGATTTCTCAGAATCCTAGAACAATATTCAAACCACTACAGTGGTCTGGCTCTCTTTTGGGAGTGAAAAATTTCACACTAGAGTATTGGCACTGGATTACCCCTTTGCCCAAAAGCTTGGTGACCAAAATGGTCAAAGGCCTGGAAACCACCATGAGGCCCTATGAGGAGTGGCTAAGGGAGCTGGGCGTGTTATGAGAAGAGAAGGTTAAGAGGTGACATGATAGCCATGTTTAAATAGTTGAAAGGATGTCATAGGAAAGATGGAGCAAGCTTGTTTTCTGCTGCTCCGGAGACCAGGACATGGAACAATGCCTTCAAACTTCATAAAAAGGGATTCCACCTAAACATTAGGAAGAATTTCCTGATGGTTGAAAGGATGTCATAGGAAAGATGGAGCAAGCTTGTTTTCTGCTGCTCCGGAGACCAGGATATGGAACAATGCCTTCAAACTTCATAAAAGTATGACATCATTTCAACAGTAGAATATGCTGCTGCCTCACTGGTGTGTGGTGGAGTCTCCTTCTTTGGAGGTTTTTAAGGAGAGGCTGGATGGCCATCTGTTGGGAATGCTTTGATTGTGTCCTTGATGGGCACAGCAATACCTCCAGACATAGAGGGTCCCCAGAGACTATCTAGCTGCCCTTAAACACTCAGGGAGGAATATGTAGCCTTCACACACACACATGCAACACACATACCAAATGAGCAGCATAAATGCACTGTTAGCGATTTACAATCAACAAGAGTCCACCTAAATATTAGGAATAACTTCTTGACTATAATTTGTGTTCAACAGGGGAAAAGACTGCCATTCTGTCCATCTTTAGGGGTCTTTAAACAGAGGTCATGTGGACATATTTCAGGAGATCTGTAGTTGTGTATTGCTGCAGGGCAGGGGTTGGACTAGGTAGTCTTTGAATTTTTGTCCAACTCAGGCCATTTCCACACTAGACTGTTATAACACTATGATTCCACTTTCAACTTCCTATGGAATCCTGAGGTTTGCAAACTCCAGGATTCCATAGGATGTTGAAAGTGGAATCATTCAGTCATTCCATGATCCACTAGCACTCCAGTGGAATCATGGGCTTTGTTTCTTGCTCATTCTCAGTTTCTACCATGCCACGGTGGTCAAAATTCTCTCTGAATGACCCTAAGGGCCAGGCCAGAACCACATTGGTGTCTTCTGATTAAATTCCTCTAAAGATGCAGTTGGAGATCTTTGTCTGATAAGGAAAGCCTGTATTCATTTCAAGGCTATGGAACCAGAGTTGTGCATGCGGCACATGGAAAAAGGAAATGCACAGATCTAGGAGGTGGCACCTGGGTTGACCACAGTACATATGAAAGAGATCCAGGAGTCTTAATGGACCACAAGCTGAACATGAGTCAGTAGTGTGATGCGTCAGCTAAAAATAATCAATGCTATTCTAGTCTGTTCTGCTTTGGTCAGCTGTCACCTGGAACACAGTGTCCAGTTCTGGGCATCACAGTTCAAAAAGGAAGTTGGCAGGCTGGAACACATCAAGAGAGGGCAACCAAAGGCCTGGAAATCATGAAGTCCTCTGAGGAGTGGCTTAGGAAGCTGAGTTGGTTTAGCATGGAGAAAAGAAGCTTGGAAGGGGACATGATAGCCATGTTTAAATATTTGAAGGGATGGAACAAGCCTGTTTTCTGCTGCTTCAGAGACTAGGACACAGAGCAATGGCTTCAAACTACAGGAAAAGAGATTCCACCTAAACATTAGGAAGAATTTCCTGATGGTAAGAGCAGTTTGTCAGTGGAATACATTGCCTGGGAGTATGGTGGGGGGTTTTTAAAGAGAGGCTGGATGGGCATCTGTCAAAGAGAGTGGCTTGAATGGTGTCTTCCTGCAGGGCAGAATCTTGAACTGGGTGGCCCTCAGAGTCTCTTCCAACTTATGATTCTATGATAATACATTGTGCATGGTTGTACATTATGTGCGGATGCATTGCTCCCTGTAAGTGTAGATGAGCATGCACATTTGTTGCACATTTGTCACATTCACAGCTCCCTAAAAAAGATGGGTTTGCATAAACGCCGTGTATCTTCTTGAGCATAAAGTTACACTCCGTCTCCTTGATGAAGGATCCCAGACCCAATGTTTCACTTGTGTCTCTGGCACTGGGCCTTCCACTGTCATCCTGAGCTGGAGGTTCCGGACAGCAAGTGCTTGTTAAAAACCGATCACGCTCCTTGGGATGGCGGAAGGCATTAGTCTTGGAGTCTAGGCCAAATTGCCACTTAATTCACACTCCAGAATCCTGGACCAGCCCATTCACATTCCTGTGTTGGGCCCAGAAGATGGAACGGGAGCCAGGGTGACTCAGTGACTCACCCTTAGCTCAGGAGATAATTATCAGAAAGGGGAGGCTGTTGGCAATGCCCCTCCACTACCTCATCCACAGCTTTGGCTTTCACCTTCAAAGAACGGAGCTGCATCCATTATCACCGATAGCATCTGCATGTTAAGTAGGGGCCATAATTGTTCAATTCATCTTCTTTAGGGAGCAGTGTACCTCTCAAGAGTTCCATTTCATCAGGGAATAATCTAGTTTGATTTTGTTTTTAAAAAGCTCGATATCTTTCAATGGATAGCAGCTCTTCCCGTAAGCATTCTCTTCCAGTTGGGACAAAATTTTGGTGCTAGCTGCTCCACAAGGTCTGAACAGAGAGTGAATTTCAGGTGGAGGTCAACCAGTACCACAATGGAGCACAGAATCCTAGAGTTGGAAGGGACCCCAGGGGCCATCGAGTCCAACCCCCTGCTATGCAGGAACACCCATCAAAGCATTCCCAACAGATGGCCATCCAGCCTCTGCTTAAAAACCTCCAAGGAAGGAGACTCCACCACACTCCGAGGCAGCAGATTCCAGCATAAGCTGAAAGGTGTCCTGAGGAGAGTGACCAAAATTGCCAAAGACCTATGAGTAGCATCGTAGGGAGCTGGGTGTTTTTAGCCTGAAGAAGAGAAGGTGAAGAGGTGACACGTCAACCACGTTTAAATATTTGAAGGGATGTGATATGGAAGATGAGGCAAGCTTATTTTCTGCTTCTGCAGAGACTAGGACACGGAGCAATGGATTCAAACTTCAGGACAAGAGATGCCATCTCAATGTCAGGAAGAGCTTCCTGACAGTAAGAGCTCTTGGATGGTGGGATACACTGCTGCCTCCGTGGAGTGCAGAGTCTCCTTCTTCGGAGCTTTTTAAACAGAAGCTGGATGGCCAGCTGTCAGGAGGGCTTTGATTGTGTAGGATTCTATGATTCTTTGATTCTAGAAAGAGCAAGAAGCAAAATTCAAAGATCAAGACCAGTTCCTGACTGTTGCTACTGTTTCAGAGAGTTTCAGGTGCTCTACAAAGCTCCTAGGATCAGATGGTGTCATGAGCACGGTTTTCAAAAAGAATTGGCAAGGAGTCCAGATTGTCGTCAGTAGCTATTGTGCCTTCAAGCCTTTTCCAACTTATGGTGGCCCCAAAGCATATCTATGACAGTGCTTTCTTGGCAAGATTTATTCAGAAGGTGTTTGATCTTACCCTCTTCTGAGGCTGAATGAGCGTGGGTTTCTTGGTGGGTTTCCGTGGGATTCAAACCACTCTATTCTGCTTTGGCCAGACCCCACCTAGAATAATCCTGTGTCCAGTTCTGGGCACCACAATTCAGGAAGGATATGGACAAGCTGGAAGGTGTCCGGAGGAGGGCAACCAAAATGGTCAAAGGCCTGGAAACCATGAAGCCCTAGGAGGAGCAGCTGAGGAAGCGGAGTATTTTTAGCCTGGAGAAGGGAAGGTGAAGAGGGGACAGGAGAGCCATGTTTAAATATCTGAAAGGATGCCTTATGGTGGGAAGAGCAAGCCTGTTTTCTACTACTTGGATGGTACATTCCTTCATGGCTGGGGTTGGACGCAATGGCTCTTGTGATCTCTTCCAACTTTATAATTCTATGATTCTATGATTCTAATTGTCCAAGTTAAACAGGGAAATAAAATGCAGCCTTGCCTAACCTGTACTACCTCAGTCTGAAAATAGAGACCTCTCTGGTCTGAATTTTCTAGACATCTACATGTCTATATCTATATCTCAATCTATATCTATTTATGTGTTCTGTTAGGGATGCTATGTGGAAGCCGGAGCAAGTTTCCCTTCTCCTGCTTCGAAGACTAGGACCATTTCCATACTAGACTGTTATAGCGCTATGGAATAATAGCGCTACAACAGTCTAGTGCGGAAATGGCCCAGAACGTGAACCGATGGGTTCAAATAAAAGATTCCACCTAAATATAAGGAAGAATTTTCTGTATCAGAAGAGCTGTCCAGGAGTGGAACAGGCTACCCCAGAGGGTGGTGGACTCTTTGTCTTTGGAGGTCTTTGGAGGTTGGATGAGCATCTTTCAGGGATTCTGTTGTGCCGCACTTCTGCAATCCTTCATTGGATTAGATGGTCCTTCTGGTCACTTCCAATTCTGTAATTCGATGAACTGGGAATACCTGGACAGCATTTGATTTTACATCAATCGTTGAGCCACCCAGATAACGAAACAGGGGCTAAAGGAGCTTCCAGGCTTTTATCTCAGGATATAGGAAGCTCCCCACTTTTTGATGCCCTGTTATCTGACTATCCACTCTTTTGATACTTCCAGATGAAGGACAAGTTCCATTAATTTAACAGAGGTTCTGCTCTTTCATTAGTTTTCCTTGCCTACGGTGGCTCGCTTGGAACCACTCACACATGCACACTGCTTGCAAAGATTGCTGAGAAGGGGGAAAAGGTGCTAAAGCAACGGAGAGACTTTGCAAGTCCTCCATGGGATCTGCTTTTCAAGCAATACTGTTGGCTGACATTGCTCTGGTCCCTAACCTGTCAGATAAGTGGGGGAAGCCTATTACCAATTTTATGCAGGAAAGGAATGTGCAAAATGATCTACATCAAAACACCCAAAAATCTATTGATGAAGTATGAAGCCAGATTTCTTTTTTTAAAAGAAAAGGAAGGCACTTCCAATGCTTTACTTCCTTGACAATTTCTACCCAGTGCAGAGGCTTCTGTGGGGATACTCCAGCTTGGAAAGGGGCAACATGAGACCCGTTCTTCTCTAAAGAAGGGGAATGACATGTCAATGCTGATCTTCCCGTTAATCCTGTGTGTTGGGGACCTTCCCACTCCCCATCTCCAGCCTTTGCGTTGGCAGTCCCAGCAAAGTAGACAGCAATGGGCCAGCGAGGAGGTCCTTGAAATATTTATGAAGAGCAAAGCCATTTGCTCAGCTGTGGTGAGGAAGGTACATTGTGGAGGAGGCTTGGTCCTTTCTTTGGCTGTGATTCATCCTTATGTAAGACTTAGCTTGCTGTCCCTCTCTCTCTCTCTCTCTCTCTGGGGGAAAACAGACCAAAGAAATGTTCTTCTGGGTTGCTCTGTCTGTTGTCACAGTTCTCATTTAAAAAGGAAATAACCACCAGATGATACTGCCTGTTTCACAGAACAGACAGAAGCATCTCCCAGCATAAACAGAAATATTTTATTCCTACCTAGAGGCTTTTTTAGAAAAAATCCAGGATACAAAGAAAAACTGTTTAAAAGAATGTGTAGTTTTATAATTAAGGGGCTTTTTGCTGGATGTGAGGGGGAACACGGGGTCTTTTCACTCAAACAGCTAAGATTTTTGGAACATTGTAGGTTTAAAAAAGAAGACATGTCCATCCAGGTCTCCAGAGCTGATAGCGGGGAAAGACGCAGAAGAGATCAACAATTGGCCAGTTGTCCGTAGCATTATGAAATCTGAATGTTTATTGGCCAAATTGCCTACCAAGCTTCTCTCATCCTCCCTTCCCTCCTTGCTGGCTGGGGAGATCCATGTGAAAAATGAAAATGCTTTTCTAGGAAATCCCAACTAGTAATAAATAAGGTTTTCTGTTGTGAGAGATCTCATTTTTTTGGAAGAGTTTGAGCACTCCCCTCCATGATTCTTTTACCTGGAAGTTCAAGCCATTGCATTTTGATGCAAAGACTGGAATGCTTTTGTCAGCTGAGGTGACCAAAGGGTTTGGGATTTTTTTTTTCCCCCGTAATAATTTCTACATGGTATAAGAGGGGGCTAAGGTTCTGCACTGATTTTGCAAAGCAAAAGTGGAGAGGCAAGGGACTTAGATGGTACATTTAATTTCACCCACTGAATGTTATCATCTCTTTCACCTGAATCTCTTTGATGCTTTATACCTGTGTAAGTTCCCTTACGCTTCACAAACACGATGCTGGAACTTGGCCTTTTTTTGCCTTGTTTTTTTAGCTACTGTGCAACAAACCTAGTTCATGATAGTGTAAATGGAGGTCCACAAGTGTAACCATTTCACATGGAGGTAAATCCTATTGTTAGTTCCAGCTGGGGTAGAGCCACTGAATCAGTGGGATTTGACCATGTGCTGATTCGGCATTCAGCAGTTGATTGAATGGGTGTCTTCTCTAGTTGGGACTAACTGATAGGATTCTGGCCATACAGATTGTTGGATGCTGGTGCCTTCAATGCACTACTTGATTCTCTGACACTGCAGAAACAACCATCACACATTCCTCATTGCACAAGGAAACAACAACCAGCCACATGGGCAGAGACACTATTGGCTGCAGAACATCAGTACTCCATGGAAGGGTGAGGTAGCACAACTACCGTGTAAATTCAGGAATATAGATTTCCACTAGAATCCTAGAGTTGGAAGAGACTGTAAGGCCCTGCTTTGGGGGTCCCCAATGTCAGTATGGTTTGGATGGACACCATACCTAATTGGCAACACATTTTATTGGCTCTGATATCAAATCCAAGCCTGAGAGGTGACAGAGAGGTCAAAGAATTTGACTGTAGATGTGAGAAGCATAGGTCAACTCCAAAATTCCTCCAGGTAAGACTGAGTCATTTGTCAGGCAAATACACACCATTCCTGTGGATAATAGGCTTAAATAGAAGCTGGACTTTTCCAGGGAATCCAACTGTGAGGAGCCCACCAGGACACTGATTGACAGATATCCCTCCCTTGTACACCTGGATTCTTTCCTCTTTCCTCACAGCACCCACAATAGACAGCTATTACAACACCCATCATGTCTTTGTCAATCAAAGCACTAAGCCCATCAACAGGCAAAAGACCCATTGTCCACAACAGGTTCCCTGTGTCTTGCATCTGGAACCTTCACAGCCACAAGCCATTTTCAGGGTACAAACACCCTTGATTTGAAGGTGCCCAGGGCAGTCTCTTGAAGGTCTACCCATCACTCTGTCTGTCTGGCTCCTGAATGAGAACTGCCCTTAGGTCCTACCTAAGCCAAAACACATTTCTGCTCTTCACTACTCTTCTGGACTGGTAATTATAAATCCCCCCAAGCCCCTCAGCCTCTCTATAATTTTTCCTCCCTTTCTCTTTCAGCTAGCTCTCGTGTGAATGTGTGATTGTGTGTATCTTGTGTGCATGCATGAGTGAGTGAATTCCCCTCAATAAAATCATTTATTAGACAATTCTGCTTGATTTTTGGCTTGGCCTGACCCTGTA
This sequence comes from Iguana delicatissima, assembly GCA_948472985.1. NCBI lineage: Eukaryota > Metazoa > Chordata > Lepidosauria > Squamata > Iguanidae > Iguana > Iguana delicatissima. The sequence continues at coordinate 1,429,387 of CAOKZL010000235.1, forward strand.
AACACTGGGCTTAAAGATCTTGCTAGGTTACCCTGCCTCTTGTAGTGCTACAGCTTGTGCTCTGGCTAATTCCCATTCCCCATTACTTGGAGCACATTGAGGTGTCCCCCATGGGACCAGAAATCAGGATAACAAGACCCCCAGGACCATCCGGTCCAACCCCATCTGCCAAGCAGGAATCACAGAATCACAGAAATATAGAGTTGGAAGAGACCCCAGGGGCCATCCAGTCCAACCTCCTGCCCTGCAGGAACACCCTGAAAGCACTCCCGACAGATGGCCATCCAGCCTCTGCTTAAAAACCTCGAAAGAAGGAGGAGACTCCACTACACTCCGAGGCAGCAGATTCCACTGCTGGACAGCCCTGACTGTCAGGAAGTTCTTCCTGAGGTTCAGGTGGAATCTCCTTTCCTGCAGCTTGAATCCATTGCTCCTTTTCCTAGTCTCTGGAGTGACAGAGAACAAGCCCTCTCCTTCCTCTACATGGCATCCCTTCAAATATTTAAACATGGCTCTCGTGTCTCCTCTTAACCTTCTCTTCTGCAGACTAAACATCCCCAGCTCTCTAAGTCTATCCTCATAGGGCTTCATGGCTTCCAGGCCCCTCACCATTTTGGTCGCCCTCCTCTGGACTTCCTCCAGCTTGACCGTGTCCTTCTTGAATTGGGGTGCCCAGAACTGGACACAGGATTCAAGATAAGGTCTAACCAAAGCAGAGTAGAGTGATACCAGTACCCCCTAAATCTAGACACCATACTCCTGTTGATGCAGCCGAGAATTGCATTGGCTTTCTTGGCTGCCGCATCACACTGCTGACTCATGTTCAGCTTGTGGTCTATGAAGACTCCTAGCTCACTTTCACACGTACTGCTATCCAGCCACGTGTCCCTCATCCCATATTTCTGTATTCCACTTTTTCTACCTAAGTGTAGGACCTTACACTTCTCTCTGTTGAATTTCAAGACACCATCAAAGGACTCCCTTTGACAGATGATCCTCCAGCTTTCAAAGAAGGAGAAGACTCCACCATACGCCATTGAGGCAGCAGCATATTCCACTGTCAAACTTCTCTTACTATCAGGAAGTTCTACCTAACATTTAGGTGGAGTCTCTTTTCATAGAAACACAGCATCATAGAGTTGGAAGATACCCAAGGGCTATCCAGTCTGACACCATTCAGCCATGCATGAAGACACCATCAAAGCATTCCCAACAGATGGCCATCCAACTTCTGTTTAAAAACCTCCAAAGAAGGAGAAGACTCCACCACACTCCCAGGCAGTGTATTCTACTGTCAAATTACTCTTACAGATAGGAATTTCTTCTTAATGTTTAGGTGGAGTCTCTTTTCCTGAAGTGTGAAGCCGTTGCTCAATGTCTTAGTCTCTGAAGCAGCAAAAAACAAACTTGTTCCATCCTCCCTTCAATCCCTTCAAATTTTTAAACATGGTTATCATGTCCCCTTTCAACTTTTTTGTCTCCAGGCTAAACATGTCCAGCTCTCTAAGCCACTCCACATAGAGCTACATGGTTTCCAGGCCTTCGATCTTTTTGGTCAGCCTCCTCTGATCCCGTTCCAGCTTGTAAGGCACGATATAGGATCTCAGCCACGTAGCTATGTGGGTGTAGGTTTACACCTCACAAGCCTGGTGTGGTCTTGGCCTTTATTTGCTAGTAACTGTGCGCGCTAGGGAGGACAAGCCACGGATCCTTCTTCAGCGTCCAAGAGACTTTCAAGCAGTGGTTCTCAACCTGTGGGTCCCCAGATGTTTGTGGACTCCAGCTCCCAGAAGCCCCAGCCACTATGGTCAATGCTCAGGGCTTCTGGGAGCTGAAGTCCAAAAACATCTGGGGACCCACAGGTTGAGAACCACTGCTTTCAAGCATGACAATAAAACTGGTCCCTTAGTCAAGATTTACAGCCATTTCTTTTGTGATACCCTGTTTTCAATTACTCTTCCCTGAATATTCATAAATGTGGCACCCTTTACATCATCTGCAGTCAATAATCGCATCATAAATTTTAATGAAAAGAGCTATTTTATTAGATTCTTTCAGGATTAATCCATGGCAGTGACTTCATGTTCCTCTTGGAAGTCTGTAAGACTTTTTCTTATTATCTTTCTCTGTCATATTACAGAGTGGCTCAGCCATTTGGAATCCTAATCCATCTCTGATTGAAGGAGAGCCATCCATCCTCTCTGATTGAACCAGATGCCATTAATCATGGCATCTTTAAACGTTGTTCTATGATAACATAGCCATTCCTTCCGGATGCTGCTCATTTTATATTGTGCCCTTATAAATGAATGATGTCAGCAGTGAGGACAGCAGACTGGTAAACTTTGATTTTATTTTTTTTCAATGACTCCAGGAGATGGCATTTCCTGCAGGCCCGATGCTCAGCCGCTCAAAAGATATTACCAAGATATTTTAGGATATTTTTTAATATTTACAATATATGATTTCAGTGATTTGTTAGCAATTTATTGCTCTATTTACTATTGTTAATCATTGGCATTTTTGGCTTAAAGATTATGATGCTAATACTTAGCTCACAAAGATGTTCTACTACTGTCTAGAAGCAATTTAACTCAAAATAAGAGAATTAGGGTAGTCATTGTGTATTACTGATAATTTTTATTATTTTTTATTAATTTATTTTTACTTATTTTATTTTATTTTTTTTTTATTTATTTTATTTTTACGTATTTCATTTTTATCTATTTTTATTATTTTTATTAATTTTTTATTAACTAAGTAAACTACCTATTGAGTATATGGACAAGATTATAAATGCTATCGATGACAAAGTCAGTGTAGATTTTTAGTAATAATTCAATCATTAATTATAATCGTCACCCCAAAAAATTGTTGACTCAGAGGTGCACCCGCAATGCTGGTACCTCCATTCAAAGGTGGAGATTTATTAGCTCAAATTAGGAGGCATGAGGTCTTTTCCGCACTAGACTGTTATAGCACGATGATTCCAGCGCAACATCCTATGGAATCCTGGGGTTTGCAGTTTCGGGAGGGGCCAGCCGGCCCCTCCCGAAACTGCAAACCCCAGGATTCCATAGGATGTTGCAACTGGAATCATCGTGCTGTAAGAGTGTAGTGCGGAAATGGCCTGAGAGAGCGGGGGTAACCAAACAAGATCTTTCCACCAATGTTTACAGGGTCTTGCAGAAAAGAACAAGCCAGAGATTCCAAAATAAGCCCAATTGTGTTTTATTAAGAGTTCAGTCACGCGCACAAAGGATCCAAGCATTCACACAAGAGCTAGCAAACAGGGCTAAAACAATCAGTGTTTCTGGTGGGAACTTCCCTTGGCCATTGTATGTTGTCAGAGACGTTCCAGCGTCAGCTTAAGCCTATTATCTCTGGGGTTGCCGGGGAATCTGTCCGACAATGACTTTGGCGATGCCTAGAGGGGATCCGTCTTGCACTACACGTGTTCGGGCAGTAATTTTCCTCTGACCGGTCATCTCAGATTTCATTTTATATCAATGCCAATTCATATATTTTGCCAATTAATTCATGTTTCACCAGTTAAATTAGGTCAGATGTGGGGATGCGCGGGCCTGTGACGTAAGTATTTACTAAGAGCTATTTGCAACAAGGCGAGAACCAGTTTTTAGTTATTTGTAGTCTGTTTTTTGTTCATTGTAGTGTTTGTTAGATACTTGCATTTTTGTTATGTACTTTTGTTTGTTTTATTTGCATTGTATTATTATGATTATGTATTTGTAGTTTTATATATGGTTACGTAGTGCTGTTGCTTTTTGCTTTTTTTCTCCGATTTGAGCAAATGGAAACTAGGATGTTGCAAGGTCGTTATCAGGGTATTCCTGTTCACGATAGAATCTGCATATGTGGGGCATCTGCCATTGAAGATCTTGCCCACCACTTATTCCACTGTCAGCTATATGTTAACATTAGAGCCCACTACTTAAAGCCATTTCTAGCTAGTTGGAGGGAGTGGGATGACAAGTCCAAGTTGACTTTCCTTTCGGAAGGGGTTAATCCTTTTGTGACTCTAAGGCCATTTCCGCACGGGGCGAGGGAATCGCCCCACGCCGCTACTTACCGGATCTTCTGGCAGTCCAGTCCGGTCCGGGGTGAGGAGGAGCAGTGCGTGGTCATCGCTCCGCACTGCTCCGGCGTCCAAAATGGCGGCTTCCGGTTGGTCGTGGGTCTCGACCAACTGGTGAAGCTCTCCAGCCTAAAGCCTGTGCTCGGCAGATCGCAGGCTCGCATTGGTGCAAGCCTGCGAATCTGCACCGGAGCACAGGCATGCAGTGGTGCGCTCCGTGCTTTTGAAAGACCGGAAAAATCAGGTCTTTCAAAAGCACGCTGGAGGACCACTTGGGGTCATTCCGGAGCGGACTGAGGTGCGGATCTACAGTAAGTAGTCTGGACCCAGTCCGCTCCAAGCGGCAGACGTCCTCCGTGGAGGACACACTGCACCGTTTTAAATACCCCGTGTAGAAATGGCCAAAGAGTGGCCCTCTTTGCATATTGTGCAGCTAATTTGAGGAAGCAAGTAGTAGACAAAGGGTGTGCCTTGCCAGCTCATGGGTAATCTCTGTTTTTTTAATTACCTGAGGGCTGTTCTAGTGATTCAGAGGGGTTGGTCTTTTTAATCTTTTTTAATCTGAATAATTGTTATTTTATCTGTATATATTGTTTTGCATTTTATATTTTATATTTTTACTACTTGTCGATGTGTTTCCTTGCTGGTGATGCTGTTTCTGTTCTCTTTTCCATGCTTCAGGTTTTGTTCCCTCTTTTTCATTGTCTGATATAGTCTGTAGACTGATTCAATAAAGATTTGTAATAATTGTAATGGGTTTTTAAAGGGTTGCATGGCCTAATTGAAGCCATCGAGAAGGAAGGTTCCCCCAGAAAATAAGCGCTTGAGATGTGGGAGGGACAGTGGTTGGAAAAACTTGCACATAATCAAATCCATGAAAGTGAAACCCACAAATGTGGAGGACCGGCTGTGCAAAAAAAGAGATTCCAGCTAAACATTAGGAAGTAGTGAAAGCAGTTCAGCAGAGGAATATGGTACTGGGGAGAGAGGTAGACTCTCCTTCTTTGAAGGCTTTGAAAGGAAAGCTGGATGGCCATCTCTCCAGGGGAGTGCTTTGATTGTGTCTTCCTGCCTGGCAGAAGGGGGTTGGACTGGATGGCCCCTGGGGGTCTCTTCCAACCCTAGGATTCTATGATTCTATCTCCTGTGCTATTTTTTGGTTTTTCTAAACCACAGAAGATGCTCCTGCTTTGGCTCCCAGACTGACAAGGAGCAAAAGAAAAGAAAGAAAAAAGTCCCGGGCTCATCAGGAGATAAAACAACCTGCCTGACACGTGGGAGAGAGAACAGAAGGAAAGATTTCTTTTTAATCATCCTTATTACGGTACCTCTTCTTGGCAGCCAACATTTGTCGTTCTAATAGTCCTCAGTGACACAAAGAATCCAATGCTGATTTCTTTCTTCTCCTATCCCTTTCACATCTCAACGTGACCTATCTTCTCTCCACCTCCACCTCATTTCTTCATCCTGGAGATGATCCTAGAAATGAGAAACCATTTAGCAGCGTCCAAAATGTCAGTTTGGTTCTGACAGTGGGTTTGTGAATTCCACACTCTCATCTGTCTTCAGAAAGGTTTTTGGTCTGGGTGAAGAGGTAATGGAGTTATTTCAGGCTCTTCCTCATCACCCGTAGGCTAGCCTTTCTCCGGTCTGCTGTCCGGCAGAGGTATTGGATGAAACTTCCCATAACAGAGGGAGCTGGTTGGGCGATTATGGGAGTTTTCATCCAATACCTTTGGGATGCATATTCTATTCCTAGAAGTAGTAAGCAACCAGAAAGGCAGACTACAGTAGAAAGAAAAAGAATCATATATTCATAGAATTGTAGAGTTGGAAGAGATTCCAAGGGCCATCCAGTCCAACCCTCTTCTGCCATGCAAGAACCCATGCAAGTTCCTGCATGGCAGGGGGTTGGACTGGACGGCCCATGTGGCCTCTTCCAAGTCTCCATTTCTATGGTTCTATGAACCCACATCAAAACATTCCCGATAGATGGCCATCCATCCTCTGTTTAAAAACCTCCAAAGAAAGAAACTCCACCACACTCCCAGGCAGCAGGATATTCCACTCTCAAACTGCTCTTACCAACAGGAATTATCTTCCTAATGCTTAGGTGGAATCTCTTTTCCTGACCTTTAAAGCCATTGCTCCATGTCCTAGTCTCTGGAGCAGCAGAAAACAGGCTTGCACCATCCTCGATATGACATTCCTTCAAAAATTTAAACATGGCTATCATGTCATCTCTTAACCTTCTCTTCTCCAGGCTAAACATCCCCAGCTCCCTCGGCCTCTCCTCACAGGGAATTGTTTCCAGGCTTTCTACCATGTTGGTCACTCTCCTCTGGACACATTCCAGTTTGTTAATATCCTTCCTGAACTGTGGTGCCCAGAACTGGACCCAGTAGTCCAGATGGGGTCTGTATTTAAAAAAATACAAATTTAAACTATACAAAAGCTTCAGTAAAACTAAAAATATAAAAGTTGCTTTAAAAACCAAACAATTTATAAAGTCAGTGTGATAATAGGGCAAGACTTAGCAAGACTTAGTGAATGCTGGGGGAATTTCCAGTTCTTTTCAAGGGTGGGAGTCAGGCTTGAGGGGACTGGAAATAAACTCCAGTATGACAGTCAGAAACATTAAATTTTAAAGCATTAACACTCATTAAAAGACTACATGCAAATTTCCCATCCCAATCTTGCTGTGCTCTGATTCACATATACATTTATGCATAGACCAGCAGGTCAAGATGAAGTTTTAATTTTAGGTATAATGTTAATTTTATTATCATATAATACAATACAATAATAATACAACTTTAAGTATAATGGATATGATGTAATGCTTAGTTTTTTAGCCTGAACTTTACTGAGATTTAAAGATTTATGAAATTTGGGTTGAGCAACATACATATTTCTGGATAGATTAAAATTTTTGTTTAGTGTATTAAGTTGCAGGAAATACGTATAAAATGTATATATCTGTAGGTTAAAAAATAAGGGAAATACTGAAAGATGAAAGTAGAGAAACATATAATATAAGATTAAGAATGAATGCCGAAGCAAAAAAATAATAATAATAATGAAGCACCTAGAACTTTTAGATAAGGAAGTGGGTAACGGGTTAAGTTAGGATTAGAGAAACTTAACACTACTGGAATGTATTAGATGTAAAATGAAATGTGATGTACTTCAACCTTGTTAGTTTATTTTATGTTTTTAAGTAGCTGGATTCAATAAAAATATTTTTTAAAAAAGACTACATACAAATCTCCCATCTCAGGCCATTTCCGCACGACACTCTTATAGCGGTATGATTGCACTTTCAACCTCCTATGGAATCCTGGGGTTTGCAGTTTCGGGAGGGACCGCCCGGCCCCTCCCGAAACTGCAAACCCCAGGATTCCATAGGAGGTTGAAAGTGCAATCATACCGCTATAACAGCCTAGTGCGGAAATGAGTCTAGACTCATCGGCATTTGTAACCAGGAAATAATGAGAAACCTGTTAACACTGGAACTTTCACTAGGAAATTTCCATAAACGGGGCATAAAAAAATCCCCTGAATGTAGTTCTAACCATGAAAGCAAGGAGGACGTCCCATCGCTCCGTTTCCTGACAATTTGACCCTTCTTCTAATCCAAAACGGTGGGTGCTGTTACTGTAGTTTCTAGCCCAGGCCTGTGGTATATTAGATATCATTTGACATCAATAATTCGGCACCCCGCGTTTGCATACCGGCCACTCTATTGACACCAATGTCATAACTCAATCGTGCAAAGTACTGACCTTTCGGAGGCTTTGTCTCCAGCCCGACACCCACTGTTTTCTCCCGGGGACGGACTAGCCTACGGGCACATTTTCCCCTATAAGACCCCCCTGATTTTGAGCGCTTCCTCGGATCGCTCCTGGCTTCCATCCCGCCTTGCTGTCGCTCCGTTCGACGCGCCGTCCCCTCAGCTCCACGTGCTGAGAATCGCCACTTCTACAGACTTTTCTTCGGACTTTCCGGGCTCCATGCAAAACCTCCTCTTAAAAACCCTCCACCCAACTCCTACCTTTATTTCAATAGTTCTGTGTGAGTGTGTGTCATACCGGAGTTCCTGCCCGCCTGCCAAGGTTGACTCTCATCCTTGAAAAAGGCTGGCAATTCCTCCAGCAGCTCCTCGCCAAGAAGCCCCTCCTTCGCCAAAAAGCCCTCCTTCCTTGCCAGGAAAAAAAAAAACCTACGAAAGCCTGTTTAGCCGACAAGGTCCCCTCCTCCACTCCCCCCTCCAAGAGACGGTGAGAGCGACTGAGACGGTGTCTAGGAGAACCGGCTTTCTGTTCACGGCTAGCCCCCCACTTTCTGCCTGAAGGAAGGAAAGGGAAAGAAAATCCAGAGATCACCCTTTCGCAAAGAGTGGCTCTCAGTGAGCAGGTAGGCAACTCCGCCCCCAACCTCCCACTCCCTTTCAAGCTGCAAGGAGGGAGAGGAAGGGGAAAAAATCTCCAAGCGTCCATTTAAACAACCAGAGGCTGTTTAAACAACAGAGGCAAGCAGAGCCCCCTCGCTCACACTCCCCCCTCTCAGGCACGCTTATTTCCTTCGCCGGAGAGGGAGACTCAAGCAAAGCCCCTACTTTCTGCCCTTAACCCCCAACTCTCCAATTCGAAAACCGCTGCCACCATGTCATACTGGAGTTCTTGCCAGCCCGCCAAGGTTGACTCTCATCCTTGAAAAAGGCTGGTAATTCCTCCAGCGTTATTAATTATGCTGCCACCACCCGCTGAATTCCGAATCTCTGAGCAGAACAGCGGGACCCTGCTCAGTGGATTGCCAATCTCTATGCTTAAGGACCTTTCCTTCCCTCTCACCTCCCTCCTTCTGAGTGAGAGAAGTCCTATCTAGCGTGTGCCAAAGACGGGCGGGGGAATGGAGAGGAAACGGAGGTTTTACAGAAAAGCTTTTATTCAAGGCACGCAAATAAACGAGGCAATAATGCACATGAGAGGCTCCCCTCTCCCAGGCACGCTTAAGTTACAAGTAGTTACAAAAACAGATATAAAAGCACAGATGCATTCTTTAGATCAGCCCACTCCAAAATAATTAAAAGCCTAACGCGGCTAACTACTTTATTCTAGTGCTCACAGATGTTCATAGGCTTAGATGGTCTAAGAGAGGAACGTGGCCAGGAGGCGAGGCATGGGGCCTGCAGCCTACTACTGGCACAGATCCCATCTCTAGGATGCTCCTTTGTCCACTCTCTCCCACATGGCCTCACAAGGAGTTTTATAACTTCTCCCTAGAAGCATCTGGAAGCATCCCGAAGATGCCCACCTCTTTCCCTTGTGGTTGGTCAGTTCTCACCCTGTGACCTGTGATGTTGACCCACACTAAAATGTAATCTAATCCCAACACCTCACTAACCCTTGGTTTACCTGAAGAGGGAAGTATCCCCCTTTGGCTAAGTCTAGATAATGGAAAGCCCCATTATCACAGTGTGTTTGCATACACGTGTTTGACTATGCTGCACATCAATAAAGAAAACACTTATTATTTACCTCTGCTTGCTCGTTGACTCGGCCTGATCTCGTAGACGTTGGGTTCAAGATCTCGCTAGGTTGCCCTGCCTCTTGTATTGCTAGCTTGTGCTCTGCTAATTCCCATTCCCCATTGTGAGCACATTGAGGTGTCCCTCCCGGGACCCCAGAAATCAGGGTAACAGTGCATTTACGCTGCTCCATGACATCAGTTTGATGCCGCTTTAACCACCATGGCTCCAACCTGTTATAATCCTGTGATTTCTAATTTGGTGGTGTACTTGAATTCTCTGCTAAAGAGCTCCAGTGCCTCCCTACAAAGAATTCTAATTCCTTCTCACCAAACTACAAGTCCCAGGATTCCTTAAGACGGAGCCATGGCAGCTACAGTGGTATTGAAGTGTTAAAACTGGGGATCTGTGGACGTTTAGCTTGGAGAAGAGAAGGTTAAGAGGGGACATGATAGCCATGTTTAAGTATTTGAAGAGATGTAATGTTGAGGATGGAGCAAGCCTGTCTTCTGCTGCTCCAGAGACTAGGACATGGAGCAACGGATTCAAACAACAGAAAAAGAAATTCCACCTAAACATTCCTGACAGTAAGAGCAGTTCAGCAATGGAATCTGCTGCTGCCTCCATGGAGTACAGTGGAGTCTCCTTCTTTGGAGATTTTTAAACAGAGGCTGAACGGCTATCTGTTGGAGGTGCTTTGGTTGTGTCTTCCCACATGGCAGAATGGGGTTGGACAGAATGGCCCGTGGGGTCCCTTCAATCTCTAGAGGATTCTACTATTCTACGTGCAGTAGCATTATATATGGATGTGCATTATGCATGAATGTGCGCACACATTGCAGTTTGTTGGCCATGTGCTTTACATAGAGTTCTGTGTGCTTGTCCGCATCGCACATTATGCATGATTTTCTTGCACAATTGCTAGTTCCTTTGACTGCATCACCCACTCACTAATGAGGTAGCATTGCATAGTCACTGCATAACCTGTGATCATCGAGTTACTCTCCATCTCCTCGATGTGAAGGTCTCAGCCACTCTGCATCTTCCAAAGCATTTTGGGTCTCTTCTCATAGGGTTATTATACCCAGAGGAGAACTGACTGAGGACCTGTCTTTATGTAGAATTCATGAAGGTAGCAGGAGAGCTCAGCAAACAAATGGCAAAGAAAAGGCTCAGGACCCCAAAGAGATCCCTTGCTGAATCATCCGGAACACTGCAAACTCTGTCTTGGGCTGATCTATGGCAGACAGAGCAAGCATGATTTAAACAGTTCCATCTTATTAATGAGGCCAGCTCAGGCACTGGAAGTCAACAACATCAGCCATGCAAGAATAATATCTCAGAATGAAATAACTCTGCTCTTTCCATCTGTGTTCACCCATCAAACAAACGGAGTCTGGAAACCAGAACAAATTTTTTAAAATGAGTGATGCTGAACTTTGGGTCTCTGCAGAAAGTTCATGCTAAGTAAGAGAATCCAGATCCCGTTTCATCAAGATGCTACCCCTTCACTTCTCTAAAGGCCATCCATGACCTATCCCTAGCGAGGATTATTGTACTGTAGTACACATTACTGCTCCTGTAGACAGTCATTGTCATGCTCTGGATAACTTGCAATTCATAAACTCCGCTCTGAGGTAGACAGCAGCGTTTGTTTGTAAGAAAGCAAGCAACACGGCACACTTTTTTCCAAAGTTGCTGAGACTGAAGCATACATGGTGGTTACAAAGCTGTGATTGGAGAAGGATCATAAATCTAATATCATTCCACATCCTTAGACATTTCCCAGACTTGCACTTGTTTACCAATCTTTCATCCTTGAGGCTGGAACATATTTCTTGTCCCTTATCTCTCAGCATCACAAGCTCTCAAAACACCTCTTGATACTTTCGTTTTTGTCCGCTCTGACCTTCTCCCCTTTCACTAGATACGTTGTATCAGTAATTAGCCATTTGATGCTTTTGAATATACATTCAAACAGATACATTGTTGCAATGAACAATTAACACTTGATACTTCAAGCATTCTGACTATCCTAGCATTTCCCTATATTGGCTACTCTATAACTTCTAACACACATCCAGCAGATATACTAGGACAAGGGCTGCACATCCTGACAGTGATTAAGTTTCACACAAAATTGATTGACCTGGGGCAGAATCCTGTTAGTGGCATGTGCTCATATATATCTATTTTTAGGACTAGGAGGAAAAGGCCATTCTTTTGTGTGCTGCCCAAAATGCATCCCTGCATAGCTGTCCACCCCCAGGGTGGGCTAATCCTGCTGTTCCATACCAGTGAGAAGGAGAGGGCAGGAAGGTGGAGACAATTCAGAAGAAGAAGTGGCTGGTCTTGGCTCTGAGGGGAAGGAAAAGGACAGCACACTCCGTCTGGGAGCACGCCCTCATTTCTTCTCCCTTACAAGCCCAGGCCAGATGCATCTTCCTCCTCTGAATGAGTCAATGTTATTTCTAGTATTACAGTTGTTTACAGTGGTGATGAATTAAAACAATATTAATTTTTTTAAAAACTTCTACATTTTCTCTTCTTTTCTGGCCATTTCTGCACTACACTGTTATAGTGCTATTATTCCACTTTCAATCTCCTTTGGAATCCTGGGACTTGCAGTTTAGGGAGCGGCATTTAGACTTTTCAGCCAGAGAGCGCTTTGGCCTCAGGAAACTACAAACTCCAGAATTCCATAGGATGTTGAAAGTAGAATCATAGCACCATAACAGTGTAGGGCAAAAATGGCTGCTGTCTAGCATTAAAGCCCAGGGCTTGGAAAAGCCACTTTTGACTACAACTTCCATAATCTCCAGCCGGTGTAGCCTGGGGATAACTCTCCAGCCTCTGCTCAAACTAAAAGTTATTCTTCTTTCCAGCCACATACACACCTAGCCCCATCACCCTGGCCTGAGCTGAACGGGAACTGGATGAGTTGACTTCCCTGAAAATGCCTTAGCTCTCTTGAGCCGTCTAAGTTTCCATGGCAAAATTTCCCCCATAATTTAGCTAACAAAAGGCATGTCAGGACATACTTCTTGTTGTTTTTGTTTGCTGTCAAGTCAGCTTTCATTGGTGGTGACCCCATGAATGGGAGACCTCCAAGAGACATAGAATCATAAAATCATAGGGTTGGAAGGGACCACAAGGGCCATCAGGTCCAACCGCATTCTGCCAGGCAGGAAGACATCATCAAAGCATTTCTGACAGATGGTCATCCAGCCTCTCTTTAGAAACCTCCAAAGAAGGAAGAGACTCCACCACACTCCATTGAGGCAGTCGAACAGGAATTACCTTCAGGAAATTCTTCCTGATGTTTAGGTGGCATTTCTCTTCCTGAAGTTTGAGGCCATTGATTTGTGTCCTGCTCCCTGGAGCAGCAGCAGCAGCAGCAGCAAACAAACTTGTTCCATCCAGTGATGCGTTAAAATCTTTTACTCCAAGTCAAATCTCAAGTCTCTACCTTCAAGTCTCGAGTCGAGTCTCAAGTCCTTGCAAGATACTTTTAAGTCAAGTCTCAATTCTGGGAGCCAACTTTATACCCCAACCTGTATGCCAGAATTTCTGGACAGAGTCGATAAAGTCAGTTTTAACAATTTAAGTAGAGTTGGCCCTCCACATTTGTGATTTTGCCATCTGCAGCTTTGGAAATGGGGAATGGGATCCTTCTTACTTCCCATTTGCAAAGCTGGAGGCTTTTTCAGAAGTGGGGAATAGTATCCTTCTTATTCCCCATTACTGAAGCTTCAAGAGCTTCAAGGACTCTTCCTCCTCCAGCCCATTGCCTGACCCACTTGCTGTTCCCTCTGAGAAATGTTTCCACACTTTGGGCTTGACACAGATCGTCATGGGACCAGTAAGTTGTAAGGTTTCCGGATGAATGGGCTATGTTACTGAACCAAGTGCAGCAAGTCAGTCACTAAAAATATGCGCGTCTCAAGTCGAGTCAATGTGTAATTTTTGCCAAGTCAAGTCCGAGTCGAGTCACTGAAGTGACTGAAGTCTGACTTGAGTCCGAGTCAGTTGATTCAAGTCTACATCACTGGTTCCATCTACCATAGGACATCCCTTCAAATATTTCAAGATGGCTCTCATGTCCCCTTTTTACCTTCTCTTCTCCAAGCTAAACATCCCCAGCTCCCTAAGCCGCTCCTCTCATAGGGCTTCATGGTTTCCCAGCCTTCTACCATTTTGTTCGTCCTCCTCTGGACACCTTCCAGCTTGTCAATATCCTTCCTGAACTTGGTGCCCAGAACTGGACACAGGACTCCAGGTGAGGGTCTGAGCAAAGCCAAAGAGAGTGGTACCATCACTTCCCTTGACCTAGAAACTAGACTCCCTTCATCAACTGCTCTGCTCAGCTCTTGCAAACCCAGGGCTATGGCTTCTTTGATCAAATAAATCCACCGGTAGGACAGTTTTCCTCTTTTCCTTCTGCCTGCCACTTTACTGAGATTTATGTTTTCCAGTGGCTCACCGTATCTCATAGTAAGTCCAAAGTAACAGCCTCACTTTAGTCATCTTTGCCTCTAGTAGAAATTCAGGCTTCAGATTCCAAGTCACTCGGTAGATTCTGTGCATTTCAACCAGTACAAAACAAAGACAATAAGTTTTACAGTACAAAGAATTGTAAAGCCCCACTTTGGGAGTCCCTGATATTAGTATGGTTTGGATGGGCACCATATCTAATTGGCACAATATTGGACTGGCAATTGTATTAATTGGCTCTGATATCAAGATCAGACCTGAAAGGTGACGGAGGGGTCAAACTGAGCGAGAGAAGGAATTTGACTGTAAACGTGAAAAAGGATAGGTCAACTCGAAACTTCCTTCGGGTAAGACTGAGAAATTTGTCAGGCAAATGCACATCATTCCTGTGGATAGTAGGCTTAAATAGAAGCAGTTGTGCAGGAACGTGGCGGCGGAGGGGGCGATTTGCCCCAGGCGGCAATGTTTCTGGGGTGTCCTGGTCCGTAGCTACGCCCCCATGTGCCCTGGCCACATCCCCGCACACTGCAGCCACACCCACAGTGGCCACGGCCCTCGTGCCATAGCTCTGCCCCCCCCCACGCACTCCAAGCTCCGCCGCTGAATGGAAGCTGGACTTTTCCAGGGAACCCAACTGTGAGAAGCCCACCAGGACACTGATTGACAGATATCCGTCCCTTGTACACCTGGACTCCTTCCTCCTTCCTCACAGCACCCGCCATAGACTGCTATTACAACACCCATCATGTCTTTGTCCATCAAGCACCAAGTCCATCAACAGGCGAAAGACCCATTGTCCACAACAGGCTCCCTTTGTCTTGCATCTGGAACCTTCGCTGCCACAGGTTATTTTCAGGGTACAAATACCCCTGATTTCAGGATGCCCAGTGCAGTCTTTTGCCTTTCTGAGTGTCGCTCTGTCCGTCTGATTCCCGAACTGAGAGCTACCCTTGGGTCCAGGACCTGAGTCACTTCGTCCCACTTCTCTGCTTCTCGTCAGATCTGGTAAATATCACCCGTACCCTTCACAGTCTCTATCTGCTTTCCTCCCTTTCTTTCAGTTAGTTCTTGTGTGAATGTGTGATTGTGCGTATCTTGTATGCATGCATGAGTGAATTCCCCCCAGTAAAAACACACTTTTAGCTTACTTTTTAATCTTTGGCTGGTTCTTTTCCTGTGTCTGCCCGTAAACACTGGTAGGAAAGATCTCGCTAGGTTGCCCCCTCTCGCAAGCCTCCTCTTTGAGCTAATTAATTCCCCACTTTTACATAGAGATACTGGCATCACGGGGTGGTCCTTTTGGCACCCACATCTTGGGATAATAGAATCTGCCCCTCAATGGGGGGAGATCGGTATGGAAGATGTATGGACTAGAAGAGGAATGGGAAAAAAGTGTTTAAAGAAAGAACTAGGATAAGGCCAACTATATGAACGTAACTTACAAGTTAATATCCAATTTTATCAATACTATTGTGATTACATACCATTTTTCTTCTTTGATTGTATGGTAGAATGTGTAATATTTTTTGTATTATTTTGTTTTTTAAAAATTGATAAACATAATTTAAAAAAGAAATTCAGGCTTCAATTGCTCTTCCACCTGCTTGTCTTGTTAGCACTCCATGGTATCTCTAGATCTCAAATGAATTGATTCTCTTCCTATCAGCTTTCTTCACTGCCCAACTGGGTGGTACCTGGCCGATCTCTCTCTCTCTCTCTTTAACTCCCTTATGGGTAATAGTTTTGCTGTGGAAGATTATATACATCAATTTGTTAATTAAAACATTTATATCCTTGTCTATATCAGGCCAACAGGCAATGAAATCAATTTAACCATTTTAAAACCATTTGAAAGAGAAAAAAAAATAATTTAGGCAGATTAAAAGCACGTTAAAGAGTTTGGCACACTAAAACAAAGCAGTTTAATACCATTTTCAGATTATGAGAAGTATTAGTATGCTTTGATGGTATATTCCAATATGGCAGGGGGTTGGACTTGATGCCCTTGTGATCTCTTCCAGCTTTGAGGCCACTTCCGCACTAGACTGTTATAGTGGTATTATTCCACTTTCAACATCCTATGGAATCCTGGGGTTAGCAGTTTAGGGAGAGGCCTCAGACCTGAGGCCCCTCCCTAAACTGCAAATCTCAGGATTCCATAGGATGTTGAAAGTGGAATAATACCACAATAACAGTCTAGTGCGGAAATGGCCTAAATTTCTATGATTCGAAGCTGTAAGTTGTCTGGAAGAGGCAGCCAAGACGGATAAAGGTCTCCAAACGAAGCTTTATGAGGAACAACAGAGGGGCTGTGGATGTTTAGCTCAAAGAAGAGAAGATGATGAGGTGAGGTGATAGCTATCTTTAAATATTTGAAGTACTCTCCGGTGGAAGCTGGAACAAGCCTATATTTTGCTTGTCCAGAGGCTGGATGGGCATCTTTCAGGAGTGCTTTAGTTGAGTACTCCTGCTTGGTAGAATGGGGTTGGATTTGATGGTCCTTGCAGTTCCTTCCAACTCAAATATTCTATGATTCTAAGTACTGAGGTCCCAAACCAATCTGCAATGTTGCGTCTATCAATTTTTCAACATACATGCAGCCAACTTTTCCTCGGGATTGGAAACTTGAGACACTCTCAAATAACTATGAACTCTATCTCTCGGCTTTTGTGTGTTTCAGGTCCTGGACAACCTAGAGAGTCACCTGAAGAAATCAGAATATTTCCGCTTCCTTTGGTTCCCCCACAGTGAAAATGTGAGCATCATCTACCAAGATCACACCAACAAGGTAAATCCACTGTATTGCAGCCAAAGTAAAGAAATCTGCTGTAAGGGAAGGAAGTCATGAGCATAACTCCTCCATTGCAGGGGATTAACCACTAAAATTAGCCAACATGCATGTACAGGTTTCTAAGTCTAGTGTGGGGTGGTCAATGGAGAGCGTCCGTTGTCAGGCTCAGACTTCTCAACTTTTCCATCCTTGTATGAGAGGGCAAATAATTGCAGTAGCTTTCTCCCCACTGTGGAAAAAAACAAATATTCTTCCACAGTATTCTCCCTGTATTTAGACATCCCAATGTGTTGTAGGGGGACAATTCTGTTGGGGAATTGAGATTAGTAATAAGTCTCCCAATCAGCAGAGTATTTAGTAAATGCACAAACGGAAGTTGAACAGATTACCAGCCCCACTTCAATCAGTCCACCCCACATACACTTAAAGGCCATTTCCACACTACAATGTTAAGAATGCTTTAGTCCACTTTCAACATCCTGTGGAATTCTGGGGTTTGTAGTTTACTGACACCAAAGAACTCTCTGGCTGAGAATTCTACATGTCCCTCGCTAAACTACAAACCCCAGGATTCCATAGGAGGTTGAAAGTGGACTAAAGCACTCTCAACATTGTAGTGTGGAAATGGCCTTAATCTAGCTCAAAATAAACACAAACAGTTTGGTTAAAGATATGTAAAAAGGATTTACTCAGATAATCTTGTGCATAGCTTACACAGGTTCAGATTCTTGAAGAAAGGTAAGATGAAACTAAGAACTCACATGCTTACAGAAAAGCATGCTTGCCAGAGAACCGGAGAGCACGTGCTTGCAGGGAAGCTGAAAAACAAAAGGGGAAGAGGAAGAGAACATGCAAAGGGAAGTGGATGTTGACCAAATGACAGGCAGTCCCCTCTATGCCCGTAATAAACGTGCAAACTAACTAGCCAGTGAATTAAAGCATGCAAAAGTTGCCACCCCCAACAAATTCTGTGCAAAAAAAAAAAAAAATGTCTGCAAAGATTTTTTTAAAATGACAGGCATCATTGACGGCTCCCCAAAGCCAGAGTCAATCCTTCCCTCTGTCTGCCTCTATTCTACCTGTTTCTATCTCCCCGAGATCTGTTCCTTGTCTCTGTGCCAGCTTTTCCCTATCTCCCTTCTGACAGAGACAAGCCCCAGTTTTGCCACATTTTCTCCTTGCGGCATTCCCAGAGCTGTGATCGGCTGTCCAGCTCCCCCCTTCACAGGACAGGACTTTGGAGATAAGATCCAACATTCTGGGGATAGGAAATAGAATTCAGCGTCACCTGTTTTGGGCATACGGTTCAGCACTTTGGAGAGCAATTTTAAAGTTGGGCTTAGCCCCGAGTGTGCCTTCACCACTCCACTTGACGTGGAAGCCGCCAGCTGACAGTGAACATCGAGCATTCCAGCAAACGGTGGTACAAGTACCGCGTGTTTTTTAACACCATAGAGTGGGGAGGGAGCTTCGCAAGCCATCCAGCCATCTACCCCTGGCCAGTGTAGGAGATTTAGGGGCAACATATTAACAGATGTAGGCCTGACCCTTGCTTGAAGACCTCAGTGATGGGCACAACTTCCTGCAGACGTCAGTTGTGATACAATGATATATGGGGAAAGGGACTTCTTTGAGGATTCAGGGCATGAAATCTCCTCTGATGTGGGTGGTGTTCATGACCAGCATCTCTTGTTCTTTGGTATCTCCTTATAGCCACCCTGTTCCTCAGCTAACTGGTTTTGGGACTATGCCATCGGGTATTACCTGTTGGAGTTCCTTCTTTGGATCAGGTGAGTGGTTTCTGTGTGGATTTGCAGCACAGAGTCAGAAGGAAGGTGTGTTAGAAAATACTGCTCCAATCATGCAATGGATTCAACTGCAGGAGAGGAGATTCCACTTGAACCTCAGGAGGCACTTCTTGATAGTCAGAGCTGTCTGGCAGTGAAATCTGCTGCTTCCTCAATGGAATGTGGTGGAGTCTCTTTCTTTGGAGGTTTTTAAGCA
Organism: Iguana delicatissima; assembly: GCA_948472985.1. Classification (NCBI taxonomy): domain Eukaryota; kingdom Metazoa; phylum Chordata; class Lepidosauria; order Squamata; family Iguanidae; genus Iguana; species Iguana delicatissima. Next base: position 1,448,302 of record CAOKZL010000235.1, read on the forward strand.
GAGGCTGGATGGCCATCTGTTGGGAATGCTTTGATGGGTGTTCCTGCATAGCAGGGGGTTGGACTGGATGGCCCCTGGGGTCTCCTCCAACTCTAGGATTCTATGATTCTATGTATTCTCTTCACCTGCACTCCTTTCCTTTTGTTTTCAGAGTAGGGGTTGGCAATGATGCATGGAAGGGGGGAATTTCCCCTCTCCACCATCCCTATGGGCCACACAGTGCTCCCAAATACCCCTGGCTTCATCAGAATCCTTCTCAAAATGGCAACAAGAAGTGATGTCACACCACTTCCTGTCACCATTTTGAAAAGACCTTCAATGCATACGGAGATATTGGAGGGTGCTGGAGGGGGTTCTGAGCAATTTTCTGTGTGAGGATGGGGGTGTTTTAGTATGTTTGGGGGATTTCTCTATGCTTTTTCTAACTTAAAAGCTCACAAAAATTCAATTTTTAATAAAAAAGAGCTTGAGAGGGCTTGGGACCGGTGGGAGGTTTAAGCGGCCACAAAAAGGTCAGTGTGGTGGCCAGAAAGAGCCTGTGGCCATCCCCACATCAGAGCCATGGAGATGCTCAGCCTGTGTACCTCTGTTCTGTTTCACACTCTCTGGTCCTTTCCGCACGACACCCTTATAGCGCGATGATTCCACTTTCAACCTCCTATGGAATCCTGGGGTTTGCAGTTCCGAGAGGGGCCGGTTGGCCCCTCCCGGAACTGCAAACCCCAGGATTCCATAGGAGGTTGAAAGTGGAATCATCGCGCTATAAGAGTGTCGTGCGGAAATGTTCCCAGTTAGGTTATCAGAGGACCAGTGTGGTGTAGTGGTTTGAACATTAGACTATGTCCATTTCCGCACTAGAGCGGAGGAGCATGGCACCGCGTGTCGCGAGCGGTGTTTTTTACTCCAACTCACCCCAGTTCCTATCTGCACACCCTCCAGTTTCTATCGAAGTAAAGCAGAGAAAATCGTTTCCAGCTTCCGCATCGTCAGTGGTCGTGGAACTCCTGTTCCCCTCCCTCGCTTCACCTCGCCGCCATGGATTGGTCAATTTCAAAACCAAAAAAAAATTATAGAAACAGTTTTTGCATTTTAGCGCAAGTGTGTGAACCGATGTAACGCTTCTGCACGAGGAAAAAACGCAGCAAAAACAGTTAGGGTTGTTTACATCGGAGTTTTTCCGTTTTTACAATACATCGGTTTACCGTCGATGTTAACCGCACTAGGACCTCAACTTGCGCGGAACCCCGGAGAACAGAACGACGTCAAACCGGTTTAACATGCGGATGTAAAAGCGACAATACGACGCTACTGCATTGTATCAGCCTTGTGCGGAAAGGGCCTATGGCTGTGAAGACCAAGGTTTGAATCCCCACTTGGCCACTGAAACCAACTGGGTGACCCTGGGCAAGTCGCACTGTCTCAGCCTCAGAGGAGGCAAACACCCCCCTCCCAAAATAAACCTTGCCAAGGAAACTCTTTCACAGGGTCATCATTAGTTGAAAACAACTTGAAAGCACACAATGAGATAAACAGAATCATAGAATCATAGATTCTACACCTGGGAATGTGGTGGAGTCTCCTTCTTTGGAGGTTTTTAAAGAGATACTGCATGGCCAACTGTTGGGAGTGTTTTTATTGTCTTCCTGCATGGCAGAAGTGGGGTGGATTGGACAGTTTTCATGGTCTCTTCCACTTTAGGATTCTGAGTCTGGCTATGCAGAAACAGCTAGATGGTACTCTGGTACCCCAAGCTGTCCACCAGCATTGGAATGACTAAGTGAGAAATCCTAAGGAGGATTTTGATCATTGTGAAAGGAGGAAGAGAACGCTAACTTCCTCAGTAACATACATGTAAGTTTCAACTGGAGAGCCAGCGTGGTGTAGTGGTTTGAGCATGAGTCAGCAGTGTGACGCAGCAGCCAAGAAAGCCAACGCGATTCTTGGTTGCATCAATAGGAATATGGTGTCTAGATCAGGGGAGGTAATGGTACCACTCTATTCTGCATTGGTTAGGCCTCATTTGGAATACTGTGTCCAGTTCTGGGCACCTCAATTCAAGAAGGATGTCGACAAGCTGGAATGTGTCCAGAGGAGGGCGAACAAAATGGTGAAGGGTCTGGAAGCCATGCCCTCTGAGGAGCGGCTTAGGGAGCTGGGTATGTTTAGTCTGCAGAAGAGAAAGTTAAGAGGGACCATGATAACCAGGTTTAAATATTTGAAGGGATGTCATGTTCAGGAGGGAGTGGGCTTGTTTTCTGCTGCTCCAGAGACTAGGACAAGGAGCAATGGATTCAAGCTGCAGGAAAGGAGATTCCACCTGAACCTTAGGAAGAACTTCCTGACGGTCAGAGCTGTTTGGCAGTGGAATCTGCTGCCTCCATGGAGTGTGGTGGGGTCTCCTTCTTTGGAGGTTTTTAAGCAGAGGCTGGATGGCCATCTCTTGGGAATGCTTTGATGGGTGTTCCTGCAGGGCAGGGGGTTGGACTCAATGGCCCCTGGGGTCTCTTCCAACTCTACATTGCTGTGATTCTATTCTATGATTCTATGACCCTGGAGAGCAAAGTTCAGTTCCCCACTCAGTCATGGAAATCCACTGGGTGACCTTAGGCATGTCACACACTCTCAACCCCCAGAAAATCCCATGATAGGTTCACTTTAGGGTTGCCATAAGTCAGAAATGACTTCAAGGCATGCAACAACAAGGTGCAACTATGCCGGTGTATGCCACGAACAGGAATGGCAGCCCTAGTCTCCATACTTCCCTAAAAGGGGAAAGTGTGTTGCTGATTTCTTTGGAAACCTAATTCCATGGCAGATGGACAGCTTGATCTGGACACCTTTTGCTTACTGGTTCTGTTTGTGCCTTGCCTCTTTTAGGGAAAGGTTCAGAGCAGCTTGAATTCCGAATTCTGTCCTCTGCCTTCAAACCCTTCTCTGAGCTGCCTAAGAATACAAATCAGTGCAAGATAACCTTGAACGCAATACTTGATATTTTGGGTAATATTTATTCCTTAATATCATTAGGTTCTTTCCCTCTCTATGAATAATAACAATATATTGCCATCATTTGGTGGAAATGGGATAGTGTGGTGGTGGCTGTTATTTTATATCCCATCTTTCCCCAAAACTGAAATATAAGGTAGCTTACAATTTGAAAAAGCGCAATACAGCTAAAAATATACAAAAAAGTAAACAGTAAAATAGTATGGAACAGTATACAATTCCCGGTATTAAAGCAATTTAAGCCTATGCTTTAAAAAATAAAATTAAAAAGATAAAAAGCTATTAAAAGCAATACAGCACTCTCAGCCCGTATTTTAAATCGGAGGGTGAGCTGTGCATAGCCCTCCAGATCTTGCTAGAGTGCAACTCCCATCATGCATTAGCATTGGCTATTCTGGTTAGGGTTGATGGTAGTTGCAGTCAAACAACATCCAGAGTGCTGCACGCTTCCTACCGTTGCTTTAAATCAGCCACATTTAAACGCACACACAGTTATTTCCGTTGTAAATCTATGGGATTGCTCCTCATCCCACATCAGACTAGAAATAGAATGGCCAATGTTGTGCTGCCATCATGTGGGCCGTAGGTGAAAGGAAACACATGGAATTTGTTGTTTTTATTTTGAGTTTGGTCTGGGTTTGGGTTTGGGTTTGGGTTTGGGTTTGGGTTTGCATTGACTTGGTCAAGGGTGGGCAGAAAGCAAATGAAGGCCTCCTAGTAGTTATTTGCAGACTGGCGAGGGTTTCTGGTAAAAATCCAGAAACTTGCAGCTTTATGCTAGCATGCTACTCCGGAGACTAGGACAAAGACCAATGGCTTCAAACTTCAGGAAAAGTGATCCCACCTAAATATTAAGAAGAATTTCCTGGTGGTAAGAGCAGTTTGACAGTGGGATCTGCTGCCTGGGAGTGTGATGGAGTTTCCTTCTTAGGAGGTTTTTATAAAGAGAGGTTGAAGGGCCATTTTTGGGAAGTGCCTAGATTGTGTCATCCTGCATGGAAGAATGGGGTTGGACCGGATGGCCCTTGGGGTCTCTTCCAACCCTGTGTTTCTATAAAACAGTCTATAAACTTGCAGATCAACTTTGTACCACACTGGACAAGGAAGTGTGTAGTAACAAGCTGCGCAGGGGCTAAGATCCAACATGAAGTTTGCTTAGAATGGATCTCTGCTTGTCAGAGAGCTATAAAATAAATAGACAAATACAAATATTACAGTAAGAGGTAATAAATGTATAAATATTAAATTCAACACATACTATAAGCTATCTTGATCACACATTAAAATAAGAAAGGCGACTAAATAAATATAAGTACTTTTAACGTACTTTAGATTGTTAGGTTAGGTTATACAACCACAAGAAAAATAACTATAGTTTAAGGACAAGATAATGTACAAGCTGGAACAAGCTTAGTAAAGTAACTGATGATGATAATAGAGGACTTGTGATATAAGATATACATTAATAACTATTTGCTCTGATAAAGAATCATGGAAGAATCATTGTACAAATGTGAAACTACAGAAAGAGTATCTTCATATTATATGAAGTTTTTTATTTTTGATAAAAACTAATAAAAACTATATAAGTAAAAAAATGGATCTCTGTTTGCAGAGTTATGTGTTGACTGTGTTACACAACCCTTGGGCTCAGTGGCAACGCTGCACAACCAAATGTACAGCTGAATGCACATCCAGATGTCCAACCAAACACATATCTGAGCGCATACCCAAATAGGTATCTTCATGCATAATGGAAGTGCATGTGCAACTCCATTGGAAATATTCCATATTGGATAAAAATGTCCAGCCACCTCCAGAGGAGAACATTTACACATGTAAGTCACCAATAGGATTATTGTTTGATTGTCCACAACAACTGTTAGAAGGCACCTGGACACAGGGCCACCCTGATCCCCTAGCTGGCCAGTGGGGTGCCCTGGGGGTGCGCTTTTCAGTACCACTGGCCTGTCTGCAGCCCTCTTCGACTTCCACATATGTGGGACTTTAAGCTCCACAAACTTCATACAGAATCTCACTTTTGATACCCACCTGTTGGTATTGTTGTTGCTATTGTAAGCCTTCAAGTCATTTCCAACTTCTGGCAACTCAAAGGTGTTACTGCAGCCTAGGCCTACCCGGAGATAGCACTCGATATCGTTTTCAATATCAAACGATTCGGCTCTCCCCTGCCACCCCACTCCACGTGTTTGCGAGGCCACCGAACAAGCACGCAAACAGGCACGTCTGATAATTGCCAAGACATTCCATTCCCCACCCAGGCAGGCCAGACATAGCCGGTTCGTTGCTTCAGGGACCTCCCCGGCAAACACCTCCTTACATATGCGCGATACTAACAAAGGCTTCCTGCCCCCAAACAGGCTACTGGACAAAGGTTGTGCCGTCCACTGGTAAGTGCTGCGCATCTGCATACTGGCCACACTATTGTTAATTCAGCTTTGACTCAATCATGCAAAGTTGTGACCTTTCCAAGACATTGTCTCGCTCCCAAAACTCATTGTTGTCCCCGAGTAAGGCAGATCCCAGTTCACCCTATAAAAACCCAGTCCCAATTCACCCTATAAAAACCCCTGATTCCGAGACCTTCCTCGGATCGCTCCTGAGTTTCATCCCGTCTTGCTGCTGCTGAGCTTGGCAAGCTCCCTCAGGTAATCGAACTGAGTTTTCTCTGCGCCCCCGGGTTTCCGACAAGGTCCAGGATGACGAGACCGGTGTTGTATCACCCATTTTCCCCGAAAATCTCTATCCTTAACTCAAGCTCTATCTTCTTAGCTAGCTGTGTGATTGTGGTGTCTTTAATATTTTTCTGTCTGCAATAAAGCATCATTTTTATTACTGTACATCTGTGTGGCTGCTTGGCTGACCTGACCCCGTAGACGCTGGGCTGCAAGATCCTGCTAAGTTACCCTGCCTCTTGCTAGCTTAAGTGAGTGCTCCAGCTAATTTCCCCAAATGTTGTGTGTTGTTGTTTGGTTGCTCAGGTGTCCCTCCCGGGACCCCCAGAGAACAAGGTAACAAAGGCCAACTTGTCACGAGGTTTTCTCAACATGATTTATTCAGAGGGGGGCTTCCCTTGCCTTCCTCAGAGGCTGAGGGAGTGTGACTTGACCAATGTCACCCAATGGGTTTCCACAGCTGAGCATGGATTGAAATCCTGAGCTGCCAAAGACCTAGTGCAATACTCAAACCACTACAGAAATAGCTTGTTGTTAAGATTCATGCCCTGCTCGTTGATCAAATTAGCAGTAAGAGGTGGGCCAAAAGAGCCAATGTTAGCATGAATATACCTTGGGGCTGATTTGCAATACAAATCTATGCAGGTCCAGTGGCAGTAGAGATTTCCATTTTAGTGGGGGCGGTGACTCCACTCCAGGCTTTAATCTGGATTTCAAAGGTGCTATCCAAAATGCGAAACCAATTTAGGGCATAGAATTCAGTGCCCTGGAAGCCTGGACCAGAATCCAGGGGAAATTCACCACACTCCTGGCTTAGAAGCCACCTGCTCTGTGTGTCTACTCAGAAATAAGACTCATTGCATTAAATTACATTACTCTCAAGCAAGTGTTGCACCGAGCTGCAAAACTGAAGAATTATAATTTGGTTCGCGGCAAGACTAGTGTATGCAAAGTACCCAGTCAGTTTTTAGTTAATGAATTTTAAACTGATGCATTTTAAATGTTTTTGTGTGTTTTTAGTGTATTTTAATTTACAATGTGTTTTTAATCGTATTTTAATTTATGTTGCTCCCTGCTTTGAGCTTTGGGGAGAGGCAGGTAAGAAATAAAGAAGTTGTTGTTATTACATCATGCTTTCTCTCCCTTCAAGCTGACTCCCACTTATGTTGACTCTCTCCTAAGGTTGCGTTGACAAGACTGATTCTTAAGAGGTTTGCTACAGCCTTCCTCTGAGGCTGGGAGTCTTGCCCAAGGTTACCCACCAGCTTTCCATGCACTAGTAATTACGAAAGGGCTGCTGAAACTTAAAAATGTTCCCAGGGAACAGAAAAGTGTACTGTTCTCCAACATTCCATCCTTCCATGACCTTAGATTTCTATATATCCACCCTTCACTTCACCCTGCTTTTTTTCTCTTCTCCATCAGCACATTCCTGCCATTCCTAGTTGCTTGGATCAACCGCTTCTTCTTTTGGCTCCTCTTCACCAGCAAAGTGGAAAATGTCAACCTGAGCTACAAGATCTTCAACTATGAGTGCCGCTTTAAGCAGCATGTCCAAGACTGGGCGATTCCCATGTAAGACACCACAGTGGGATTCCCTTTTAGAGGTCAGAGGGGGGTGGTTGATTTAAAAAAAAAAAGTGGTGGGGTTTCCTGAGCTATTTGGAGGAATGCTTGAAATTCAAATTCTGCCTCCCAACTTTCGACAAATTTAACTCAGTGCTCAGGATCCTGCTCCGAATAGGTTCTGACTTTGCATGGTGGTAAAATGAAAGAATAAGGAGCTGGAGGGGGGAGTTAAACTGTAGCAGGGAGCAGCATGGATAGAGCTAGTTCTTCAGCACCTTGGAGAGCCCCCAGGGGAGACAGAAGTTGCTCCAGTAATGGCCAAAGCCCTACGGATAGGCAGCGGAACAGGCCTGATAAGTGTCCAAACCTTGCTGATTTGCTCCATGATGTTTTGGTGGTGTACCTCTTTGGCTACATCTCTCACAGCATTTTTTTTTCAATGGGGGAATTGAAAGAGGGCATATTTTTGTGGTAAATCATCTACGTTGCACACAGAAAGTATAGAATCGTAGGGTTGAAAGGGACCACAAGGTCCATCTAGTCCAATCCCCTGCCATGTAGGAATATGCAATTAAAGCATTCCTCAGAGATGGTCATTTAATCTGTTCTGATGTTGTTGTGTCCCTTCAGGTCATTTTCAATTTATGGAGACCTTAAGGTGACACTATCATGGGGTTTTCTTGGCAAGATTTGTGCAGAGAGACTTTGCCTTTGTCTTTGCCTTCCTCTGAGGCTGAGAGAATGTAACTTGCTAAAGGTCATCCAGTGGGTTTCCATGGCTGAGCATGGAAACCCTGCTCAAACCCTGGTCTCCAGAGTCGTAGTCTAATATGCAAACAATTACATCATGCCAGCAGTCTAGTCTAGTCTAGTCTAGTCTAGTCTAGTCTAGTCTAGTCTATCATACTGTCAGGAAGTTCTTTAGGTAGAATCTCTTCTCTTGTCGTTTGAATCTACTGCTTCATGTTCTAGTCTCTCGAGCAGTGAGAAACGAGCTTATTCCATCTTCTACTTGACATTCCTTCAGAATTATAAATACAGCTCAAAGACCACTCAATCTTCTCTTTGCTCACATACCCAGCTCCCTAAGCCATTCCTCATATGGCCTAGTTCCCAGAACTTCTACCATCTTGGTCACCTTCCTTTGCATGCATTCCAGCTTGCTAATGTCTAGAACTGGACACAGTATTCTAGGTGAGGTTCGACCAAAGCAGAATAGAGTGAGGCGATGACTCTCCTTGATTTTGATATTATATTCCTGTTGATGTAGCCTAGAACTGCATGGGCTTTTTTAGCTGTCCTGTCACACACAGTTCCCTGGTTGATTCTACACGGTCTTCAGTTAGAAGGTGCCTGATCATAGGGAATATATGAGTCTCCTATTTCAGTCAGAGTGGCTCAGCTGGTAACACAAGCAAAACAAACTGAATAGCTCCCAGCTTTACTTACTTTTAGATAGTAAGCACAAGGTCATAAATGAAGTCCAACAGAATTCTAAGGCAAGCGAGTCCAAAGTCAGTCAGGGTAATCCAGAGTCAAGCATGGAGTTCAGCAAGATATCCAGCAAGCAGAGAGGTCAGATAAGCTCTGACAACTCCTGGAGGGGAAGGGCGGCAGCTATATAAATCAGCAGTCTAATGCAGCTGTTGCCTGAGTAATTATTGCCAGTTATAAATTATCTGGGATCGGCGTAGGTTTTCTCTTTGTTGTCTGTGTACAGCAAAGGTGGGTACCGGTAAGTTATCTTCTATGTCTGAAGGGGCAGGACTCTCTGCTGGAGCTGGCACCTTCTCTTGTTCTGTTTGTGGCACTGTAACCTTTTCCTGTACAGCAGGTCCTGGCATGCCCCCTGTTTCAGCCTCTGGCATGCCCCGTTTCAGACTCTGGGTCAGAGTCCATGTTCTGGAAGCAGGGCATGACAAAGAGAAGAAAAGTGCTAGAGGCTCAGAACAGAGGTCTGGCATCCCATTTCTGTCAACGCCAAGGCCTGGCAAGCAGCCAAGGGAGCTGGCTACAGGTCTCTTGCAGATAAGGCAGGGAATAAATTAAAGGCTTTACTTCAGCAGAACAGAACAGGGAAAATAGCAGTAAATACCAGCAGCAGGGAGACTCCCTGGCTGTTACGTCACAGCCAGGCGAGCACACAGTCAAAGTCTGTTCGAACAAAAAAAGTTACCAGAACTGGTCCAGGATCAAGAGGTGGCGACGTTCCAGCAGGTCGGGCAGCGTTTCAGGAGGCCAAGCTGAGATCCACAACAAGCACTTCGCCCAGAATGGTCAGTTGTGAGCCAACAAAAGACCCAAGGCTGAGTGATTGCTTTTATAGGCAGATCACTCCTCCAGGTGTTATCGCAGCTGGGCCCTGATTGCCTGGCGTTTTCTATTTAAACGTTCTGACCTCCTGAGAGCACTCTTTTGCTCCTGATGCTGCTGGTAAGTAGGCACCTGCTCTTGAAACTCACCATCCAACTCCTCTGGCTGGGCTGGGTCTGGGGCAGCCCCTGGCTCTGCTGCTGGGTCTACTGGGGCCAAGGGCTCTGTGCCTGGGGCAGCCTCGGGAGTGGGCTGTGCTGGTGCAGCAGGCTCCAGGGACTCTGGCTCAGACTCAGAGCTGGTGTCCTGAAGTTCCAGGGTCCTGACAATTTCCCAGAGAGGCTCAGAACAGAGATCTGGCATCCCATTTCCCACAGGTGTCCACCAAATGTCTCTCAGAAGCTGGCTATCAGCCTTTCACTCCATGAAATTGTCTAAATCCCTCTGAACCAGATTAAGGTGGTTGAGGTCTTGAAGCCCTTGCAAATGCAGAGACCCCTGTGTGTCTTTATGTTTCTGAGAAATAATCTTGTTGCAATGCCAGCTTTGCACTGCAGTGGATAGGAGTATTCTGTTGGCACTCTCAGAACTGGCAGTGGGACACCATTGGACAAAAATTCAGCCACCGTCTCTGTTTGGAAGCTTCACCGTGGCTTAATGGCTGTGTCTTCTCTTGTCCCCTTTTGTAGTGAAAAAACAAAGGAGGCTCTTCTGGAGCTGAAGAGGGTTCTGGAGAGCAACCCCAAAGTGGTAGCCCACTACCCAGTGGAAGTGCGCTTCACGCGCGGGGACAACATCCTGCTGAGCCCTTGTTTCCAGAGGGACAGTTGCTACGTGAACATCATCATGTACAGGTAAGGACAAGGCAGCACAGTTGGGGCTATTTGGGCTGTGAGGCATTTTCCTCCAAGAGCAACTAGAACTGAAGTAAACCTCAATTATCTTGGGGCAGAAGGGACAAACTGGGAAGAGGGGGAAATTTTCACTGACGCCACCATCTCCACCGGAAGTCTTCATGGGCATCATTAGATGGGGGCTGCCATATTTATGTCCCAGAATGCCCTACTGTGGAATGCTGGAAATGTTTCTGGGAAGAAATGGCAGCCACCTCCACCCACGACATGCACACATTGGAGCCACTGACAAATTTCACCAGAGCCCAGTAGATTCAAGGAGAGTCACTGAGATTCATAGAATCGTAGGCGGTATGACTCAGTACAGCCAAATACAGTCCTATTTGAATCTCTCCTATTTGACTTTCTAAGGAGCTATGATGGGCAAATAAATGCAACAAATTATTGGGATAATTGGGGCTTCTGGACTGAAAAGGTTGAAGGTGAAAAGGGGTACAAAGAAGTGAGAGGAACTAATGATAAAATATTCTACATTTTGGGCAATGGGTACTAAAATTTTCCTTTAAAGCCATCAATGGGGATGGAGGTAGGGGAGAGGGCGGGGTGGGCTGGGGGACTGGTATTAAAAAAATGTAATTTGTAATTTGTACTATGTAATGTGTTGCAAAATTGTATGTTCAAAATTTAAAATAAAATATATTACAATGCAAAAAAAAAAACCTCTCAGTACAGTATAGCAAGTCTGCATGAAGACATGCATAAGTTGACTTCATGTGTAACTTGAGAGCAGATTTGGAGGGCCAAAATGATGGATTTTGCTATGACCCACAAATAAGTTGAAGCTGTAATTTAGGGACCTGTAACAAATAAATCTTTTCCTTTCCTTTTAAATAGGCATAGAGGGAACATAGGCCATTTCCGCACGAGGCTGTTATAGCGCTATGATTCCACTTGCAACATCCTATGGAATCCTGGGGTTTGCTGGGCGGCTCCTCCCGAAACTACAAACCCCAGGATTCCATAGGATATTGAAAGTGGAATCATAGCGCTGTAACAGCCTCGTGCGGAAATGGCCATACATTGCTCTTGTTGGGTGCCTTCAAGCCATTTCCAGCTTACGGTGATCCCAAGGCAAACCTATCATGAGGTTTTCTGAGGCTGAGAGTATGTGATGCACTCAAGATCACTCAGTGGGTTTCCATGGCCAAGCAGGAAATCAAACCACTTAGGAAGAGCTAAAGAGAAGTGTTGTGTTGTGTAGTGGTTTGAACACTGGACTATGACCCTGGCCACGGGGCTCCTCTCCGCTCGGCCACGGAAACCTACTGGGTGTTCACACACTCTCAGCACCCCTCAAAAATCCACGATAGGTTCACCTTAGGGTCTCCATAAGTCAGATACAACATGAAGCTAGTAAAATGCGGGCTGGACAGGGCTACTGTCAGGTGGATCTGTAATTGGTTGACCGACCGAACCCAAAGAGTGATCACGAATGGCTGCTTTTCATCCGGGAGAGAAGTGACTAGTGGGGAGCCACAGGGTTCTGTCCTGGGCCCAGGGCTGTTCCATATCTTCATCAACGACTTGGAGGAAGGAATAGAGGGCATGCTCATCAAATTTGCAGATGACACCAAATCGGGAGGGGTTGCTAATATGCCAGAGGACAGGATCAAAATTCAAAATGACCTGGATAGATTGGAGAGCTGGGCCAAGGCTAACAAAACGAAATTCAACAGAGAGAAGTGTAAGGTCCTACACTTAAGTAGAAAAAATGGAATACAGAAATATAGGATGGGGGACACGTGGCTGGATAGCAGTACGTGTGAAAGGGATCTAGGAGTCTTCATAGACCACAAGCTGATCACAGCAGTGTGATGCGGCAGCCAAGAAAGCCAATGCAATTCTCAGCTGCATCCATAGGAGTATGGTGTCTAGATCAAGGGAGGTACTGGTACCACTCTACTCTGCTTTGGTTAGACCTCATCTTGAATCCTGTGTCCAGTTCTGGGCACCCCAATTCAAGAAGGACATGGTCAAGCTGGAGCAAGTCCAGAGGAGGGCGACCAAAATGGTGGGGGGCCTGGAAGACATGCCCTATGAGGATAGAATTAGAGAGCTGGGTATGTTTAGTCTGCAGAAGAGAAGGTTAAAAGGGGACATGAGAGCCATGTTTAAATATTTGAAGGGATGCCATGTAGAGGAAGGAGAGGGCTTGTTTACCGCTGCTCCAGAGACCAGGACAAGGAGCAATGGATTCAAGCTGCAGGAAAGGAGATTCCACCTGAACCTCAGGAAGAACTTCCTGACGGTCAGAGCTGTCTGGCAGTGGAATCTGCTGCTGCCTCCATGGAGTGTGCTGGTCTCCTTCTTTGGAGGTTTTTAAGCAGAGGCTGGATGGCCGTCTATCAAAGGGAGGACTTTGATATGGGTTCCTGCGTGGCAGAAGGGAAGTTGGACTAGATGGCCCCTGGAGTCTCTTCCAACTCTAGGATTCTATGATTCTATCCATCCCAGTCTTTCTTCTCTGTCCTCCTTTAGACCTTACGGAAAAGATGTCCCACGCCTTGACTACTGGCTTGCCTATGAGGGCATCATGAAGAAGGTTGGAGGGAGACCGCACTGGGCAAAGGTATCAGGGGAGGGAGGGTAGCTTTAAATATTTCTGATTTTGATTTCTTCTTCTTCCTCTTCCTCTTCTTCGTCTTCATCTTCCATTTATATCCCACCTTTCTTACAATAATAGCACTCAAGGTTGCTTAAAACACATTTTAAAACAATGCAATTTAAAAAAATGCATACACAAACTTAAATAAAAATATAAATATAAAAATTATTTAAAAGACAATTAAACTATTTGCAAAGTTAGAAACATTAACATTCATTAAAAGACTATATAAACCACAAAATAGCACGGTGCATCATTAAAAGTCCTCCCCAGTCAGGTTTTAAACAGCCTGATGGCTTTTAACTTGCCAGCAGAAGAAGAGCAAGAACCAAGCCAACCTGGACCCCCTTACAGAGGAAGTTCCAAAAGCTGGGAGAAGCCACCAAGAAAGTCCTCTCCTTTTTTCCCACCAAATGATCCTGAGAGACAAGGGCTTCTCCAGAAGATCTCAGAGCGATAATGGGGAAATAAGGAGAAATAATAGAACCTTACAAAATATATATAACATAATTTTTTAAAAAAACAATCTTGTCAATATATCTTTCACACTAGACAGTTATAGCACTATGATTCCACTTGAATTGCTATGGCCAGATCCTGTGGAATCCTGGAATCTGTAGTTTAGTGAGGTGCTAGAGTTCCATGGCTAACAATTACAAATACCCCTCCCTAAACTACAAATCCCAAGATTCCACAGGATGCGACCATGGCAGTTCAAGTGGAATCATATGATGATAACTGTGTAGTGTGTAAACACCCCAGATTCCAAAGAAAAAGAAGAACATACATATTTCGAGGCACTGATCCAAAAATAAGAGCACTCGTTCTTCCAATGATTTACATGTGACTTTAGAGAACAAATAGTACCAGAGCTTTTGGGACGTATTCAACAAATGGAAACCAAACACTATAGAAACATTTAGTCCTTGGTGTGCTGTTCAAAACTTTTAGACTGAGCTGTCTGTTTGTCCTCCAGTAGAACAAAATTCCACAGCCTACCTCTCCAGCTTTCCAAAGATAGATTAGAAATCTCCTTCCAGTTTGCAGTAATTCCTAAACATGCTACTGCATGCATACAATTAATTATTTTTTTATACTGCACCTGGGAATTTTCATTGATAAGCAATGAGAGAAATGCAATTAATGGTACTAACTTGCATCATTTGCCTGCTAATCAAGCTTGTTTAAGGCAGCTTCTTTTGCTTTGCAGCTGTATGAAATCCTGTTACCTCTGTCACGCATATATCCTGCACCACAAGACCCAAGGTTAACCCTTCATGCCTCCAGACACATAAAGGCAGCCTGTAGCACCTTTGCTGTAGCAGCTTTTGCTGCTGGGAGCCGGCGTGGTATAGCAGTTGGAGTGTTGAACTAGGACTCTGGGAGAGCAGAATGCGAATCCCTGCTCAGCTCTGAAAACCCACCAGGTGACCTTAGAATCATAGAATCCTAGAGTTGGAAGAGAACTCAAGGGTCATCCAGTCCAACCCCCTTCTGCCATGCAGGAAGATGCAATCCAAGCCTTCCCTTTGACAGATGGCCAACATCTGTTTAAAAACCTCCAAAGAAGGAGACTTTGCCACATTCCTAGGCAGCAGCATATTCCACTGTCAAACCGCTTTTGCCGTCAGGAAGTTCTTCCTGGTGGTTAGGTGGAATCTCTTTTCCTATGGCTTGAAACCATTGCTCCGTGTCCTAGTTTCTGGACCAGCAGAAAACAAGCTTGCTCCATCCTCCGTAGGACATCACTTCAAATATTTAAACATGGTGCTTATGTCCCCACGTAACTTTCTCTTCTCCAGGCTAAACACACCCAGCTCCCTAAGCTGTTCCTCCATTGCAACTGAGAAACAGAAATTTCTTCCATAAGATTTCATGAATTCAAGTCCACTTCATCAGATTCCTGGAGTCTATGAAAGCTTGTGCTAGGAATCTAATTTTTTTTTCCAGTTAGTCTCAAGGGTAATACAGGATTCCTTTATATCTCTTTGTGCTGCAACAGACTAACATGGCTATGGCCATTTCCACACGAGACTATTATAGCGCTTTGATTACACTTTCAACATCCTATGGCAACCTGGGGTTTGCAGTTTTGGGAGGTGTCAGCTGGCCCCTCCCAAAACTGCAAACGCCAGGATGCCATAGGATGTTGAAAGTGGAATCAAAGTGCTATAACAGTCTTGTGTGGAAATGGCCTCTGTCTTTGGAATGGATGATTGTATGAGAGAGATAGAAAAAAGAGAGGTTAAAAAGCAAACTCAAGCACTTCTCCCAAGTTTGGCCTGCATCCCAGAAGGATGCAGTTAATTACTAAAAACAAAACAAAACCCGAAAACTATTGAAGTGATTAACAAACAGAATTAATCAGTGTAAAATACAATATGAAGGAAATGTTTTGGCGTCCACCTTCTTCAGTTGCTAAAGATGAAACAGCAGCATCACAGGAGGCAGTTTGGTACTTCTGTACCAAACATAGAGAAATCCGGGAGGCCGAGATGCTCCGAGCCGAAATGCCTGGCTGAGTCAGCTTTCTGGTTAGGATTGCAGACTTGTGGTTCCTGAAATCCGTACACAGGTCTGTGGTTGTTTCCCCTACACAAAACACTATCAAAGCCCTTCCTTTGACAGATGGCCATCCAGGTTCTGTTTAAAAACCTCCAAAGAAGGAGAAGACTCCACCACACTCTTAGGCAGCAGAATATTCCACTGTCGAAATGCTTTTACACTCAGGAAGTTCTTCCTAATGTTTAGATGGAATCTCTTTTCCAGTAGTTGGAATCCATTGCTCCCTGTCCTTGTCTCTGAAGCAGCAGAAAACAGGCTTGCTCCATCCTCCATATGACATCCCTTCAAATATTTAAATATGGCTCTCGTGTCACCCTTTATCCTTTTCTTCTTGAAGCTAAACAAACCTAACTTCCTAACCCTCTTCTCATAGGGCATATTTTCCAGGCTCTAATAGGGACTTGGTTTCTGGATGTATAGTTTAGGACTTCTGTGGTCTGTGCCATGAAGTAGAAAGGTCAGCATCCTAAAATGGTCTCTTTTGCCACCAGGCTCACACGTGCACCCGGAGAGACTTTGAGCGGATGTACCCCGGCTTTCAGAAGTTCTGCTCCATCAGAGAAAAACTAGATCCCCGGGGAATCTTCCTGAATGCCTATTTGGAGAAGGTCTTTTACTGAGTGACGGAATGGAGAAATTGGCCATGAAGATATGGAGAAACTCCCACCAGGAGATCTCCAGTGGTTATTGATACATCCTGTTGGAGGAAGGGAAACAAATACTGGCCAATTTTTGTCATCATTGACAGGAAAGTGTATCGGGATACATTAGAACACTTTGTCAAGAAACTTTTCAGTTACCACCAGAATTTTTTTTTATTTTGCATTTTGCAACTGTTCTGCAAAAAAAATTGCTTGCTCAAAACCCCCTAATTTCTGAGCAAAAAAACCCAGATTGACTGAGACCCCACAACACATTCAACTTTGTGTAACTTACACATCTGTAGCTACGCTGGAGAAAAACAAGAAAACTCAAAGACATTGCGGTGCTAGATTGGATCTGTGCACAAAGGGATCCTGTAGCACCTTTGAAAAGTTTATAGCATTCTACCAACTTCTGGCACACTACACATATTACAGTGCGCCCTCCCCTTGCACAACCTCTGCATTTATGAATGGGAGGTTGTGCAAAGTCACATCACATTATAGTCAGAGGAAGCAATGGGCAACTGCACATCATGTCCATTTTACTATACTGGGATGTGAGCATCGTGCTTTTTGTTTTACGCAGGGGGTCCTAAAACAGAACCCCCGTGTGTATGGAGGACACATTGTAAAACACCAGTTAACACCCCAGCCCCACAAGGGCAATCTTTTCCTTTCTAGTTCCCAGCCAGCATGGCACACCACTTTCCAACTCCTTCCACCATTCATTTGATTATCTACTCACCTTGGCTTTAGGCAACATCTTTTCTCCTGCCTTTCTCCTCCCAACCACAGTTGTTAAAACTGAACTTGTCACATCATCACCACACCCACAAGTTTTGCATTTCTATTGTTATGTACACAAAGCACACGCTCATTCGTAGCTATAAAGGTCTGTTCCTAGGGATTTCACTCTAGCCTCTGAGGAAATAGGCTTAAGTTCACAAAAGCTGATGCTGCCAACTTCTTCCTCTCAGGTGGGTTTCAAAGGCCATTTCTGCACTACATTGTTACAGTGGTATTATTCCACTTCCAACCTCCTGTGGCATGCTAGGGTTTGTAGTTTATTGAGGCCAAAGAGCTCTCTGGCTGAGAATTCAAAAGGTCCCTCCCTAAAATGCAAATCCCAGGATTCCATGGGGTGTTGAAAGTGGAATAACAGCACTATAGCGGTGTAGTGTGGAAATGGCCAAAGGTGCTACAAAATCCTTTTGCATTTTTATTGCTATTCACACAAACCACCCGTCCATTCATAGTTCTAAAGGTCTATTCCTTGGTACTCTACTCCATGCTTCTGATGAAGTAGATTTATCTCTATGAAAGCTTATGCCACCAACTTCTCTCAATTAGTCTCAAAGGTGCTACAAAATCCCTTTGCGTACAACAAAACCCTGTGAATGAAATGTGAAGCTGTGCATCTAGATCAGTGGTTCTCAACCTGTGGGTCCCCAGATGTTTGTGGACTTCAGCTCCCAGAAGCCCCAGCCACTATGGTCAATGCTCAGGGCTTCTGGGAGCTGAAGTCCAAAAACATCTGGGGACCCACAGGTTGAGAACCACTGATCTAGATACTAGCAACAGAGCTCTGGTGCACACTGGGCGCTCCTGTTGTGCTCTGGCACTTCCTCGCTAGTGTTCTGATGTGCATTGCTGAGCACTCTTATGATAGTGCCCATTGGCCACAAGGTCATACCACATGAGTCACTCCATTGGCTACAACTGCACAACAGACATCCTTGCACTATAACACCACAGCAACCCCTGGGTGAATATGGATATTGTAAAACAGCTCAATTAAATTTGTATGTTAACTCTCAAGCAGAACACCACTCATTATTTGCAAAAGATGAGGGGGAGGAATGTTGCGCAAACAGACATTTCACAAAAAGTTTCCAAAATAAAATCTTTTGAGAATGCACAAAACTCCGTGTTTTTCACCTAGTGGATGACACAACTGTAAAATATCTTTGTTCTTGCACATGAGAGTGCAATAAGCAAAGCTTTATATCTCTGCCCTTTTGCACCGTGTTGCTATTGTTATGTGCCTTCAAGTCATTTTTGACTTGTGGTGACTCGATCACGGCAAAGTTTGTTCACAGGGGAGTTCCCATGGCCTTCCTCTGAGGCCGAGAGTGCGTGACTTGCCCTGTCACCCCATTGGTTTCCATGGCTGAGCAGGGATTTGAGTCGTAGTTCAGTGCTCGAAGCAGTACAGCACACTGGCTTACATGAAGAGTGTGGTTGAGACTGATTTTTTTCCACTGCTATTAAACTACCTTTGCAGCTGATTTTTGGGGATATTTGTTGTCATTTGAGGAGGTGGGCTTCTAAGCCACTAGAACAGTGCTTCTCATGCTACCTGATCTAGAGGGCCAGCAATTGTTTTGGTGTTTTTTTTTTCCAATGTGCTGTTCCTTATTTGCACCCATTGGCTATAACTATTTGTTTGTTTTTTCATTCCTGGAAACTCTCTACAGACTAGCAGCTGATGGTTTGTGGACTAGCACTGATCCAGGGACCACCTCTTTGAGTTGGATTGCATCAAAATGTGTTTCAATGAACTACTTTCATCACCACTCTAGACCCACAGACCTGCTGTACCAAAGGCATTTGGCCACGTGGTGGCACATGTCTCTCAACACACAGCAAGAGGCAGCACCTTCAAAACTCCAGCCTGTTCACAAAAGTCTAGGCAGGAGCACGAAGCAGCTCGGGAAAGAGAACTTCCAAAAGTGTTAAGCGTATTGTCAAGTCGCTGCAATTCATTTCTGAACTTCCAGGAAGGAACAAGACTGACCAGGTGTCACTGCTGCATAAGGCCTTTTTTATACAGAGCTATCGACAGAGCTGCAAAGGACTTCAAGGGCCTTCTAGTCCAGTGCCATAGCTAAAACATCCCAAGAGGTGGCCATCCAAACTTTAAGTACTTCTAATGAAGGGCAGTCCAGCGCCTTCAGAATTAATCTGATCCACTGCTGAACAGCAATTACCCTCTCGTAAGTTCTTCCTAATACAGGTTGGATATCCCTTATCCAAAACACTTCGGACCAGAGATGTTTCAGATTTAAGAATATTTGCATACACATAATAAGATTATATACCATTCTTCCATTATTCCAGCAGTGTGATGCGGCAGCCAAGAAAGCCAATGCAATTCTCGGCTGCATCAACAGGAGTATGGCGTCTAGATCGAGGGAGGTACTGGTACCACTCTACTCTGCTTTGGTTAGACCTCATCTTGAATACTGTGTCCAGTTCTGGGCACCCCAATTCAAGGACATGGTCAAGCTGGAGCAAGTCCAGAGGAGGGCGACCAAAATGGTGAGGGGCCTGGAAGACATGCCCTATGAGGGTAGACTTAGAGAGCTGGGTATGTTTAGTCTGCAGAAGAGAAGGTTAAGAGGGGACATGACAGCTATGTTTAAATATTTGAAGGGATGCCATGTAGAGGGAGGAGAGGGCTTGTTTTCTGCTTCTCCAGATACCAGGACAAGGAGCAATGGATTCAAGCTGCAGGAAAAGAGATTCCACCTGAACCTCAGGAAGAACTTCCTGACAGTCAGGGCTGTCCGGCAGTGGAATCTGCTGCCTCAGAGTGTGGTGGAGTCTCCTTCCTTGGAGGTTTTTAAGCAGAGGCTGGATGGCCATCTGCCGGGAGTGCTTTGAGGGTGTTCCTGCAGGGCAGGGGGTTGGACTGGATGGCCTGTGTGGCCTCTTCCAACTCTACATTTCTATGATTCTATGCGGAAATTACAGAGGTTCACTTGGGACTCCACACACATAATCCAAAGCAAGCTGAAAGTGGCAGGGGAAAAGGGGCACCAAGCCAACTGAGAAACTTTGTAAGCAGCACACATTCATAGTCACTCTCTCATGTTCCCTACAGGAACATTTTGGATTTTGGAGTACAGTCAGCCCTCTGTATCTGTGAATTATGTATCCACAGATTAACTAACCACAGCTAGAAAATATTTTTTAAAAATGACTCCAAACAGCAAACTTTGATTTTGCCATTTTATATAAGGGATGCCATTTTACTACAGCATTGTACATAATGGGACTTGAGTATGCCCAAATTCTGGTATCCATGGTGGTTCCTGGAACCAAATTCTAGAAGATATTGTACTTAAGATTTTCAGATAAAGGATATTCAACCTGTATTTAATTGGAATCTCCTTTCCTCCTATTTGAATCCTTTGGTTCATGTCCTACCCTCATCATCAGCAATGAAGCAAGATGAGATGGCAGTCTATGTTGACAACAGAGAAGCTAGGAGAAGAGCTGATGACTGACAAAGCGTAAGAGAGAGGCAGAAGACATTATTAGCCTTGTGATGGCTGGCACAGGCCACTGCGTTTACTCATGTTACATTAATTATTTCTGTTTACTATGGTTCCTCCATACACCCAAGTAAAAGACATCTCGCCCCACTCTTCCCCAGTTGCCAACATTGTTCCACATTCAAACTAAATCCTTCCAGTAACAAGTTGTTGTTGCTGTGTGCCTTCAAGTTGTTTCCGATTTACGCGGACCTCAAGGTGAATCTATCACAGGATTTTCTTAGCAAGATTTGTTCAGAGGGGGCTTGTTTTTGCCTTTGTCTGAGGCTGAGAGAGTGGGACTTGCTCAAGGTCACCCAGCAGATTTCCATGGCCAAGTGAGGATCTGAACCCTGGTCAGAGTCACAGCCCAGCACGCTCAGAACACTAGACCACGCTGGCTCTCATACCATACTCATAATGTATCCCCTCCAAAAAGCATTTTGGGCTGGAATCTTGTAAGCATGAACAGCCCTACTGAGCACAGTGGGATTTACTTCCGAGTAGATATGGATAGCACTGGGTTGTGAGAATCTTTGGAATATTCACAAAGATGGCCACTATCCCCATTTTATAGCTGGGAGATAGTCACTTGTCCAAGGCCACGTGGTAAGTTCCCGGGTGAGCAAAGGTTTAAATCCAGATTGTCCCATTTGTCTTCCAAGGCTGCCTTCCAAAGAACATGATGTGTAGTTGATGGGCTCAAGCAGCACATGTGCTTTTTCTTTTGGAAATTATTTCAGCGGTGACGCTGTGAGGATGGAGGAAGCTTTTCCCTGTCTTCCAGCTCCACGTCAGACCCACGATTGGACAGGGGGACCTCCCAGGGCTGACTTTCAAAGAGTGGTGAGGCTGGAACAGAAGAAGAGATCAACTAACATAGATGGAGTCAGAAACTTGAAAAATGGGGCCATTTACAGAGTCAAGACCCCACGATGGAATTGTCTCAGCACTGATATCCCTACCAGCAACAGCTGTTGGCTTCCATGTCAGTAAGGCAAAGAATCTTTGCTGGGTTTTAGATTTGTGCTATGCTGGATGAAAGATTTGTCCAGAGGGGGTTTGCCCATGCCTTCCTCTGAGGCTGAGAGAGTGGGACATCAAGGCCACCCAATGGGTTTCTGAGTGGAACTCAAACCCTGGTTTCCAGAGTACTAGTCCAACACTCACATCACGCTGGCTGTCAGGATATAAATTACACTTACATTAATGTCTCCCTCCCCACATGGCATAAACAACTCAGCACTCACAAGCAGTGGCAACTGGTAGCTTCCAAGTCAGTGGGATGGTGAATCCACTCCCAGATCTATAGTCCTAGGTTGTACTTTTTGCCTTCTTTCCTTTATTTGCAAAGAAGAGGGCCAGGGCAGAGTAGAAAGCCAGACTGTTTGGAATTGTTTTAAACTGATTTTATATATATGCTACCCCAACATGTTAGGTCAAAGGAAAGTATACAAATATTTTCATTAACAAATAAGTCTCATTATTTACTTGGAGGAACCCCAACTAATCCAAAGCAGGCCACGGGCACTGTCACAAGATGGACATGCACTTCTGGTCACCCCCTTTGCAAAAGCTCATAGTCTGGCAGAGTTGGAAGGGATCCACTTTTGTTCATGCTTCAAATTTTGCCTGCCTGCTGTCTGTAACATGTATCCTGCTTTGCTCTATTAAAATAGCTGATTAGTTAGACACAATGTGTCTGTGAGTGGTCCTTTCTGCCTAGGACAATCAGCTTTAGCATAGCACAGTGGTGTAGCTTCACACTCTGGACATGCTCAGGAGAGTCATCCTATACACTACACTCAAAAGGGTCATCTAGTCCAACCCCCTACCAGGATTAGAATTCACTGCTAAAGCACCCCAAAGAGGGATGGTTGTCTCATCTTCCTTTGAAATCAATCATGGGCTTGCATCCTGTTTGTGACATACACAACTGTAAGTTACGCTACAACAGGCACAGCTGTTGTTTTGGACAATGCACACTGGTCATTCTGGCTGATCATGAGTGGAATTTCACATTTGGGACTGTTGCACGCTTTGGAGCGCATTAAAGTATATAGGGTAGTGTGCCAATGTGCATTGCCTCTATGCATTGGCTTGGAACAATGCTTAATGGGTCATCAGCCATGAGCATTGACCACTGAGCCACAAACATAATCTTACTTTGGTATCCACTATTGGGGCTGCATAATGTCATTCCACCACTCTAGGTTCCACTCAAGTGAAGTAGGATCTTGGGTATCTACTCACTTGGTGAGCTTCGGCTGGTCCGGGCAAAGGCCTTCTTTCCTTTATCGCTCAGCAGGGGGACTGGCCCCCGAGCAGGTCCCGGCCGTATCCCAGCATTCCACTGGGTGCTCTGGGCGAGGATCTTGGCGGTTCCTTTGGTCACAGGGTAGCCAGCCGGCTCGTAGGTGGCCCAGTGTGGGCGGGATGGAACTTGTGGCTGCTGTCCAAGGTCTGCTGAGAGGGACATCTAGGAAGCAAGACAAGGAAACATGATCTGAGGGCAAAGCCAAAAAAATTCCATTATGAAATAACTTATCACTGAAGGTTTGGCTCACAGCATAAGCAAAATGGTAAAAGGTCTGCAAACCATGCCCTACGAGGAGAGACTTGGGGAGCTGCATGTGTTTAAGACTGGAGAAGGGAAGGTTAACAGGTGACATAATTGCCATGTTTAAATATTTGAAAGGATGTCATAGGGAAGATGGGGCAAGCTTATTTTTTTCTGCTGCCCCAGAGAC
The DNA here is from genome assembly GCA_948472985.1 of Iguana delicatissima. Lineage (NCBI taxonomy): Eukaryota > Metazoa > Chordata > Lepidosauria > Squamata > Iguanidae > Iguana > Iguana delicatissima. The sequence continues at coordinate 1,471,680 of CAOKZL010000235.1, forward strand.
TTTGGCCTAGAGCACCGGCTTCAAACTGCAGGAAGAGATTCTGCATAAACAGTAGGAAGGAATTCCTGATGGTGAGAGTTGTTCAACAGTGGATTATGTTGCCTTGGAGTACGGTGGAATCTCCTTCTTTGGAGGTTTTTAAACAGAAGCTGGGTGGCCATCTGCTCTGAGTGCTTTATGTCTTCCTGCATGGCAGAATGGATGGCCCTTGCGGTCTCTTCCAACTCTAGGATTCCATGATTCTGAGGTCATCTGGTGGGTTTCCGTGGCTGGGCAGAGATTCAGACTCCAGTCTCCCACTGCCTCCACTAGACCATGTTGGCTCTCAACAGCAAAGGTGGCATAGGATTCCCTTTTAATATCTTTTGAGGTACAAGAGGGTTAACCTTGTCTGTGGTAGTGGAGTATGCATGAGAGAGAGAGGGGTGGCGCCTCATAGAGCTGAAGGGCAAAAAAAGCTGTCCTAAACTAACTTAATTTTTAATGGGCAAATGGTGCAATTTATCACCATTAATTGCACTTCTCTCATTGCCTATCAATGAAGATTCCTGGGTGCAATATAAAAAATTAATTAGTTTTACACATGCTGTAGCACGTTCAAAAATTACTGCAAACTAGGAGGAGATTTCTAATCTATCTTTGGAAACCTGGAGAGGTAGGTTGTGGAATTTTGTTCTACTGGAGAAGAAACAGGCAGCTGAGTCTAAAAGTTTTGAACAGCACACAGAGGACTAAATGTTTCTATAGCATTTGGTTTCCATTCGTTGAATACATCCCTAACAGCTCTAGTACTATTTCAGCCCCTCCCGAAACTGCAAACCCCAGGATTCCATAGGATGTTTCAAGTGGAATCACAGCGCTATAAAAGTCTAGTGCGGAAATGGCCATACTTATGGCAACCCTAAGATGATCTTAACACAGGGTTTTCTGGAGCTGAGAGTGTGTGATGCACTCAAAGTGGGTTTTCATGGAGAAGTGAGGAACTGAATGCCAGTCTCCAGCGTCACAGTCCAATGCTCAAACCACTGCTCTGTCCTAGCTCTCAGGTTACATGACATCCATCCTTAAATATGTGAAGGAGTGTCATGTAGAATATGGAGCAAGATTGTTTTCTGCTATTCCAGAGGCTAGAATTCATACTAATGGATTCAAATTACAGGAAAAGAGGTTCCACCGAAACTTAAACTCTAAGGACTGTTCAACAGTGGAACAGACTCCTTTGAAGAAAGGTAGACTCCCCCAACTTTGGAGACAGATGTCGGATGGAAATCTCTCAGAAGTGCTTTAGCTGTGTATTCTTGCATCACAGAGGGTTGGTTGGTTGAGATGGCCCTCACAGCCCCTTCCAGTTCAATGATTTTCAGATTCTATTTGGCCCTCCAGACCTAGCCAGTACAGTTTATAGTGAGGAATGCTGGGAGTTGCAGTCTAACATTTAGAGTTCTGCAAGACTCCCATTGCTGCCTTTGTCCTTTAAAATTGCCATCCTAAGGTAACAATAACATGTGTATTTCTATACCGCTTATCAGCTAAGTGCTCTCTAAGTGGTTTTACAATGTGTATTAGCTAAATGCCCCCAACAAACTGGGTACTCATTTTACCGACCTGCAGAAAGATGGAAGGCTGAGTCAACCTGGAGCCTGGCAGGATCAAACTCACAACCTTGTGGCTGCACTACCAGCACTTAACCACTGCACCACCAGGTAATTTACTCAGATGTAAGCTCAATGGAACCAATACCCAAGCAAGTGCCACAGCACTGCAGCCTCAATGTGACTGTTTAATCTCCCACTTAGTACAGTGTGGAGAAGCAGTATAGGAGTTACAGTTCTGGACTGGTACTTAAGAGGTCCAAGGTTCAAGTCCAAGAAAATTCTCTGGCTGATTCTGGGCCAATCACTTGCTCTCTCATCCTAAAGCAGCCTTCACAGTTGTTGTGAGAATCAAGCAAGACGACAGTCATGTAAGCTGGAGAAATGCTGGGATAGAGATGCAGCAAATGAAAGACAAAAATAGATAAACACTAGGAAAAGGCAGAGACAGTAAAGTACCCGCTTTGAACGTCAATGCAAAGCAATGAGATGGAGAACTAATTAATAAGGACACCGCTTGCAACAATGAAATATTAAGTTGCCCCAAGTGCTCAGCAAAATGTTCCGAAAGAATCTAACATGCATAAAGGATTGCTGGAAAAAAACAGTGTCTACTTCTCCCGTTCCAACTGACAAGGCTGGGAGATGCACAGATAAAGTGGAAAAAAAGGCAGTGCATGGTTTGACTTAGTCTGAAAACAAGCAGCTTCATGACTGGCAGAGGGACTACCTGAAAGAAGAGCAGGTGAGCAGGCAAGGGCTTAAAATGTCAGGGAAGCTGATGCTATTGCATGACAGGATGACAGGACATCACGGCGGCAGGCAGAATGGAATCCCACCCCAACCCCAGCTCAGCCCTCGGGCATGGGTGAGGCACACAAAGGACTGTGGAAAACAAATGCTCCATCCAACTTCCTCTACCTGATTCCTACATTCCTGTGTTCTCGGCACCACAGCCCCAGGCTGCTGGAGGAGAGGGAAGCAAAACAGGGTTAAATCACTAAGCTTGGGGCAGCCAACTTCTTCCAAACATGACAAGGAGAACAGGCGGCTGAAAGCTGCTCCCCTCTGCTGACAAGACAGATCAAGCTAGCCAAAGCTGAATGCTCCTGTGGTATTTAAAGAATAGATGTGCCAAGGCATTTGGGGTGAACATTAGAGAAAAAGGAGCTGTGGCAAGCTCTGTGTTGTAAGCTGGAGGCCTGTTCCAAAAAAAAAAAAAAGATAAAACATTCCCATAGCCTGCATTGCTGGATGGACCAAAGTGGCAGCCAGCCCTTCGTACAGCTGCATATCATTCAAAAAGAAGAGATAGAATGGTCCTATGTAACACATTGTCCAGCATCCAGTATGTGACATGTGCAGGTATAAGCTCATCTTATACTTGCATGTGACTTTTTGGGGGGTCACTGAAGAGGCTGGCATTCTCTTCCACAGTCCATAATGACCCAAGGGGGTTACAGTGACCTAAAGAAGAGTCACAGCAGCCCCCTCACAACCATTTCATGGCCAATAAGAACAAAGAAGTGCTTGGCTCTGGCTCTGTAGCCAGATGCAAAAGGATTATATCTGAGATCTCAGTGGAGAGTGTAATCATTTCATGTCTGGTTAAAAAGACACAGCCAGATGCTTCTCCAGTTCCCCTGCTCTCCTCCAGCCACAGACTGGCTGTCATGGGGGCTGTCATTGGTGCATCTGAGGGTGGAGGGATTGAAAGGAGATATGTAACACAGCTTCCAATCTAAGCCATGTTGTACTCTACAGGATCTCAACCATGGTATGGTTCATGGTCACCCAGCTTTGCAGAAGAAACACAAAGGCTCATGGCAGCATTTGGGAGCAAAGTTAAGTTTTAGATTAGAGATCTCAGAAACCTTGTAGTCAGCCCACTTGTGTCAGCCAGGGAGACTCCTGGAAGCCAAAAAGTAACTTTGCCATACCTGCTGAACCCCTGTCCCATGAAATCTTTGTCCAAGAAGAGACAAATCTTTCACCAAAGATTCCCATTGAAACTCAAAGATTAAATGACAGCTTTGTTCCATTTGTTAGCTTCAGAGCAGTGATTCAAAGTACAGGTAACAGAATCAAACAGCAACAAAAATGTTCCAATCTGAGTTTGTCATGTCAGTTCAGAAGGTCAACAGGTCACACGATACTTGCCAAGGACTTTGCTTTCCGGAGTTTGTACGTTCCGCTGCTTGGTCTCCTCTTTCTCTGAAAGGCTGCCTGGCTGAGGTCTGGGTCCGTCCTCCTCCTTTCTTCCTACTACAACAGTCAAAAGGAAAGATTATGTATGTATCTATGTATGTATGTATGTATGTATTTATTTACTTACTTATTTCCCACTTTTCTCACAAAATGGAACCTGGGTTGGCTCAGAGCATGCATTAAAACAAAAGACAGCTAAAAGTAATTTTATGATACAAACATTTAAAAAGAATTAACTCAGCAAACTTATTAAAAACATCATTTTGAAGTTGTTAATGAGGAAGAAAGGACATGTTAGATGAGGCTGCTGCTGTTTGCTTTTGCCTGAGCTTACTGAGATGGGCATGATTCTGCCCCCTCCTCTCTTTCCCCCGTTGAGTTGTTGTTGTTGTTGCCGTTGTTGTCGTCAATTGACTTCAACTTATGGCAGCCTTATGACTAACAGACCATCACTCTATTACCAACTGTCCTGTCGGGTCTTCCAGATTCAGGGACGTGACTTCCTTGATTGAGTCTACCCATCTGTAATGCTGTCTTCCTCTTTTCCTACTCCCTTCCACCTTCCCAAGAATATTTGTATTTTCTTGTGAATCAGATCTTCTCATGACTTGGCCAAAGTACGCCAAGATCAGTTTAGTTGTCTCAGCTTCCTGGGAGAGGTCAGGCTTGATTTGCTCTTGATCCCATTCATTTGCCTTTTTAGCAGGCCAGGGAATCTGTAGAACTCTTCTCCAGCACCACACTTTGAATGATTTGACTTTTCATCCTATTAGCTTTCTTCGCTGTCCAGCTTTCACAACCATGTACAGAAATTAGAAATACGATAGCATAGACAATCCTAACTTTACTGTTCAGTGATATGTCTTGACACTTTCGGATCTTCTCTAGCTCCCTCACAGCTGCCCTTCCAAGTCCTAGTCTTCTTCTTATTTCTTGACTGCAGTCTCCTTTCTGATTAATGACTAAGCCAAGGTACGGAAAATCTTGGACCATTTCAATGACTTCATCATCTAATTTAAGGTTATATAAATCATCTGTGATCATTATTTTTAGGGTTTTTTTAAGGTTCAGCAGTAAACTTGCCTTTGCACTTTCTGCCTCGACTTTCTTCTTTGGTGTACTCCATTGTCCAACATATGTTTGCAATATGAACTCTAGTGCCTCTTCTTTTCCTGAGCCCAGCTTGGACATCTGGCATTTCTCACTCCAAATATGGCAGAAATCCAATCCAGTCAGACAATTAGTCACAGCACTACTAGTAACTGTCCGCTGCTCTTCCCCAGTAGCTCACTCAGTGCCTTCCCACTTGGGAGTCTCATCTTCTGGGACTCTTCTTTATTCTTGGCTGATCTCATGATAGGAGTTTCATGCTAAAAGGCTTCAGGAGTGTCAAGGGCAGGTTGGACCAAACCTGTAGAAAATACTTTGTGATGTGGGTCATTAAGTGCACCTGTGGAGAGCCATGTGCCTTTAGCTGAGTCATGCTGATAAGCAATCAGGGGAGAAGGTTGCATCAGGTGTGGGGAGAAGGCAAAGGCTGGCAGGATTGCATCAGCTAGCGTGAGTATAAATGTGGCTGAGAGCTAGCTGACAAGTTGTACATGGTGCCCGATGCGTCTGTTGGAGGCTCTGTCAGAAAGAGCAAGCAGAGGGATGCTGGAATGCCTTCTGGAGATTCTTGCAAATATGTACACATTGTAACTGAAGAATAAATTGCCTCCTTGATGGAAGAAAACACTTGGTGTGGGTGAGTTTTCTTGCATACAGTGCATTGCTGCTACGATGTTCTCTGCTGCTGGGCATGCTTCCAAAGCTGTGGGAGCAATCTCTGCTATATTTTGGGTGTGACAAGGAGTGGTTTACTGTTATCTAAATGTTAGCTACTGCTGTTGCCTCTGAGAGATTTTCTGCCAGTGTCAGCCCTACTACTGCTGCAGCCAAGTACCTGTTTGGCCCATTTAGTCTGACTTGTTGGCAAAAACTCTCTCTGATGTGGGAGACCAACCAACAACACTGTCCTATCAGCATAGCCTCTTGCCTCCCCGGAGCATGCAATCCCATCACCATGGGAAGGTAGTGCCATGGTGGCACTGTTAGTATTGCACAGAAGGCTGCAATGGTAAGCCACTTCTGAATATCTTGTGCCATGAAAACTCTATGATGAGACAATCCGAAATGAAACAAAAGATGGTCCCAGAAGGTGAGACTCCCAGGTTGGAAGGCATTCAGTGAGCTACTGAGGAAGAGCAGAGGACAACTATGAGCAGCGCTATGGCTAATGATGTGACTGAACTCAAGCCAAAAGGATGTCCAGCTGTTGAGGTGCTCAGAGATGAAACGAAAGTCCAAAGCTGCACAACACATGGGTTTGTTGTGCCAACAAGTAAACATATATTATAGGAACACGGACTGTGAGAAGGATGAATCATGGGAAGCTAGACCTTGAAGAACAAGAACAATAATGCTTGGTAAGGGAGAAGGCAATAGGAAAAGAGGAAACAACATTACAGGTGAACCAACTCAGTTAAAGAAGCCACGGGTGCCCTGACTCTGCAAGACCTGAGAAGGGCCATTGATAACAGAGTAACCCAAGAGTCTCTCATTCGTGGGGACATCTTAAGTAAAAGTCAACTTGACAACAACTAATAACAATCCAGGCTTAGCAAAAACATTTGGGGAGCAGAAATAGAAATAAGAAGGGCAGAGCCTTTGGGAACAGAACCAGAAGCAAGAGGTTTCAACTCATTTAAAAATCGAATTTGGAAGTGCCATTAATCACAAAGGAATAGGACTTGTGCAGGTTACTAACCTGCAGCTTCAGTTCCCAACTGCATAAAAATGGAGCAAACCATGAGTAGTACTGTGACCAACAGATTGTGGTAGTTCTGCTTTTTGAGATTGTTGCCACCTGCCCCTGGGGACAGGGCAGCTATCAAATACAATAATTTTGTTTGACAAAAAAGGGACATAGTAATTAGGGTGTGCCTTACGCTTGTCTCGCTTGCTCAATGGGATCAAAGTTGTCCAAGTAATTGAATCTGATGGTGTCTGTCGGATGCTTATCTGAGGAACGCCATGGAGGCAGCTCTTTCTTCTCCTTGTTCACCTTCTTTCCTAACAGAGATGTCGACTGGAGAACTGACAGCAGGGAGGGTTTCACCTCCAGGGCCTCTCTTGGTATCGGCTGAACATCAGCCACCACGAAGTCCTCTTTGGGTGGGACCTAAAGAAGTGGGGAAAAGAGACATGAGCAAAATGGACGCTGTGACATTTCCTTCTTGCCTGCCTGTGCTGGGTCTTTTCTGGAATGGCCCCCACAGTGCTGAGGCGCCTGCTGCCCATGGCTCAGTTGGTACATAATTGATGGCTCTTCATCACCTAGCATTAAGTGGACAATCCAAGTGCCCACTCAAAAAGCGGCAAGGACAATAGTACTACGCCAGAAGGGTGAGTAATTAGAGATGTCCACTCTATCCACAGCAAGTTAGAACAAGGAGCCATCTAGAGAAAACACCCTGTTTCCATCAGTGGCCAGTCAAGTGTTTCCAGATCAAAGCCCTCCTCTGTTCTGGGCTTCCCAGGTATGTTAAGATGCACACCATGACTCAGTCATTGGCTGATGTTAACAGAAGAGACTTCCCTTAGACAGATTCCTCGTACAGTTAAAAACCCATTTAAAAGGGAACTGCTCATTTGCTGGAGGCAATGGGCTGACTTATCCTTTACTTTACTTTCTTCCATTAGAAAAAACTTTCTGAGGACACCTTTAGAGACTACGAACAGACAGAAGTTCAACAAGCCCTGAGAGACATTAGAATAAGTGGAGGTAAAAACCTTAGGGCAGCTAAAAAAGAAACTAATACACATTAAAACTACCTGGTTAGGCACTACAAGACTGCATAACATGGAGAGGAATTGGTCAAAATTACAAGGTCCACCTAACCAACTGGCAGAATGTGAGTTACTTTGTACTGTTCACAGCTAACAACAAGAAGTTTAATTCTAAGTTCTGTAACACATTAATTAAAGAAAACAGAAATATTAAGAGCTCTGGGAAAACAGTGGGAAACGGATCTATACATCTGAATGCCACATGAGTTGTGGAAAAAAGTGTGGTCAAGCCTCCCTTTTCACTCCATCTCTGTTGAAATTGGGGGAGGGGGTGTATATAAGATTAAAAACAGAGGCATCATTGACCATCAAACTTTTCTTTGTTTTGTGACACTGTATGATCATTTTTGGGTGGGGCCACAGTGCGGGGGGAGACATGATATTTTAGCCCATGTGTCTTGGGGGGCTGACTTTTGGGACTCTGTGATACAATACATTTAAGATGTTACCCAGGAAAAAATGGAGAAAATAGGCAAATTACTTTTATTTTATTATTTTTATTTTCTTCATTCATGGACAGCAACCTATCATTAAGTAATAAATATCTCATCTCATGACTTTTGCTGGTAACACATAGGCTAACTGCAAAACAAAACAAACAAACAAAAAACCCTGGAAGTATGCAATGAATGTGGGTAGACATCTTTGGTTTCACAAATTAATTCTGTGTCATGCACCAATCTGTCTAGAACACGGATGGGCCTGAGGGCCAGAAGTCAGCCTTCCACCCTCAGACTCCCACTTCACAGCCTGCAACATACCTCCATTTCTCCTCCAAAATACCATTGGATTTTTCACTAGTCTGGAGTTAAAACAGAAGGTAATGGAGGCGTTTCAGGGGAATGGAGAGCTCTGGGGGGCACATTTTATGCATTTGGAGGCTTTTAGTATGATTTTCAGGGGAAAAAAATCAGCTAGAAATTAAATAAATAATGAAAAGAGGGGATTCAGGAAGCTGGTGCAGGGCAACAGGCCCACAAAATTGTGATCTGAGAGTCACACGTGGCCTGCAGATCACACTTTCCCCACCTCTTTTCTAGAATCCCTAGCCAATCAGATTCACAGGATGTTCCAAATTCTGCTATAAGGGCAAATCATAGCCCTCCAGGGTTGAGAGTGACAATCTCGTTCCTTGTCAGGTGGTAAAAGAGGTTACAAGACCAAATATTCCCTTGTGTCAGAAAGAAAGTAGATCATCCACGCACATAGAGAGCGCACATACATGAGGCCACATTATAAGATTTCAGTTTTTCCCTCAAAAAGTTTCTCCCACAAAAGTTAACTAGGGTACCTTATGCCGGACGACCTGAAGAGCTTCCACATTCTTGATGTAGTTTCTCTTCCAGATCCCTTGCTCAAAGGGAGTTGGAGAGAAGTTGAGGTGCCACCCAAAACGCAGACATTTTGGCATCCAGATCTGGTCCAGCTCCGTCAAGGATTTCCAGTGCCAGCTGACCTGAGAAAACAGAAGAGACCAACCAAGGGATACAATCAGAGCAATATCCGAGATACATAACCCAAGTACAAACAGTGTTTCAGAGTACAGGTTGATTATCCCTTATCCAAAATCCCACACTTTTGAAAAGCAGAACCCAGTCTTCTTCTAGTAAGGAACATGAAGAAATTACCGAGGTTCACTTGGGACTGTGCATGTGTGTGCCCCGAACAAATCTCCCTAATTCCCTCAAGTTCCTGAGTGGAAGAAGGCAGGAGGAGGAGAACTGTCATGCTCTGTTTCCAGAACATGGACTCCGACTCAGAGGTTGAAACAGGAAACATGTCAGAGGCTGAAACAGGGTGCAGGCCAGGACCTGCTGTACAGGAAGAGGTTACAGTACCACAAACAGCTCCAGCAGAGACCTGTCCCTTCAGACACAGAGGATAACTTGCCAGTACCTACATTTGCTGAGCACACACAACAAAGAGAGAGCCTACGCAGATCCCAGAGAATTTTTAACCAGCAACAGTTACTCAGGCAACAGCTGCATTTGGTGGCTGACCTATATAGCCCTTCCCCTCCAGGAGCTGTCAGAGTTTATCTGACCTTCTGCCCTGCTGGATATCTTGCATGCTTGTGTTACCACCATGTTCTGGCCTGGTCTTTGGTGAACCAAAGATATCATTTTGATATCGTAATTCAGCCCTACTCTGCCATCAGCCAAGTGTTTGTGAGGCCCGCCGAACAAGCGTGAAGCTAGGCATGGCTACTACTTGCTGCTCCCACCAAACCAAGCCAGATATTGCCAGATCTGCTTTAGGGGACCTCCCGAAACAAACACCTTCATTACAAATGCATGCTACCACAAAGAGATCCTCTGCCCTGAGAGGACACCCTGCCATACCATTGTCAATTCGGACTTTAACTCAATCATGCAAATTCTGACCTTTCGGAGGCTTTGTCTCCAACCCAAAACTTATTGTTTTCACCCGAGACCAGACTAGCCTGCGGTTGTTCTCTCCCCTATAAAAATCCCCTGCTCTGAGAGCTCTTCGGAACTCTTGCCGGATCGCTTGGATTTCATTCTGCCTTGCTGCCGCTCGGTTCAGCAGATTCCCCTAGGCTGCCTCGCCCAGTTTCCTCTTCTACAATTGGTTTCCCCAGGACTGCAGGACAGGTGGCATATCACCCATTCCCCTTGAACTCTATTTTCTTTTTCTAGTTAGGAGTGTGTTTGTGCTTTTCTTTAGTAACTGTTTAATAAATCTTAATTGTTGTTTGAACCATTTGCCTCCTTGCTGACCTGGCACTGTAGACATAGGGTAAAAGATCCTTCTGCGTTACCCTGCCTCTCGTTAGCCAAAAGAGTGCTCCAGCTAAATTTCCCCATCTTGCTAGGTTTGTTTGGTTATTTGGGCGTCTCTCCCAGGACCCCCAAGTCACAGGGTAACGCTTGACTCTGGATTACCCTGACTGACTTTGGACTCACTTTGCCTTAGAATTCTGTTGGACTTTATTTACAACCTTGCACTTACTGCTTAAAAGTAAGTAACAAGCTGGAAGCCATTCAGTTTGTTTTGTTTGAGTTATCAGCTGAGCTGCTCTGACTGAGATAGGACAACAACTTTCAAAAGAGCAGACCCTGCACCAAACGAACAGTACAGTATTAAAAATATTCTACAAAATTACCTTAAGGCTATGTGTATAAGGCATGTATAAAGGATTTTCACATTTAGACGTGGGTCTCATCTCTAAGATATCTCACCATGTATATGCAGATATTCCAAAACCCAGGAAAATCCAAGACCCTTCTTAGTCTCAAGCATTTTGGATAAGGCATACTCAACTTGTATTCAGACTACCATACAGTTTTTAACATGGTTGATAACAGCAATGAATTTTAATATTTGCTTCAATCTGTCTTCTTTTTATAGCCTAGATATCAAGAGAGAGCCCGTGTGGTGTACCGGTTACTGAGTGCTAGACTAGGGCTCCAGGAGGTTTGAATCCCTACTCAGCCATGGAAATGCACTGGGGGAGCTTGGGCGAGCCCCACTCTCTCAGCTTTAGGAGGCAGCACTGGCAAACCCTCTCTGAATAACCAATCTTGCCAAGAAAACTCTGTGCTATAGTTATCAGTGCTATAGTTGTCATAATTCACAGTGCACTTGAAGGCACGTAACAGGAGTATGCATTTACATGCAGTTGTTGTAATCCCTGATTCATAGGCACTGCTTCAATGTGAGAGCTCAAAATTGCAGTTATAAAGAAAAATACAGCAACACCAATGAGTGAAGCTACTGAAATGGGTGAACCTAGCTGAATGGACATATTAGCAACGATGATAAGAGAAAAATCTCTGATGACTTTTCTGAAAGACTAGGAACCTTAAATGGGCTTCCTGCAAGAAAAAGAGAACAATATGTTAAATATAGGTTTTGATAATTAGTATATCTGGAAAAATAAGCAGTGGAATTATATGAACTGTATTTACAAAATGAGAAGTTAACTTTATATTGTTATGTATAATCTTCATCAGGTAAGCTGGAAATCAAATGTATATTCTTTTAAATTATTCTTTACTTCTTTATTCTTTTTTGCTTTTTCTTTACTATCTTTCTTCTTTCCTGTTTTCTTTGCTGTTTCTTTTTTGTCTGTTTATATTTTGACTTTTTATTGAATTTGAAAATGTTTAATAAATTTTACCAAAACAAAATGAAGTTATAAAAAGGGCAGGTTTATATCTGGAGAATAGCGTCCCTACATCCCCTTTGGTCTCCTCTTTCTAGGCCAGGGGTGGACAACCTTTCTTCTATCAAGACCAACCTAGCTTAGCAGAAAGTACGGGCCAGCAGTGGGCAGAGCCAGAGCCAAAAGCAGGTTAGAACATCCCTTTTCTTACTCAGTTCCTACCATTCTCTCTCTCTCTCTCTCTCTCTGTCTATTTCCCTTGTCACCTAGCAGTTTACTAGAAGAGGATCAGAATACTTCTCCAGAGAGCTGGAGAACCAGAGGGCTTCTGAAATGTGGCTGAGGGGCATGTGAGATTTGGCTGAGGGGCGCATGCAGGCCTTGGGCAGCAGGCTGTCCATCCTTTCAAATACTTGAAAAGATGTCATGCCGAAGATACGGCAAGCTAGTCTTCTGATGCTCCAGAGACTAGAACACAAACCAATGGCATCAAACTGCAGGAAAAGTGATTCCACCTAAACAATAGGAATAACTTCCTGAAGGCAAGAGCAGCTCAATAGTGGAATATATTGTCTTAATGGAGTGTGACGAAGTCTCTTTCTTTGGAGGTTTTTTAACAGAGGCTGGATGGCCACCTGTTGGGAGTGTTTATTTTTTGTTTTGTTTTTTGTGTGTTTACTGCATATTCAAACATGGCTGAGGGTTGGACTGGATGGCCCTTGCAGCCTCTTCCAACTCTATGAATCTATGTTATCTGGTGTCCATGTGTTTGTGCCTTCAAGTTGATTGTCAGCTTATAACAATGCCATGAATTTCATAACATGCTCTTAGGAAATGAATACTCACAGGAGGTTTGCCATTGCCTTCCTCTGAAATGTAATCAAGCATTCCTTGGTGGTTTCCCATCCAAGTACTATGCAGCCCTGACCCTGCTTAGCTTCCAAGATCAGACAGGATCTAGTACTTTCAGCGTATTTGTCGCTCTAGGCAAAATTTCTCCAAGTTTTGCCTTATTTTGTTGCATCATTATCTCCAGTGACATGCTGAGCTTTACCTGGGCACATCGGGAGAGACTCCAGGGATCCAAGAAGGAAAAGATGTAGAGGGACAACACCCTGGGAAGCTTGGTGGTAAAATCCAGAGCTTCAAGCGGTATTCGGTCCTGTAGGTGCTTGAAGCAGAACTTCAGCTGAAGAGAGAGCAGCGCTCTAAGAAGTCTCTTAAGACTCTCCGCCTCTGAGAGTCCGTCCACTTGTCAAACTGGGGAGGGGGGCAGATGTAGAGATGGATGAGATGCGGGTTTTGAGGTACCTGGGGACAGCTTCCCAGAGAAGGGATTTTCCTGACCCCAAAATATTCTGCAAACAACAGAATTGCCAATAGGGAAATAATTCTTCACTAAGTCTCTTCTCAAAAGATGCAGGGCACAATTTGTGCAATTTTCTTCACACGGCAAGGAAGCCTCCAAAAACCACTTATGAAGCCTTTTTGCAATTCAGAACTATAGTCATCCCTCCACATTTGCTAGGGTTAGGCGCACAGGACCCTCATGAAAGTGGAAAAATCATGAATAATTCCAGGCCCTCCCAAACCATATTTAACACACACAAAAAGTATGATCACCATAGTCAACCCACCATGGATTCCTCCGAGGCATCAGAGTTCCTTCATAAGGCAGAAGTGGGTGGCTGGTGGGGCTTACCACCACCTCCACTGCTGCCCCACACCGTTTTTAAGAGGGACTTACAAGTCTCGTTTCCCATTTCTCAGTCTCACAAGGCTTGCAGTCCCTATTAAAAATGGCACAGAGAGGCAGGAGAGGTGACAGCAAATAATCTGTGAATAATCAAATCCATAAAAGTGAAACCCGCAAATGTGGAGGGCTGACTGCATTTCTGCACAAAATTGTCATGTACAGAAAACAGCATTTTCTGCGCAGGAAATAGTATTGTCTGAGTATTGAAAAATATCACTACATAAATATATCATTTTCTGCACAGAAAATGCCGTTTCTTGCACAGAAAGGTCTGTTTTATGTTGAAATCACATGTGTGAATTTTGTGCTTAATAAGTCCTCAATTAAGGCATCTTTTGTGCAGAAATTAGCATTTTCAGGAAATGCTGTTTCCTTGCATAGAAATATCACCTCTTGTGGAGAAAATGCTCTTTCCTGCTCAGAAAATGTCATTTTCTGCACAAAACTACCATGTGCAAATTTTGCACAGAACAGCTCTCAAATTGAGAAGATTCTTGCCAGTCCAGGAGTCTTTTCATGAGCTTTTCCTGACACTCAAAAATGTTTTTAGACATTTTTTTAAAAAAAATTTCCTATGTTCTTTCCATCTTCATATTTTGAAAGAGGCTTGGCTCATTTCGTTCCCTGGATGTTAAAGATCACAGAGCTACCTGGACAACCAAGGGTTCTTTTAGATCATTATTTTGCTTCCTACACGGGGTATATCCACACTGTACAATTACAGCTCTTTTATACCACTTTAACCACCACTGCTTATGGAATCCTGGGAGTTGTAGTTTGGTGAGCTACTCAGAATTCTTTAAAGCACTCCCCACAACTACAGACTCAGCGCTCTCTGGAATAGAATTCTAAATACCTAACCAAACTACAAGTCCCAGGATTATACACAATGGAGCCAAGGGCATTACAGTGCTATCAAACTGCTATAAATCCTGATGTGTGGATACTCCCAGGGTTGGTCTGTCTACCCAGAATTCACAGGCATATCTGTGTCTGTTCATAGAAACTCTATTTGGCTACCATGGCTAATGGCCATTGATATATAAAGAGTCCACCTTGTGTACCCAACAGTGGCCAGCCAGACTCTTCCACAGATCTCACAGGAACAAGGACACAATCACTCCTATGCACCACCAATGTTGTTGGGCAACAGTAGTGAGTACGGCTCCTGTCACCAGGCAGATGAGTTCAAGAATCCATGTCAGCCATGGCCAAAGATTAACAGCCATATGGTAGCATAGAAAGGGTTGATTGGTGTTTGGTAGGGTCTGATATTTCATTTCACTTAGCCTGGCAGATCAAGGCTGGGAAAAAAAAGTGGCTGAGGACAGAGAGGGGAAATCAACCTTTAGCAACCTTTATACTCTTTTCACAGCTATTAGGATGGGAGACGGGTCACACTGCACACTTCAGTGTTCTTTGTTTGGGTCTGCCTCAGGAATCTATCTTCAATTTGTGTCTCTTGGGGAGAATGATCACACCCCAACCTAAAACCATTACGCACCTACAAGAGTATGGAGTGTTTCGCCTCGGAATGGTCTCAGTTGAATTACCATATATAATCACCTGTAAGTCGGTCTCATGGATAAGTTGAGGGCAAGTTTTGGCCCAAAATTATAGAATTATCCCATGGACATGTAACAAAGGACACAAAGGACGAAGCAAAGAAAATGGCAGTTATATTAGCTGGCCTCTGAATGACTCAAGCCAGGAGGAGTTTGCTGGGTTGCTTTTTGACAACCTACTCCCAAGACTCGTCCTCCCAAAGGCCCAATGTGGAGCAATTGCTCTGGATGATTTTTCAGGATTCTCCAGGAAGCCTGAGTGGACCATAGAAAAGCAACCCAGTAAATTCCTCCCAGCTTGAGGTATGCAGAGATGGGCCTCTTCAGCAGCTTTGGTTTCCTCTTTCCTTCTCCCGCAAGCTGGGCAGGCCAGCCTTGACTCCTAGCGAAATCTGCATTGACTCATGGATAGGTCTACCCAGGTTTCCAAGGTAAAATTTTAGACTAAAAATTTTTAACTTATAGACAAGTATAGACAGCAATTTTTTATGAGCCACAGTTCTGCCACTTGCTTCAAAGAGATGCTTGAAACCATCAGTTAAAAACCTGTGATGCTGTCTTCTCTTATAGATCACCTGCTACTATGCATAAAGCTTATAGCAGGGAGGTGCGCCTGTTTTCAAAGGATTGGGGTGGTTTTGAATCGGAACCAGTTGCAGCTCAAAACAATGACTCTGCTTTTTCTTTTTAATGAAATTTGGGACTCGTGTTTGATATATGTTGAATAATTTATCCCCAAACTGAAGCCTCACTCCTAAGCACAGCTTTCCAGAGGCCAACTTTCCATGTCAGTGGCACAAACTGCAAGCATTTTGTAAGGTGCTTACATTTCCCAACATAGCCTTGTTTGAAACAAGTGCTGGAGCCTTTAAGCACTTCAATTAAAGTACAATTAAGAAAGATTAAGTTTAAAAAGCAATTAAGAAAGAAAAGATTATTACCCATTTCCCCAACAAGTTTCTTCTCTCTTCAAATACCTTTAAAAAAAAACAGTGAGTAATTTTAAAAAAGAGAATTCAACAAGCAATGACTCAATAGGCTGTTAGAAATGACTCATGTAAATACTAAGTATTTCTTACCTGCTTCTCCTTACAGATTGAGATCAGGGACTTAGTTATGTGTAATGTGACAAAAAAAGTGACAGGTAGTGCCTCCCACGCTAGCGAGGAGGTGAATCCACTCTGAGTTTTAGTCCAGATGTTAAAGGAGATATCCAGGGTGCTTAAATTCTTGTTGGCACCCCATGTTAGGGGGGGGGGATTTAAACTCTTTGGCCGGCTTCCTTTTACTTCTTCTCCCATACGTATATTTGAATCAGTTTTGCATGCCATTGAATACCAAATGTCCGTGCCACTGTATTTCTGCTTTTTGTATATGGTTGTAAAAGCTGGACAGTGAAAAAAAGAGTTGATAGGAAGAAAACCAACTCATTGGAAATGTGGTGCTGGAGAATTCTGTGGATATGTGGACTCCTCAAAAGACAAATAAATGAGTCCTAGAGCAAATCAAGCCTGAACTCTCCCTAGAAGCCAAGATGACTAAACTGGAGCTATCCTACTTTGGACATATCATGAGATGATGTGACTCCCTGGGAAAGATGATAATGCTCAGTAAAGTGGGAGGCAGTAGGAAAAGAGGGAAAACATATGCAAGTGAACAGGTTTCACAGCTGCCTGGAATTTGCAAGACCTGTGCAGGGCACTTGATAAAGCGTCTCACTCAGAGGGGCACCATAACTTAAAGTCAATTTGACGGCAGTTAGCAACAAGAACAGTGCTAAAACAGAGCTGGCAGTTTAAGAAGAGGGTTCATCGCACTGGACAGCACCAGTATAACCCAGAGTGGACCCACTGTCCCCACAGACATGGAAACCATACACAGCAACGCTGGATGAAACTCACCAACAGTCTCATTGGTACAACTGAGTTCCAGCACTAGAAAGGAAAGTGGGTAAATCTCTACTGGAAAGAAGATCACAAGAATGAAAACTATGCGAATTCAGGAAATAATTCTTGCTTAAAAGTTACAGAACACAGTTGGTAAGAAGCAGTTACTAGGCGAAACATACTGGGAATGGGCCTTTGTTCAAGGCAAAATGTAATGTGAATTGTATTTTCCTTTGCTTGCCCAGTAGGCTCTTCCCAAGAGATCTATAGAGAACAGCTGCATTTTCTTCCTGTTTTTTCTGGTGGGCACAGCCAGCTGTGGGGGATCTTGCCCAGCTTGAACTGTGGTTAGTAACTGTGTTAAAGGGAAATGGAATTTTAAAAAAACTAAAATCCTGCTCTAGTCAAGACTGAAGTGGGGAAAAAAAATCCAAAACCGTACTCTAGTCAGGCCTTATCTGGAGTAGCGCATTTAGTTCTCAGTTTAAGGATTTAGAGAAGCTGGAGCAGGACCAGAGAAGGGCAATAAGGATGATACAACGTACAGAGAACAACAAATATGAAAGGTTGAAGGACATGGCCATGTTCAGCTTGGTGAAGAGAAGACAGAGGGGGCAAAGCAGTCACACACTTTAAATACATGAAGGCCAGCCACAAGGAAGAGGTGGTAGGTTTGTTCTCTGCTGCCCCAGAGAGCAGGACCAGGTCTAATGGATTTCAGTTACAGAAGGGTAGATTTTAACTGAACATTAGAAGGACCTTCTCAACAGTAAGAGTGCTTTGGCAATGGAATCAACTAGCTACAGAGGTGGTGGGGGTCTCCCCCTCTGGATGTCTTCAGACAGCTACCTGCTGAGGATGTTCTAGCTGGATTGGATGGCCTCTGAGGGCCCCTTCCAACTCCAGGATTCTAGGATTTTTGGCTGGCTTCATTTTATTTGTCTTTTTCTCCCACATATGTATTTGAAACAGTTTTCTACGCTTACCCACAATATTCTTGTGGGAGAGGGATGTTTTGGTCCCAAGGACATAACATTACACTTCTCTCCTATTAAGGTATCTGCCTTTTTTTCCCCAAAGCACACCTCATAGGCTTTGATCCCAAAAGCACAGAACGTTTGCTTTCTGAGCTTTTATATATCCACTCGGGTTATGACATGATCATTTCGGGAACAAAAGCATGCTATTTGTTAATCCTTTTTGAAATCAACCTACGCTGACATAACCACTCCAAAGTTTCTTTTCATCTTTTCTTGTACAGAAAACAGAAATGGAAAAGTAAGAGAATAAAAGGTAATGGAAAAAAAGAGAAGGGAGATTACTTGGTATACAAACAACAGCTAGGTTGAACATATTTGCAAAAAATACATTTTCTTAAAGTCGGCACCTGTCTTTAAAATACACATTCGTGTGTAGATAAAGCAGTATGATCTTGTGGCCAATGAACAACAGATGGTGAGTATCTGATCCTACCAACCTGGGAGTGTAGGTTGTGTTGTTTTGCCACAGTAAGGGCATGCTGGATCCAACTAGATTGACCCTCAAGAGTCCACAATGAAGCAATATAATCTAAAAGAACAGGTGTATCTGCAAATGCCAAAGGTGTTTCTAATATAAAATTAACACATTACAACACATCCAGTATGAGACAGTGTGGTATAGTGCTGGAGCTACAATCCTGGAGACCAGGGGTTGATTCCCTGATCAGCCATGGAAACCTACTGGATAAGCTTGGGCACATCACACACTCTCAGCCCCAGAAAACCCTATGATAGGTTTGACTTAGGGTTGCCATAAGTCAGAAACAACTTGAAGGCACACACAGCAACAACACAATACATCTAGTAGCAAAAGAGGATGACCACAATTCAACTGGAAAGGAAACCATGGAACCATTCAGGAAGCCAAGGAAACCATGGCTGCCTGAATAAGAAATCTAACAATGCAATATTCCGCGGCTACGGTTACTAGAAGTGCTAGTAAGATTATTTAGTTGGATCTGTAAAGGTAGAGTAACATTTTTTTCTTTTTTTCTTTCATAACACTTTGATTTAGGGGGTCAGAATCCTTTTGTGCTTTAGTAAGCTAATGTCTTACTCAGTGGTTAGTATATTACTCTAATGTGTTAGCATTGTGTTTTAGTTTAGGTTTTTTCTTTGTCTGTTTTTTTTTAATGTATTTGATTCTGAATAAGATTGTTTGCTTTAAAAGTAATAAATAAACAAGAAGCTGCCCAGTCTGAAAGACCTGAGCAGGGCTGTTGATGAGAGGGTGATGTGGGCCATTTCTGCCCTACACTGTTAGAGTGCTATTATTCCACTTTCAACATATCCAGTGGAATCTTGGGGTTTGTAGTTTACTGATGCCAAAGAGCTCTCTGGCTGAAAATTCTTAAGGCCCCCCCTTAAACTGCAAACCCCAGCATTCCATAAGATGTTGAAAGTGGAATAACAGCACGATAACACTGTAGGGCAGACATGGCCTTAGAGGTCTCTCATTAAGTGCGCTGTCACAATGTGAAGACAATCTGATGGCAATTGACAACACCACAGCCAAGAGAAAAGGGGTAACCACTAAACACACCCACATCTTCACCGAAAAGAAGCATTATCCGTATTACCTTGCCACTATTTCAGCGAAGTAAACAATTCCTTTCTGAAAAGGGCTCTCTTTTCATCCTAACAAGTTTCAATACTTAAGTCGCTCAAGATGGGGAGGGGAAAAGACAACATTCTCCAACTGAAGACAGAGTGATATTTTATGGGAGGTACATGACCAAAGCCAGCACAGTGTAGCAGTTTGAGTACGGGATTAGGATTCCAGAAGACCAGGGTTCGAATCCTGCTTTTGGCCACTGAAGCCCGTCGGGTGACCTTGGGTGAGTCACATTCTGTCTGTCTCAGAAAGTAAGGGCAAAACTCTCTGGAATTCATCTTGCCAAGAAAATCTTAGGATGGAGAAGGAACACAACAACAGCATCAAACCGTTATCTCTGCCTGCTGTGTGTCTCCCCAGTTAATGTTTGGTGAATGATATGCATGGCATGACACCACGGGAGGCCGTATGTGGCTTGTGGGCTGCCCTTTGCCTGACCTATGGGATACTTACTTTATCATTCATGAGCTGGTGATTCAGGGGTGTCCACGTACTCATCTTGGTTTGCATCTTGGGTCCCTCCAGTTTTTTAGGAGGCGCAAATGCCATTCTTCTTCCTGCTGGAGATGACGCAGATTGAATCAGGTCAGAGTCACAAGTCACAGCAGTCACTTTGAGTCATTGCTGTAAATGCCAAAACCGTACAAGGCAACAGAAATCTTAATGCCACAGACCTACTTGTTTTGTAAATCTCTCTAATATTAGAAATATAGGATTATGCTTTTTTAAAAATGCAATTTGCCGTAGGATCCTACATTTAACAGTTATGAAAGAGAAGTGGATGAAAGATATTCTTTTATATTGCTTTACTAGTAATGCGAGTGTGGAGAATGTCTGGGTCACTGTTCTTTTGCCACATCAGTTATTTCCAGGGGCATAAGGATTGAACTAGATGCAAAGGCCACCACGCCACTCGATCTTGTGTGCCTCTTCTTCCTTAAACAGATAGGTAGGGTGTGTGCACACATGTACCCATGCACTGACCTGTGCATAATCACACAGATCAAAACTGGGCATAGCATTTGCCTCTAAGAACAGCCATATCTCTGTTAACAAAGTGACTGAGAGTGGAGCTCCTTTTCTGTGCCACTTGATTCTCATGACTTCAAAGTATATAGAATCAGAGGAATACATACCCAGCTCCCTAAGCCCTATGAGGAGTGGCTTAGAGTATGTTTAGCTGGGAGAGGAGAAAGTTAAGGGAGACAGGAGAGACATGTTTAAATATTTGAAGGGGTGTCGTATGAAGGATGAAGCAAGGTTGTTTCATGCTGCTCCACAGACACAGAGCAATGGCTTCAAACTGTAGGAAAAGAGATTCCACCTAAACCTTAGGAAGAACTTCCTGACAGTATGAGCAGTCTGACAGTGGAATACACTGCTACCTGGGAGTATGATGGAGTCTCCTTCTTTGAAGGATTTTAAACAGAGGCTGGATAGCCAAATGTTGAGAGTGCTTTGATTATGTCTTCCTGCATGCCAAAACAGGGTTGGACTGGATGGCCCTTGGAGTCCTTTCCGACTCTATGATTCTATAAATACTTTAATTCTTAGTTGGGGGGTATTTAGAAACCTCACTACAGACAATTCCAGGTGCCTCACCAAACTGCAAATTCAGATAGAATCAAAACAATTAAAGTGAGATCAAGACAATTAGTGAGACCAAACAGCTATTAATTCATACCACAGATACCCCCTGAGTTGTTGCTGTTGTGTGCTTTCAAGTCGTTTTTGACTTATGGCAACCTCAGGGAAACCTGTATGTGGTTTTCTTGGCAAGATTTGTTCAGAGGGTGTTTGCCTTTGTCTGCCTCTGAGGCTGAGAAAGTGTGACTTGTCCAAGGTCACCGAGAGGGTTTCCAGGGCCGAAGGGGATTTGAATCCTGGCCTCCAGAATGGTAGTCCAATGCTCACCACACTGTCTCTCTAGTCTCACTCTGAGACGGCAACATAAATGTTTCAAGGTTCCAAAAGAACACCTGAATCGAACAATAGCTGCGGCTCATTTTCTATTGCTGAAGAAAGCACATGGCACATGACTCCACAAGGTGATGGCACCATCCCAGAGAGCAGGAAAAGTACTGTACAGTGTCTAAACATTCACTGACATGGACAATTCCATCCTTGTGAAAGGCCAAATGTGTCAAGATGAAAGATTCGAGAGCAGCTTCTTCCTTACTTTGCTAGTTTTCTATTAGGAAAGAACTTTTTTTTTTACAGGTGAGGAGTGAAATTAGATGGAAAATATGCATCCCACAACTCTCACCTACATTCTGAACAATACTATCTGAGGAGAAATGCATCAAATCTTTTTTCGAAACAGTTTCAGGTTCAGTTCTTCACCATTTTATAATAATTGAAGACAAATACTGAAAAGCACATAACAGAATCAACAGGAAAAAAAGGGAAACAAGCCTCCAAGTGCTCCAAGTAAATGGACTTTATTTACAGTATTGCTTGAAACAAGCCCAATGCATTTCAGTCTACGTAAATAATAACATAAAATGCAATATCATTTTTATAGATATTACCATAATTATATGTTGTCCTTTTGATCTTTAGTTTGTCATTTGCATTTATACTCATTTGTATGTAGCCCCTGAAGAAGGCTATTGAAACAATTACATAAGCTGAACTGTGTCAGGCTTGTTTCAAGTTAATAGATAAAGATAATCCACAGAGCACTTGGAGACCTGTTTCTCCAATTTTTCTGTGGATTTCATACTATAATAATCATATCTTAAGAATAACTTTTTGTACATTTTAACTTACGTGTTTGTATCTGTTTTTATCTGATTGTATCTATGTGTTTTTAACTGATTTTATTTTGTAGGCCACCTTGAATCCTTAGGAAAGGTGGGATATGTATTTTTGGGGGGGGGGCCCTTAAGCCAAAAGGTTTCCTAGAGTACCTTACAAATCATTAACCACTTGACAGTTCCCTGCCCGCAGGCTTACATTATAAACAAGACACAAGGAAACGGGAATGGCAATGGGAGCAGGTGACTAAATCTAGTAGATGCTGGCTGCTCTTCTCTCCCTCAGAGGCTAGAACAATGGCAGACAGAATATAGAGGGAAGGCCCTCACCTGCTGCTGGGCCAAGGCACAATGGAGCTGTGTCTGGCTGCTCTTCTCTCCCTCAGAGGCCAGAATAACAACAGACAGAATATAGAGGGAAGGCCTCTCACCTGCTGCTGGGCCAAGGCACAATGGAGCTGTGTCTGGCTGCTCTTCTCTCCCTCAGAGGCCAGAACAACGGCAGACAGAATATAGAGGGAAGGCCTCTCACCTGCTGCTGGGCCAAGGCACAATGGAGCTGTGTCTGGCTGCTCTTCTCTCCCTCAGAGGCCAGAATAACAACAGACAGAATATAGAGGGAAGGCCTCTCACCTGCTGCTGGGCCAAGGCACAATGGAGCTGTGTCTGGCTGCTCTTCTCTCCCTCAGAGGCCAGAATAACGGCAGACAGAATATAGAGGGAAGGCTTTCACCTGCTGCTGGGCCAAGGCACAATGGAGCTGTGTCTGGCTGCTCTTCTCTCCCTCAGAGGCCAGAACAACGGCAGACAGAATATAGAGGGAAGGCCTCTCACCTGCTGCTGGGCCAAGGCACAATGGAGCTGTGTCTGGCTGCTCTTCTCTCCCTCAGAGGCCAGAATAACAACAGACAGAATATAGAGGGAAGGCCTCTCACCTGCTGCTGGGCCAAGGCACAATGGAGCTGTGTCTGGCTGCTCTTCTCTCCCTCAGAGGCCAGAACAACGGCAGACAGAATATAGAGGGAAGGCCTCTCATCTGCTGCTGGGCCAAGGCACAATGGAGCTGTGTCTGGCTGCTCTTCTCTCCCTCAGAGGCCAGAACAACGGCAGAAAGAATATAGAGGGAAGGCCCTCACCTGCTGCTGGGCCAAGGCACAATGGAGCTGTGTCTGGCTGCTCTTCTCTCCCTCAGAGGCCAGAATAACGGCAGACAGAATATAAAGGGAAGGCCTCTCACCTGCTGCTGGGCCAAGGCACAATGGAGCTGTGTCTGGCTGCTCTTCTCTCCCTCAGAGGCCAGAATAACGGCAGACAGAATATAGAGGGAAGGCCTCTCACCTGCTGCTGAGCCAAGGCACAATGGAGCTGTGTCTGGCTGCTCTTCTGTCCCTCAGAGGCCAGAACAACGGCAGACAGAATATAGAGGGAAGGCCTCTCACCTGCTGCTGGGCCAAGGCACAATGGAGCTGTGTCTGGCTGCTCTTCTCTCCCTCAGAGGCCAGAATAACGGCAGACAGAATATAAAGGGAAGGTCTCTCACCTGCTGCTGGGCCAAGGCACAATGGAGCTGTGTCTGGCTGCTCTTTTCTCCCTCAGAGGCCAGAATAACGGCAGACAGAATAAAGAGGGAAGGCCTCTCACCTGCTGCTGAGCCAAGGCACAATGGAGCTGTGTCTGGCTGCTCTTCTCTCCCTCAGAGGCCAGAACAACGGCAGACAGAATATAGAGGGAAGGCCTCTCACCTGCTGCTGGGCCAAGGCACAATGGAGCTGACTCTAGCTGCTCTTCTCTCCCTCAGAGGCTAGAACAATGGCAGCTGGAAGATGTGGAAAGAGAGATATAAGCCCATAAATAATACTATTACCTCCTAGGGGCTCTATGGAATCTGGAGCTAAAAGCGACAAAAAGAAAGATTTCATGTGATGAATTTACTACGTAAAGAGGGGGGACTTTTCACGGGAAGAGTGAAAGAAGAAGAGATGAAAGACTTACAGAATGATGGGATGTGACAGGAGAGAAATTTCAACTGAAAATACTAAATTATCTTAAGAGGGTGTGGCAGAAGGGAAGACCAGCATGGAGGAAATTGCAAAAGTCTAAATAACCAGGACAGAATTTCAGAAAAAGATGGGAGAGAAAAAGCTGGTTTTTGGAAAGAAGAACAGCAAGCTGAGAGGCCCTCGCCATTATCTTGGGACTCAATAAAATCTGACAATCCGATCCCCGTATAATCTCATGAGTTATGAAAAGAAATTTCTATTTTAAATTTGAAATTCAATTTTACATGGTTCTGAAATCAAACGTGGCCTACACTGGGTTTTCTGTCTCACACTCCAAACACGACAGTTGCGCATTCGTTTCCATACGCGTATGTCTTTGTGCATGCCCTATGCTCTATGCTCATTATTTATGAACCAGACACTAATTATTTCATTGACTGCATAAACCTTCTCATTGTCCACAGAACCTAACAAAGCTACTTTGCTGGGAAACGTTAGAATGCTCATCCCAAATCAACAGGATTGAATTGAAAAGGCAGGATCCAAATAAAGAGGAGGAGGAAGAGGTGAAGATGATAGCAAAAATGGAGAAGATGGGATGTGGTGGAGAAGGAGGAAGAGGAGGAAAATAAAATGCAGAAGGAGAGGCGGAGGAAATGAAAATGGAGTGAGGGTGGGAATGAAAAGGGGGAGAGAAGGAGATGATGACGATTATGATAATTTTAAAGGACGATTATGATACTTTCAAAGGACCTCCGAAACAGAGGCTCCAAAGACGACCCAAAGATTCTGTCTTATGATCAAGTAAATACTTCTGTAAAAAGAAGCTGGAGAGCTGGGAAGGCAAGTGGGCATCCCATCTTTTCCTCTATAGAACTGGTGACAGATGGAACTAGGGTGTGCAATCCTCAGTTGTAGAGGAAGAAATCCTTGGCCTGCATTCCAAAGAAGGAATCGGCTTTTTTAAGTGCTGTTTTGCACATTACAGGGCAGCATATCTTGGTTTATCACCCACTGTATCCTCAAGGGTGAGATTAGCCAATTCCAGTGCACAAGTCTGTATGCATAATGTGCTAAAGTTGTTTTTCCAAACATCTGCTTGTCAGCCCTTAACACCATCAGATATTTTTATGGGTGAAAATCTTCAGAAGCACGTAGAAGTGTGGATACACCTTGCATTGCCTATGAAGTACTCCATTTGGCTATTAAGCAACTGTTCAAACACTCACAGTGTTTGCTTTAAAGCTTTTGTGATTGCTTTATGGTTCTCCTAATTGAGAAAGAGGCTGTAACAAAAGAGAAAGTAACTTACATGGACATAGTAGAAATGATTACCTGGACACACCTACAAAGCCCAAAACACACACGTGAACATATAAATCATTGAACAACTCTTCAGCACATAAACATCTAGCTGTAAAATACACAGTCTGGTGCATATTATGGTCTCTTTCAAACTACACAGAATCATAGAGTTGGAAGAGATCACAAGGACCATCGAGTCTGATTCCCGCCATGCAGAACACACAGTCAAAGTACTCCCAACAAATGGCCATCCAGCCTCTGTTTTTCCATAGTTATAGCACTTCAACAACGCCTTAACTGTCATGGGTGCCCCTATAAAATCCTGGAATCTGTACCCTGGTGAAGCAGAAGAGCTCTCTGGCTGATAAATTTAAATACATCACAACTACTAACCCCATAGCATTCCGCAGGGAGCTAACATGCCGTAACTGTGTAGTGTGACAGAGACCAAGAAAAATGGTAGAACAGGATATCTAGATCTGGAAGCCTCTCCTGGACAAAACTGCACATAATGCTTTTGCAAAGTAGAACACCATGTCGTTGTATGCCTTCATGTCATTTCAACCATCTCACAGGGTTTTCTTGCCAAGACTGATTCTGAGGAAGTCTGCACTTGGCTTCTTCTGAGGAAGAGAGAGTGTGACTTCTTCAAGGCCACCCAGTGGGTTTGATAGAATCATAGAGTTGGAAGTGACCCCAGGGGCCAGCAAGTCCAACCCCCTGCTATGCAGGAACACCCATCAAAGCATTCCCAACAGATGGCCATCCAGCCTCTGCTTAAAAACCTCCAAAGAAGGAGGAGACTCCACCACACTCCACGAGGCAGCAGCGGATTCCACTGCTGGACAGCTCTGACCGTCAGGAAGTTCTTCCTGAGATTCAAGTGGAATCTCCTTTCCTGCAGCTTGAATCCATTGCTCCTTGTCCTAGTCTCTGGAGCAGCAGATAACAAGCCCATTCCCTCCTCAACTTGTGTGAAGGGATTCAAGTTTCCATGACTTGAGTGAAGGGATTCAAACTCTGATCCCCCAGAATCTTAGCCCAGCACTCAAACCACTACATTAAACAAGCTTATTTTGAAATTCATATGAATGAAAATAAATTTACAAATATTTTGTTCTGGTCGAAACACTTAGAAAAAAGTAAACCCATGAATTTATAGTAGAGCTTCCTTAAGGCTGTTATTGTGTGTCTTCAAGTTGTTTCCCACTTACGGTGAGGCTGAGAGTGCATGACACACCCAAGGTCACTCACTGGCTTTCCATGGCTAAGAAGAGAATCAAACGCTGGTCTCCAGGGTCATAGTTCAACCTTCAAGCCACTACACCACACTGGCTTTCAAAAGAGAAATGACCATGAAAGGTGGATTTAAGTTTATGTATGCCACAATCCAGATGCCAGCTCATATGAGTATCAATTTACATCTCATAGGATCTCAGCCAAAACAACACTTTAAGTGTCCCTAGTTAACAGTTAACACTTGGCTATGATGATGACAAGGATTCTAGAACCCATCTGCCTAGACGTAGGCAGGGAGCCAAGTTCGCTACAGGGTTCGAGTTGTTGTTTTGTGCCTTCAAGTCATTTCCAACCTATGGAGACCCTAAAAGGTGAACTATTACAGGGTTTTCTGGAGCAGAGAGTGTGTGACATGTGTGTGTGTGTGGTTTTCCATGGCTGAACAGGTAATCAAATTCCAGCCTCCAGGGTCATAGTCCAACACTCAAGCCACAAGGAGCCACCTAGAATTCTAAACAAGAGTAAGCAAAGGGTGCCCTCCACGGCTGTTTTTGCAGCCCATGATGTCCCACGGGGGGGGGGATGAGCTATCATTGACCAAAATAAAAGAGGAACGATTGGCTCTTTTGGAACCCCTTTTTAAAGAGGTTGCAGAGCGTTCACACACCTTCATACTAATTAACATTTAAGAAGCTTTTCAAAGCCATAAGACTATTTCTGACCACTTCCGGTTTTGTGTTTTGTCATTTTCTGTTGTTATCCCAGACTATGGTTTGGTGTGATGTCTGAACTCAGTCGCTGATATAAACTAGAATGAAATCCTGCTTGCTATTACTAGGTTGACCTTTCCTTGTCTAAAGACACACTGAGTATGTACTTCTTTAGGTTCATTAATTGTTAAAAAGCATGAGTTATAGGAGAATAAAACTGGGTTTGCTGATCTAAATGAATGTGACTGCACAGCTCAGTCGGTAAATGTCATCCACAAATACAGCTCCACTAGCAAATGTCATTATAAATGAGTCACAAGGATGATTTCAAAGGAACTACTACAGTAGGGTTGACACAGGATGTTCTCCACAGAGGAACCTTTGTACCACTCACTTGATCCCTCTGCACATGAGTAGAATGTACTACTCATAGATACATGGAGGAAAGGAAAAGCTTACCAAAATATCCTCCCCCCTCCCCACGACATCTCTTGCAAAAGATCTTGATTCAAAAATCTAACCTCACTCTCAATAAATCCTGATAAAAAAGCAAGACTTCACTGGGCAGTCTGGCCAGCTGAAAGGTCACTGACATAATTTGATACCATTTAAGAAAGATTAACATACTGTAATGCTCATATCATATTAACTAAGGGCATTAGACTGAGTTGTTGGATTGTGCTAATCTAGGTTTAACCCTGCAAAAACGTTAAGACGGAGTCTCTCACAGATGCAGACCTGCTTTATTAATGGTTTATGCCAACGTGATTAGGGAAAAATTCGAGGAAGCATTGTATGGTCAAAGTTTAATACGCACACACTTAACCTAGTGACCGTAATTCATATGTTGACAATAAGTAGAATGGGTTTAGTGATGCTACTGACAAGAGAAAAAAAAAGTGAATATAAACGGACTGGATGCTGATCGTGGATTGTGTGGCAATTAACCAGTAGTTCCTTCTTGACTATAAGGGAATACGCAGAAATGGTTTTAATACCTGCTCTGTAATTTATGAAATATTCTTCCACTAGACTACTTCAGAAGCCCTTTAAGGAATCAGCAGATCAGTGGTACCATTTTCTGCATCCTCATTTTGTAAACTTGCTGCTCAATCAGGCAAAGCAAAGAAAACAGCAAACGGAAGATGCCTCTGTAGACCAGCCCTTTCTGGGAGCAGTAATCCAAAAAGAAACCCACTCTTCCAAATTTTGTTAACTGACTAAATTTCTTTAACAAATTGACAGTGCTAATATACCGGTATCCACACATGCCTCCATAAAGGTCTCCAGGAATTCTCAACAATAATAGACGGAGGCTCTGGGCTTGCCCTTGCAAGTTCCTCTGCTACTCTTGGATGCAGTTTATCTGGCCCTGGAGATATGAATTCATTTAAAAATAACCAAGTGTTCCCATACCACCACTTTACCTATTTGGACAGAAGCTCTCTCACTGCATCATTTATTCTCTTTTCACTCGGGTGAGCAGTGTTTTCCTTCAGAGAGAAGACCCATTAGCAATTTTCCATCTTCTCCACACAGTTAAGCTACAGTTTGCATGTTCTTTCTCTTCCTCGAAACATTTATTTTTTAACCCCTTCTTCTTTGCAAGCCTGAGCTTATTTTGAGCATTAGCCCTTCTGACTGTTTTCCTACAAATCGTGGCTACTTCTATCTAGTCTTCCTTAGCCATTTGCCCCTTCTTCCATAATTTATACAAGACTCTTCTATATCTGAAACCTACTTATGCTATAATTTTTACCGAAATGTTCTCAATCTGCTTTCCATGTTCCCAGCGACCATTCCCCTTGCAGGTCTACACACTCTTTACATAGAGAGCCTGAATTCCTCCCTTTCTGTTTTGTTTGAAATGATGATAACTCCTAAACTAGCACATGCTTATGGATGGTCCAAGTTTATTCTTTAAAAAGCCCAACATGTTTTGGCCCATTTGTAGATTAATTGGCCTTCTTTGGGGCATAAATCCAAACTGCAAGAGAAATTGCTAGAGCTGCTGCTTCACTCTTTTTATGAACCAAACTGATAAGCAAAAACAGTGGCATAATCTGATATGTTTTTAGTTGGTTTCAATTGTTTCTTTTGTTTTAAATGCCAAAATGTTTTAAGCTGTTTAAACCAATTTTACCATATGCTGTCCTTAGAGTTCAGGACGTAGGGCAGGATATAAATATAGTTAACTATAGTTAAATGACAGCTAGCATGCTATAGTGGTTCAAGCACTAGACTACGCCCTGGAGACCAGCGTTCGATTCCCCACTCAGACCTGGAAACCCACTGGGTGACCCTGGGCGCGTCACATACTCTCAGCCACAGAAAACCTTGTGATAAGTCTGCCTTAGGGTTGCCATAAGTTAGAAATGACTTGAAGGCACACAACAACAACAATAGTTAAACGTTTTAATTAATTTTATATCCCACTTTTCTCACAAATGGGATTCAGAGCGGCATATGTATAAAGAGACAACACTAATAGATAAAAACAAATAATAAGAAATAACAAATCATTTACATTTATTTATAATTACAGATGAATCTTTTAGATGATATTTGTATTTAGATATCAGAGAAATAATAATTGATCATAACACATAAAAATAATGGATAAAACAAATAAACAAGGAAAAGGGAGGGCAGATAGTAAATAGATAAACCATAGTAAATAAATAGATAATTGATACATATCTAGAGATACAGATATAGTATATTTATCCGTATCCCACTTTCCTCCTGACCTGGGACTCAAGGCAGCTGACAGCATAAACTAAAACAGAAAACAGCCAAAATACTGTCGATAAGTATTTTTTAAAAACTGAATAAGCTATACTATTAAAACACTAATTTAAAACACTACAAAAGCACTTTAAAAATATTATAGCCAGAATAACAGTGCACAGACAACCCACACATAAATAACAAGCCATGATTAACGGTTAAACATAATAAATTAACAAGTTTTTAACAAATCTAGTTAATTGCGCTAGATGATAGTAATACTTACATGTAATGAAGAATAGAGTAAGAGTCCAAGATAATACATAACCAAAAGAAGGGGTTAACAATACAGGATAATAGATGACCAAATGATAGTAAATAAATGAGTAAGTAATAAAAGATAACCAACGCCAATCTCCTTTTAATTGTACTCCTCAACTGTACTTTTAATTATATTTTTATCATAGTATATTTGTATTCCGAATGGTCTGTCCTAGTGTATTAATTTTTTTTTAATTCCATCTGTACTGTACCCGGCCTCAAGCCTTGGGGAGAGGCCGGTAACAAATACAGTTTATTATTATTATTATTATTATTGTTATTATTACTACTGCAACAATAATGATGGATAAACATGAACACAACGAGACACGGCCTCCCCCGGGTGCATCCCACCCTTGGGCCACAACCCGCCCGGGGCCCTCACCTCCTCCCTGGGGTCCTCCGCGCCCCCTCAGCCGGCCTTGGCGGTGGTGGCCCCGCAGCCGCCGCCAGGTCTCGCGACCTCCTCCTCCTCCTCTCCCCACCGCGGCCTACCCGCCTTCTCCTCTGCCGCCACCTGCCAGTTGATTGCCTTCGCCATGGAAACCGTTGCCTAGCTGCGGCGACGGCGACCCAATCGGCAGCCTTTTTTCATTTCCCCCCTCCCCTTTTTCTTTCTTTTCCTACCTAGCAACCGGGCGAGGCCTGGTATCTGATTGGCTAAGACCTCCCTCCCGACGCCGCCGACGCAGCCACCGCCCCTCGCTTCTTCCGCGCGCACCCGCCCCGGGGGTGGGCGGGGCCTGTGCCGCGTGAAAAGAGGCGGGGGCGCTGGCTGCCCTTACTCGGGTCCGGTCCTCCCTCGTTGGCTTCGCGAGGCACCTGAGCGCCTCTGTGGGGCCGAAGCGGTGCCTTCGTTCCCTCAGGTAAACCTGCCGGGGGGGAGGGAGGAGGGTGTCACTGTATCCTCTCCCCACCCCTATGGGGTGTCCTTTCTCTGGGAATGAATGGGAAGGGGGTCTGGAATTACCTCAAAAAAAGGGGGGGCGTGGGTGCCAGGGGTGTGGTGGGGAGATAAAGGCCGATTATGTACCCCCTCCTCATTTTTGGTGGGTTGGGATGAATCAGCCCCCCACAGCGCTTGGAAAGGGGTGACTGTACCCCCCTGCTCATTTATAACAATAAAAAGAGGGAGGGGAGGACTTTCTTTGGGGTGGGGGAGGGGAGGACGCAATTACAGCCCCCTCCCCCCTTTTCATGCCCCCTTTGGGACTCTTCCCCCCAGTTCACCCAGTTCTGAGTAACTGAGTGGGTGGGCATATAGGGGGGGGAATGCTGAGAAATCATTGGAAATACTTTATTCAAAGGGGTGGTTGCCGTGCATGTTCGAACTAGCTTTAATCTCTCTTTTCGATTTAAATCTCTTTTCAGCCCTTTAAAATCCTTTTTTTAAAAATCTTTCATATTGGTTTTGTTGTACAGTACACCATTCCTGCAATCTTGGGATACAGGGCGGGATATAAATATTTAAATAAAAATAAATATTGCAGGAGTGGAAAGAAGTGTGTCTGTGCAGGGGGGGGATATACACAGCCTGGAAAACATATGGGCTCGGAAGCATTCTCCCCCCAAAAAAAAATTAAGCTCTCTTGTACTGGATAGGATGCAGATTTTCTTTAGAAGAGAAAGCATTGTCACTCCTTTTCAGTATTAAAAGAAGAAGGCAGGCAGAGAGAAGAGACTTCTTGTGGCAGCTTTGAAACTGAATGATATATTTTTTTCATGTAAATTTTGTGGATTCTAATCTCCATTCACAGACGCATTGGTAAAATACAGTATTCATACTTTAGGGACGTGTGTGTGTGTGTGTGTATTTCCATGGCTGAATAAGGTAGACAAGTAGGAATTAGTGGCTAATAATGCTAATAACTTTTTTAAAACTAGTTGTTTCCTGCTCACTTTTTTTAAAAAAATTGTCAAATCAACCACTTTGGAAGTATTTCATAATAAGCAAAATTAGTACTCGATATATAAGCTATCTATGTTTATGGTGTGTGTATTCACATACACGTGTATAGGTGATTTAAAAACAAACAGCACTTCTGACAAGTTTGTTCTGGATCCCAGGAGGATGCAATTAATCACTAATAGGAACACACACATATATACAGAAGGAGAGAAAGAGACATTCATATAGACGTTGCTGTTTTTGTGTGCCTTCAAGTCATTTAGGACTTATGATGACACTAAGGCAAACCTTTCACAGGGTTTACTGAGGATGAGAGTGTGTGATACGCCCACATAGATATACATAAGTACACATAAGTGATTAATAAACAGAGCATAATAAATTTGCAAAATATTTCAGCATCTGCTTTCCTCAGTCACTGAAAACAGAAGTAAGTTACATATCAGGGTAATAGTTTGGCTTACCCTGCTGTCAGCATTTGTAAGTGGGTAATGGTGTTATCTAGGCTGAGACCGTGCAGTATTAAGGACTTAAATCCATGGATCCACAAATTCTCCGTTACATCCAAAGTACTTGGAAGAGATGGCACTTCAGTTCCAAACACAGACAAATCAGAGAGTCATATATAACTTGCATAGCTAATGAAGGCTAAAAGCTTTGTTAGTAATGTATGTGTTTGACCTTGCTCTGCACTCTGCCTCTTCTCCATTGACGGAAAAAAAGAATTTTTTAAAAAAAAAAATGGTTCAGTTTCGTCTCTTACTAGTGCCCTCTCTCTCCACATGCATTGAAACAAAGAAGAGTAGGTAGTGGTTTATTTTCTTCAACAAGATGTGGTTTGTGGGTAATAGAATTGGGGTTGATTGGTAGCCTTACAGGGTGGAGTTCATTTGGAATTACCTTTCCATACACTGGGAAAAATGACTGAACTGATCTTTCATGAGGCAAAAGGAGAACTGATTAACTTTTTGATCGTAAAGTGACAAGAGTCTGCTCTGGCTGTTTTAGAATTCTTTTTAGAGGTATTTTTTAAGCTGTTTTTAGAGCTGTTTCAAAGGAGAAGTCTTAAGAGTTTTTAATTGGTTTTCAGTTATTTCTTGATTTTTTTACCTACTGTACGTTGTCTTAGAGACACTGATGGTTCAAGAGGGGATAAATAATGCCTTAAATAATAAATTGGGGAGGGATGGGATGGAATAATGCCCTCATCTGTTCCTTAAAATAACAAGAAGTTCAATTGATAACCTTGATTTGTTTCTTGCCTCTTTTGTGTCCTGCTTGAGGATGTCCCTTCTGGTCAGTTGTTGTTGCAAATAGGGTGCTGGATTGGCTGGATCCAGCAGAGCAGTCCTTCCAACCCTATGACTTAAGAATTGTGGTTATTATTGTATGCATTCAGATCATTTCTGGCTTTGATAAACCTGTCACTGGGTTTTCGTGGCATGATTTGTTCAGAGGGAGGGGTAGCCTTTGCCCCCATCTGATGCTAAGAGAATGCAACTTGTCCAGGGCGATCCATAGGGTTTCCATGACCCAGTAAGTGTCTGAGTCCAACTCTCAAACCACTATACCACACTGCTCTCCCTTAAGAACTAAGATGTCTTAATTCTGCAGAAGGAAAGCTCAGTTTTCATCCATTGCTTTGGAGAGTCTTGGAAGCAAAACTGGTTCTGAGCAACCTGCGCTTTCTTAACTCGCTGTGTTCACCCACAATAACAGAGGCAGAGGTTTTCTTAAAAAAACAAACAAACCCTGAAATATTAAATATACAGTACAGAACAAAGAGGCTGACTGGCATTCTTCTTGGAGATTTAATGCATCTGACTGCTGTATGAGGCACTGAATGAAATCAGGTAGAATTTTTTTGTTTCTTTCTTGGAGGAATATGTGCGTGAGTATGAGTGAGCAAGGGCGGCAAAGACCTCTGCCCACTTCAATGCATGAATGACAGTGTAGGAGGTTAATTCGCTTTACAGCATCCGCGATGGATGTTTCTCTGGAAATGAAATTGCTCCAGCAAAGATAATTTAATGTGGGTTTCTCCCCCTTCCTAGTTATGTGGTTTGGGAGTGGAAGATACCTTGTGTTCACAGTTCCTGCAAAAAACATGCTCTTCCCCTTTCAATGTCCCCCTCTCCTTAGAATTAAGACAAGGGCTAAAAGAATGGAACAAAGTCTGCAGAGGTTCTTTCACTCAATCCTCCCTCTATGCAGTAGGGCTGGGGGTGGGGAAAGCCTGAACCTTTACGGATGAGAGGATGGCTTAAAAACTCTGAGATATGATCCCTCCCTTGTTTATGATCCCTGGAATAGATTCAGGTTGGTTATTTCTCTTTCGTTCATACCCAAAGTATAATTGGAGCAATTACTACAAATGGCACTTTGCCTTTGAGCCGCTAAAATACTGCAGTGCTTACGGACTGGATGAACACATCTTTCTGAGAGGTTCAGCCAGTTTCGTTCCCATAAACTCCAGAGACTTACATTATTATCATCATCACTCTGTGAGTCACTTGGCCTCACCAGAAGGAAATTTTCTCTTTGTTAGAGATACTTGGAAATCATTTGTGGAAGTGTTTAGGGTACATGTTTGTGGTGCTGGTGAGCTTTTTTGACTCCTACTCATGAATTAAATATCAGAAATTGTGTTAACATATGCAATATGAATAAGATGTTGCTGCTGCAAAACTTTGTGGGTGTGAGATCGTATGTTCATATTTTCTTTGTTATGCTTACGGTGAAGAGATCAGGAAACTGATATCACCATAGGAAACTAAAACTGGAGTTACATCACAGTTTTTCAATACCTGTGAATCACCAGCATCTTTTGACTGTAATTAAGATGAACGGTCAGGTTCAATTCAGGTATTTCTTGGAATTCATCCATTTAGCCATCACGCACCTCTTGTCATGTTGTCTTTCATTAAGAGATGTTTCTCCATGAATGCGCTGAATCTCTGTTACTAATAATAGTGTCAGACAGTAGCCAAACATTTACTGCACTATTTTGAAATAGCTGATTGCTTCGTCATTTCTTCTTATTTATATTGTAGGGCTGTGGTGCTACTTATATTAACCCTGACCGCCTCTGCTTTGTAGCTGAGGCCTGTGCAGCTTGCACTCTGGAGTAGCCATAGAGGAGACTGTCAAACAAGAGTCTTCAAACCATAAATCATGGGCTGTCTGGAAAAAGAGAAGAGTAGGGAAAGTAGTAAAGTTCAAAAAAACTTCAAGCCTCATAAATCTTGAGTCATGATGAGCAGTTGCAGCTTCAGACCACACATTTAGAATGATTGAAAGCGTGCTGCTATTAGATGTATTTCCACAATGTATACATGATTCACAGAAAGTTATTTGCTTGTAAATTTCATTTTTATTTATTATATTTAATCAGTGCTTTTCTGCAAGTCATGCTATGCAGTTTGGGTTTGAAATAATAATCAACTAGGATGTATAATACACTTCTAGGGTTGCCAACCTTCCAGAATGTAACCTGGATATGTGTGTGTGTGGATTATCAGTGGGCCGGTTGCAGAAATATTTCTGCTCTTTTCTTAAGGCTGCATTTCCATGGGAAGACTTCACTTCTCTTGGAGGGCCATGTAGTGGCAGCTGGCAGGGCCAGAGCCAAAAATAGAGGAGCATACCCCTTTTTCTGTTTTCACCACACTGTTTTCTGTCTGTGGTATTGTGTGCCATCAAGCCATTTCAAACTGATGGTGATCCTAACATGAACTATTATGGATTGGCAAGCTCTGTTCAGAAGAAGTTTGCTATCACCTTTTTCTGAGTCTGAGGGAGTATGACTTGCCCAGAGTTACCCAGAGCATTTCAAGTGGCCAAAGAGATTTGAACCCAAGCACTACATCATGCTTTGTCTCCCTGTTCCTTCTTAATCTATTCTAGTGGTAGGAAAGAAATGCATGGCTCAGGGGTGTGGCTGTGGAGGAGTGGCAAAATGAAGGCATTTTCCTTCAAGCCCCCAATTTCTACCATTGCAGAGACTGAGACATTGAAAATTTAGAACTTTTCTCTATTTATTTATTTTTATTTATTTTTTTTGGAGAGGGTCAGTATTCACATTCCCCTGGTTGCTTTGCCTTCCACTTTTCTTTGGCTATCTGAACTATGTTTTTTAAATATTCAGATGCAATTTTAAGTTACTCCAGTGCTAAAAATGAGAAATGCATAGGAGATGAAGCAATACCCCCATTTTTTGTCCCCTCTAAAGCTATACACCTGAAATTGCTCTTGCAGAAATCTGAACTGTTCACTTCCAGGGGGCTTTCAAAATTAAACAGTTGTGGGCGTTCCAGGTGTTCAGTTCTAGACTGGAGTTCAGCAGTTTAGCCAGGGGTCAACACATATCATCTTGACTTACTAATCAAGTCCTCTTTGCTTTTCCCATATCCTGTGGCAAGTGCAGCGCTTGGAAATTTCTCTCTCGCTTGCATTAAAGTCTGGAAAAGAAAAGGCCAGAGAGACTCCTGCTGTTCTTTTCTGTTCTGTTCATCTTCTTTTCTTTCTCCAGATGCTGGGTGTAACTGCATGCAGTAAATTACAGGAGACTATTAGCAAAGATGGGAAAGACCCCCAACTGGAAAAAAAATGAAGGGGATGCTCTTTCCATTTTTTTAAATTTTTCTAGAAAAACTGAGGGAAAGGATTTTGAAATATTTTCTTTTAGAATGATGAATAAAATGTTTAAGACAAGTGTTCATAGATATCTTCCTCACATTATTTCTAAAGATTGTGTAGCTGGTAGAGGGTGTAGGCCTCCTCTCTACCGGGTCTAATGGTTTTAGGTTATAGGTAGGTTTTGATTGAACTTTAGAAGGAACTTCTTGATGGTAAAAGCTGTTCGACGATGGAGCCAATGACCTAGAGAAGTTGTGTGTGAGTTATCAGCTGCCAGTCACAGTGAGTTTGCAGGAAAGAAAGATACAGTTCCAGCCAATGGGCACAAATATGGTACAGGTCCCTGGCACATTAGGAAAAAGAATGCAATTCTTCAATTGCTGGATGTGAGTATTCATTCTCAACTTTGACACCTGTGTTGACATCACCCAGATACTCAGTGCTTCATCAGACAGAAGCAAGTTTAGTCATTGTGGCTGACAGTTTCTCCACAAGTTTGCAGAGAAATTAAAGTGCATTAGACTTAGGAACAGCTTAGATCATTGTAACAGGATAATTTGCACCATGTACATGTACTTCCCAGTCACTATTGTTTAGTCTACACTACTACTTTACATGTGGAATACATTGTATTTCATACTGACTTGCTTTTTCTTGGAAGCCTCACAACATACTTTCTGACTAAAGTCGATTAATTGAATAGTATTTTTGTCGTTGCCTATGAAAACCCTTTTTCCCACAGAAACGTGCTTTATAATGACCTATGTCCCAAGCCTTCTGTCTCCACCCCAGTATCTGTCTCTTCCCCACCAGTGAAAATTGCCTTGCTACACCTTGCAGAGAAGTCTGAAAATGGGAGCTCCTTTCTACTCAACTAAAATAAAGAGACCAGGAGTTGAAAAGCATTTTACTGTCTAGTTCTGAAACATTTTTGCTAAGGAAATCTAAAAATGGCCGATCTGTGTATTTGTGTTTGAAAACCAGGCTTTAAAATTTAGCGTCAGTACTTGATCTTCATCCTGTGGAACTCTCTTCCATGGAAGGCTAGGCTGCCCCCCTCACTGCTTTACTTTTCCTAGCAGACAAAAACATTTCTTTTTAAGCAGGCTTTTAATGTGGGACCAGGGGAGCTTTTTATTTATTTATTAAGCTGTTTTTTAGAAAGTGCTGTATGTTTTTATAATTGTTCTGAATGTTTTAAAACTTTTTTGGGAGCTGCCTTGGGTCCTACTTTGAGGGAAAAGGTAACATATAAATACAATAAATAATCATACTCCTTACTTTGCAAACAAGCTTCACTGTGATGCGTGCATACAGAACATGGGGACTACAGCAGGTCTATGACAGGGCATTGCTAGATGTTCAGAAAGCCTGACATCAGTCTTTCACATCTCCAGTCAAGAAAGTCAGTGGGTGATGAGAGTGTGAGAGACTTCTCTTCTTGACTTTCCAGAGAATTGCAGTCTGTCACACAGGGTGGATAATACTGGGCTGGCTGGATCAGTGGCCCAACTTAGAATAAGGCAGTTTTGTGTTTGTGAGCCCCTACCTTATTGATACACTTTCCCCATAATGCCCTTATTTTGCTAATGAGAGAGCTTTCTCACAATTCAGGTGCGGTTGAAACTTTCTACCAAGAATCTTGGAACAGCTGGATGAGCGTAAACACTTTATAATAAGAATCTTGTGCAAGATGCCAGTTCAGCTGTATTTTAGCATCTGCTGGGTTCATAAAAATGGTGTGGAAATTGTCACTTGCAGGAGTTAAAAAATGTCAGCTAGCATCACATTTTCTTTTAATGTTACTATTATTTTCTCCACTAGATCGGAGAAAAAAAAATACCCTAAATCTGTATAGTGCCTGTCAGTTTTGATTATAACATGGCTATACAGTACTGTAAAGGCTAGTGAATAACAAGACATTTGTTATCTGTAAATTTAAAAATCAGCCATTTTGTGTTTTATAAGTACCAAATGATAGTAGTAAAAAAAAGTCAAAGTTGACTTGTAGTAGCCAGTTTTTCATTAGTCATCTGTATTCCAACCAAGAGCAATGTTATAAGCAGCCCACACTGCTGTTGAGGGATGGAAGCTTTAATCGATTTAATGTTAGGTCTAATCAACTAAATCTTTAATCTCAGATTAAAAATTGTCCCTGCCCCTTTTAATCAATGGGAGTTATGCCATGCAGACTACACAGCTGTGCCAACCAGACAGCACAGCTGTGCCAACTATCTGCTTTCTGTGCCAAATTTGTTTTCTAGGGTGAAACCAGTATCTGGCTTTTCTTCTTGGAAGAAAAAATGCTTCATGTGTAAACCTGAGTTTTGGGCAGGGTGTTACAAGTATTAAACATAAGTGAGGCTCATGAATAGGAGAATTATTGTGACTTTCTGCTTCAGGGGAATCACAGCCAATGACACCTTTAGTGTTCAGTTGAAACTAATTGGCAGATGTAGTTTCTCTGATCTCCATCCAGAAACCACAATTTATAATACAGCAGTTTTGATCCATAGATGGAATTTTATGTCATGACCTTAATCAATGGCTACAATTTATGTTGGCTATACATTATCTCTTAAATCGGAGGCACTCTTCTGAATGCCTGCCTAGTTTGTTGACTCCTCATGGGTTTTTGGTTTGCTGGACTGGACTAATCTTAATAGGCTGCTGGTTTAGTCTGAAAGGAAGGGGAACTACAGATGGTGGAAAACTGAAAAATTGACCTTACATGCTTTACTTCTGAGTTGGTTATTGTCTTATAGCAAATGGTGGCCAAGGTCTACATTGGGGTTATGTTCCATAAATCCCTTGTGAGTGTATGCATTATGCTAGTCAACCCTTGCATTAAGTGACAATGTTGCGCAAATGTGCATCTGTATGCACAGTGTGCATGTGCAGAGCACATCTGTTTGTGCAATGTGTGTTCCCAGGCACAGTGGCACGGCACTGCATGTGCAACCCCATTTTCCCAGCCTTCGACTGGAATGTCCCACCACTTCTGTAGAACATGCGCATGTGAAAGACACTATCAGATTTCTGTCTTGTATGTCCTTCTGTTCTAAGTAGAAGTCGCTTTAGCCGTCCACTTTCATAGAGTTCAAGAGCACAAGACCTGTGAAAGTGGAAAGACTATGAATAAAAAGAAAAATGGCAAATTACCTGAGAACACTTCTTTAGGACTCTCTATATTCCCCCAGCATGATTCTGTGGTCACCTTCCCACAGAAGGAGACCAAAGAATTGCAGTGGAGGATGTAGAGATTCCTAGAAAGGCCATCTTTTTTTCTATGGCGGGGCAAATACAGCAAGAATTTTTTAATAAATAAAATAATCTGAAACCAATCAAATCTGCAAACGCTGAACCTGCAAAAGCAGAGTGCTTTCTGTATCCATGGAAGACTGAATGGGGGTAGGGAGGGTTTGACTGGCAGGGGTGAGAGTGTCCGGCATCATGTTTTATTATTCATAAGTTACTTTCCGTTGATAGCAATATATTGTAATACGCTTTTATGTTCCTACCTTTAGGCTGCTCGATAGAAGAAGATACCAGTTGCCAACATGTGCTCTGTTTGGGAATGTGGCAAGTCAACCTGCTGTGATGACCTAATGGAATTTGAAAGGTGATATGAAGCAAAAGGCCAAGATGAAGCACATTAGCCTTGGGAGCGCAAGGATTCTGTTGGACTGTGTTAAA
Organism: Iguana delicatissima; assembly: GCA_948472985.1. Lineage (NCBI taxonomy): Eukaryota > Metazoa > Chordata > Lepidosauria > Squamata > Iguanidae > Iguana > Iguana delicatissima. Next base: position 1,512,669 of record CAOKZL010000235.1, read on the forward strand.
TTCTAACAATGCAAAAAGTTGCTCCTTCTCTGAAGAAACTTACGGTGAGAACTTGAAATGCTGACAATGATGCACAAATATCTAGCAATGTCCCTGGAATAACCTGGAGACTCCCATGGTCACTGCAGAAGGATGGCAGCAAACTGGGTGATCCACTGTGTTTGGCCTCTGGCTGTTCTAGTAGGAAGCACAGGTGGCCACAGCTTGTTCTCTTGTGAGCCGATCATCTTGAGAATGTGCCAGGATCTACCATACAATAGCACGTTTATGCCTAACCTCTTGAACCATTATGATCAGCAAACAGCAGCACTAGCAATGGAGGTAAAGATTTATGTTTTCCTATAAAATGAACACGATACAGAGCATTTATTTGAATTGCCTTCGGTGCTGGACAACTGTGGGGAAAAATTCAATATAGTTTATGTTTTTCACTGCGTCTGCTTGCACTAATAAAACACAGAAGTGTTGGTTACCTTGAGAAATTTGAAGGGACATCCTACAAAGAAAGCCCTTCCAGAAGTTCAGGGAATCGTATGTTATTATAATCCAGTGGTATTCCAGGTTGTTTTTGTGAGATGCGTGTTGTGACAAACCCTGAGGGGGAGGGCTTAGCAATGGAGCCAGTCTAGCAACCCAGAGGTTTCAAATTGTTTGGCTAGTGCAAATGGAACCCAGGCTAGCCACAGGGAGGGGCTAGATGGAGGGGTGAGAGTAATTGAAATTTAACTGAAACAGAGTAGAGGTTCTGAACAGAGAGCTTGGAGTTGAGAGAGAATGAAAGATCCATCAGAGTGTGTGTGTGTGTGTGGGACAAAAAATAGAGCATTTGCTGGTTTAAATATATAATACTTGAGCTATTTGCTAATCCTTAAAGTGCCCTTACGTTTTCCCTTGTCAGTGTGTTAAATAAAGATTTGTTTATATTTTTTATAAAGAGTATCTCAGTTAAGTGTCTCTTTGCTTTCAGTTGGTTGTACACACTACCACCAGTGACGCTGTCATTGGGTAAACGTAAATCCCTACTTTGCCCAGATCCAAAAGGGTGCGGATTTAGGGAAAGCAGTAGAGGGAGATAAACTGGGAGAGGAAGCCAGTGGGGGACAAGAGTTTCAAAGGGTCCTGCATTCTCTAAGAAGGAAGAGTTTATAGCAGACCTTAAGTGTCATAACCCCGGCTAGGTGCACAGATCTCCTTGGTTATGGTCCTGATCTTGACACGTGCTACTGTCTTGCATCTTTGAGAGTTCCTTAAATCAGTGAGAATTTTCTTTGCATGGTGTAGGTAAACGCGACTGTCATGGTTTATGAGACCAGTGGTGTGTCCCTGGCCAGGTTAGTGACAGGTTTGTGTTTGGGAAACACTCAGCAATAATAAGATGAGGTGGTAGTTCACCTGGCATATTTTGATCCCAAGAATTTGCTGGAAGACAGTTGAGCTGTTGTAAATGCAAATGATTAAAAAAAATCCTATTCTTTATTTTATACACACACATTTTACACCACCTTTCTCCCGATATGGGACCCAAGACAGCTTAAAACAAAGCTAACATGAGATAAAGTAAAAAACCTGATGATAAAAAAGGTTAAAACTTCAATAGTTAAACTGTCATGTTAAATCACCATTAATTTTTAAAAGTGTTAAATAATTTAAAACATAAAAGTAAAGATAAAAATATGAAAAATGCCCACAAAAAATTCCTCTTGCAACCAATTAATTATCAAATGCCTGCTTAAACATAAATATGTTTGCCTGCTATAGAAGGGAGAGCAAAGAGGGGGCTAGGCTAGCCTTCCATGGGAGGGAACTCCATAGCTTGGGAGCAACCACCCAGAAATCTGTCTCCTGTGTCCCCACTAGATGGGCCAGTGATAGTGTAGGACTGAGAGAAAGTCCTCTCTAAAAGATCTTAAAGGTTCGAGTAGAGTCATATCAGGGAGTATTGTTTTCAGATAATATGGATCTAAGCCATAAAATGCACATTTTCATTAATCTTCACAAACAGCTAAAATTGCAAATGTTTCCTTCAACATGTAGGTGGAGTGGAGTGAAAAGGATGACACTGTTCAGTGTTTGTGCAATGTGACTGGTTTTTTAGTATGAAAATCCTGGAGCTCAGGGCTACATTGGCCCTTGGGGGATATTGGAGGGCTGCATTCTTAAAAATGTTTCTTTTTTTGCCCCCAACAGCCTTCCAACATCTCTCAGGGTGTGTGTGGCTATTTTGGTACCATTTTAGGCCCAAGGTCAGCTTAGGCAAAGAAGCAAATTTTTAACTTGAGTTAGATTCCAATTTATTTATTTATTTTGAGAGAGAGGGATACTCAATCAACATGTTTGATTTTTACAACCTGGACTGAAAGGTTTGCTGTGGTGTTTTTGCTGCTGTTTTGTGCTTTCAAGTCAGTTCTGCCTTATGGCGAGCCTAAGGTGAATCTATCACATTATTTTCTTGGCAAGATTTGTTCAGAGGGGGTTTGGCTTTGCCTTTGTGTAAGGCTAAGGCCATTTCCTCACAAGACTGTTATAGCTCTATGATTCCATTTTCAACATCCTATGGAATCCTGGGGTTTGCAGTTCTGGGAGGGGCCGGCCAGCCCCTCCCAAAACTGCAAACCCCAGGATTCCATAGGATGTTGAAAGTGCAATAATCGCACTATGAAAGTGTAGAGCGGAAATGGCCTAAGTGAGTGTAACTTTCCCCAAGGGCACCCAGTGAGTTTCCATGGCTGAGCAGGGATTCAGACCCCAGTCTCCCAAGGTCCTAGTCCAGTGTTCAAATCAGTACATCAGGCTGGCCTTGTAATTAATGTTATTTTTACTGTGACACAGCTGCGTCCTGCAGTGCAGGCAAGTTTCCATCCAAAAGAGGCAGGCTCGTTTCTACTCTTCCGGCTCTGATTCTATTCGCTTTGATGCACATGGGTTACCTCCTGACAGGGCAATAGCTTCTGTTATCATTGTGCAGCTGTTGCTGTTTTTTAATTGTCCCCAAATTACAGTGATCAAGTTGTTACTAGGTACTTTTTCTACTTAAAGAGGCATGGCCCTTTTTAGATCCTTTATAATATTTGGTAAAATTGACCTGTCAACAATGTATAAGCAGAATTACTAGGAGCTGTCCAACAGTACCCAGTACTATGAAGACAGATGTCAACTTACAAAGCAGAAATCTATGGCTGAAATCATGCTGGGGGCATACGTACCCTTACATTCCCTTTCGTACATGGTTGTACTTTTTTGGCCATTCTGCAATTGGCATATTCAGTGTGTGGGTGCATGAGAGGAGTTCCACAAGTATAACCATTTCACATGGGCCTAAATCATTCCCAACTAAAATGGAACCATTTATTCAGTACTCACTGTTCAACAGTTGACTCAGTGGCTGGAATCCTGTTCATTTCATGTCTGTGTAAGTTCTCTGTCACATGCAATTGTTTGATTTTTTTGGTCATATTCAGTTCATGGAGTTCCACTCTAGAGTAAAACTCTGAATCAGCTGGGTTTACCTACGTGTTAACTCATCATTCAGCAATTGATTCAGTGAGTCTTCTCTGGGTCTAACTCACAGCATTCCTGCCATAGATGTGGGTTCTTGGATGGCTCTTAATGATCGTTCAGTGTACCACTTTATTTCCTGGGGTTGAGGAACCCTCCATGTGCATTCCTCATTGGACAGTGGGACCGTAAGCAGGCACATTTGCAGGTACACCATCAGTTGCCCAATGTGACTATTCAGCAGAAAGTTGGCATAGCGCATCTGTGGGGTAACTGTATGAGAGTAAATTTACATCTCACAAGCACTAGGTAGGTTCTCTGCCATTACGCTATAGCATTCATAGTCTGTAGGAAGTGTGTTAAATTTGTTGGAACAGCTGCCTGACTTCTGACTTTGCTTGGATGCTGTAGTTTTCCCCTGTTTTTCGACCAGCTGGCTAGAGGTGACCATAGTCTTTGCTCAGATTTTTTCCCCCAACTTGCATTCTATCAAAAGAAACTACTTGATTACTCTTTCTCAGCATAGTGGTGACTGAGAAATGAAGTAAGCATTTTTGCATAAGTATGGAAGGTAGATAATGTACACTAAAATTCAACTAGAAATATGGCCGTGATTTTTTTTAAGGCCTTGGGAGGATTGTGCTTTAAGAGAGAAAGCTCAGGTGTTTCATTCCAAGAACATATTTAATTCATTCCTTTATTTCAGCGCTGTACTTTAATTTATGCAGACTGGCTTTGTTTTTTAGGGTCACGCGGGCAGATGGCTTAGTATTGTGGCTAATTCCATTGTCTAAGACAAGCTTAACAAGGGGATTACTGTCTATCCAAATGTGAAATACACTCCCCAATTTTAAGTAGCTCAATGGATCCCTTCCTTTAAAAAATCATAGTTTCTAACATCTTTCAATTTACTGGTGCTGCATCTGAAATGAGTGATAAGTAAGTGTGCTGGAGGTATCCTTGAAGCATTTCTGCCAAAGCTAGAATACACTGTGCTGTCAGCATGAGGAGTTATTTTTTTCTCCCACCCTCTTGTGTTTGTTTTGTTTTCTGACAAGAAGATTTGAGATGAGCCATGATATCTGCAAAATGAATAATGGGAAAGAATTTAAACTGTTTGATCTTTCTATTATTCATTTTGCAGATAGCACAGTTTTAAACTGAACTGTCTTTAATAGCTTTTTATCTTTTTTAATTGCATCTTATTCTATTAACCGGAGGCTTGAATTAATACTGTGAATAGTTGGATTCTATATTCATGTTTGCTTTTTTTGTATGTTCTTTAAGATATTGTTCTTTTAAATTGTAAGCTGTTTTGGGTCCCAATTTTAGAAAAAAGCAGGATACAAATATAATAATTATTAATAACAATAACAATATGTAAATGGAAAATATATTGGATAAACACCAGACTTGAAATTTGAGGACTCCAGGGCAGGAAATGCACGTGATGTGCATCTTTATGGAAGCGTCTACCCCAGCCCCCTACTGACATTTAGAAAGACTGAGGGCTGAATGTAGAAGTTTTAAGGCCCCAGTTAGTACTTGAATGGCAGACTGACAACAAATCCCAGGTGCTATAGCCTCTGTTTCAGAGGAGGGAACTGGCAAAACCATCTTGGAGTACTCCTCGCCTTAAAAAAAAACACCTATGAAACGTGAAAGCGCGCGCACGCACACACACACACACAGAGGGACCAACAGGCGAGGTCTCCGCTATACAAACTGGGAGACTAACCAATCGGCTCTTCTATGGATGGCTTATTGCAGTAGTGGGCATCTTCATGGAGGGGGCAACTTTCGCTCCTGCAACCCCAGGCATTGTCATCTTTGGATGTACTGGAAGTAAAATCTAGTCACTTCTGGGACATCATTTTAAAAAAAAAAATGGAACGGTATTCTGGGTGGTGGATGGTCCAGACATCCCATTCAGGGGTGTTTGCGAATATTTAGGATGGTTTTGGGGGGAAATGATACCCAGACCAGGATTTATCTTAACTTTTTATGGTTGGAGGGGACTTTGGTGGTTTACCAAGGGGCTTTATGGGAGGGTTGCAGAATTGTGGGTCATGAGTTGCACATGGGCTGCGCTTCTGCCACCTCTTGGCTTAATGAATGGCAAAAAAACCCTAAATGAACTCTTCAAGACCAAAAGCACAATCAATGTTCTAGGCTTTTAAACCAATAAAATCCTATGTAGCAGAGACGCTGCTTCCTTAAGCAAGTGCTCTGGCATAACTCCTTAATTAAAAATAAATAAATAACCAAGTTGTGCTAGTGTAAAGATGCTGGAGCCCGTGTCTTTGTGTGCTTGTGTGTTCCACGGCCCCTTTGCCTCTGTTTCCCATATCATGTCTCTGGCTGCGATACCCATGAGGCCCTTCCTCTATTCTGCAAAGCATGGTTCCTATGGATACCAGCCTTTTGTGGCGAGAGACAAAGGTTGGCATTCTGATTCTCATGAGCCCTTTGACTCTCTCTCTCCCCTTTTCACACTCCTTGCAGCGCAGCTCGGTCTGTGGCTGTGCTTGAAAGCCTGTGGGTGCAAGGTTCCCATGGCAATGGGTGGAACTCTACAAGGAGGGGCCAGGCTGTGAACAGAACACACACACACACACACACACACACACACACACACACACACACACGCCTTGTTAATCTGAATGTTAATGAGGGAGAGCAAGGCTCTTCTCTCCCACTTTGGGAGTTGTAGGCATGAGTTTCAGGAACCTGGGATTTGTCAGTGGGAAGCAACTTTTTTTTATTTCGCTTTGTTGTTTCTAAGATTTTGCACAACAGAAATGTTCCCATTGTGGGCAGCACCCAGCATGCTGCAGGCTAAGTTGATCAGTTCAGAGGAGGAATTTTAATTCACTTTCCAATGTACAGTCAGAACACTTTCCTTAGTGTTATGTGACATCCTTATTTAGACGGTTGTAAACTTTAGATTAAAATCTGTGGATCTGTTGCTGCTTGCCCCCTCTGTTTTTATGAAGAAGCTTTCACTTTAGATCTAGTTGAAGAGAGGGGAAAAGAAGGCATAGGTGGGTGATGGGGAATAAACCCTCTTTAAATATATATGTGTGTGTGTGTGTGTACAGGGTGTCCCCCCCAAAAAAAATATATACACCCTTTAACAGCTAATGCCCTTTATTGTTGACTATTTGAAGGCTGAGTAAATACATTTATATTGAAGAATAAATGTTAGAATAATGATTTAACCAGAGTTACAAATTCCATCTTAAATTCTATTTTATTTAAGGTGTTCAGATTGTCATCCCTGGGCAACAATGCACTACTCTCATTGTTGAAGTGCAGAGATGCAAACCTCATTTAAAATTTGTCTTCTAATTTACAGTTCTCTACTATTGAATCCTTATTCCCATTATATTTTTTTGAAAAAAAATTGCAAAAATATCCTAAATTATAAGCTTTTTCAGATGTATACATTTATGAGATACCCTGTGTGTCTGTGTATGCCTCATTCCCTGATGCCTCTCCAGTAGTTTTGTCTAGACATGAGCAGTTCGAGAAAACTCATTTGTGTCTGCAAGAGAACTTAATTTTGATCATATATTAGTAAGCTCAAAAAGAGATGTGTATTCTTCCTGAGAAAAAGAGTAGCTTTGTGATTCCAGGGACATTTAAAATACTGAGAGACATTCTCTTCATTACTTAATGTGAGGGTGGGCAAAGTGTGGCGTAGGGGCTCCAGGGACCTTGCCAGGGCAGTTTTTGCCCCCCCAGCTCTTCCAGACGTTTTGTAGTCCCCACCAATGCCCAAATATTGAACTGATTCATGTGGAGGTTTCCAGAAGTGGGAATTCGCCTTCTAAATAAGTAGCAGGAACTGGTGCTACATTTGAAGGGATGTCATATGGAGGATGGAGCAAGCTTGTTTTCTGCTACTCCTGAGACTAGGATGTGGAGCAGTGAATTCAAACTACAGGAAAAGAGATTCTACCTAGACATTAGGAAGAACTCCCTGACAGTAAGAGCAGTTTGACGGTAGAATATGCTGTTGCCTGGAAGTATAGTGGAGTCTCTTCCTCCTTTGGAGGTATTTAAAGAGAGGCTGGATGGCTATCTGTTGAGAGTGCTTTGGTTGTGTTTTCCATATAATATTCTTTCAAATATTTAAACATGGCAGTCATGTTATGGTGTTGACCCTTGTGGTCTCTTCCAACTCCAGGGTTCTATAACTTGCAGATTCCAAAATATTATTTCAGCTCATTTCATAGCCCTGTTGGAAGGCAAGCAAAAACTAGGCTCAGCTACCTCAACAGAACTCTGGAGTATTTTCATTAAAAATATACTTGAATAGGTAGCCCAATCCTGTTTTAAAAAGCAGGCACCATATTTACTGGAAATACGGTGCCCAGGCATGAATTGTAGTAGAGATTGTTAAAAAAGGAAAGCTGTTATGCCCGAAAGAGCATTCCCTTGATTGTCCTACAGGCACAAACTTTTCGTGCTTACTGCCTTTTGGAGTTATGCTTTGCATTGCATGAACTCTTGAGTCCCAATTTTGGGGAGCAAACAGGATATAAATAAAGGGAGGAGAGAGGAGGAAGAGTAGTAGTTTGGCTTCTTTTCCTTTTCTCTACCCTTACAGACATTGGTTGATGTATGGGTTTTGTTTTTTTAATTAAATTCCCACTGCTTCTTCCCTACACCCAGCATTGTATGATTCTGAGCACACATCAGAGTGAGAACCTCTTGATCTTGTGTATGGAGGATGCTTCAGGATTCAGCCTTGTCTTCTGTAATAATTTAGAGGGGGTTCACATCAGTCTATCACACTTGGCACCAAGCTTGCTCTAACAGTTCTAGGATGCTGATCCACTCACTTCTCAGGCCTACTAAAGCCTGAAGGCCTGTCAAAATGAAACAGTCACAAATGCATCAACACCATGGTTTATTGATTACATGAAGAAATTAAATATACCTTCTCCCTGGCTCTAGAAGGGGCTGACACTTTCAGAGACAAAGGGTCAAAAGGATTAACCCACCCTAAAAAAAGGAACAGATTTCCAGGCATTCTAAAGTGGGAGCATCCTTATCTGTCACTGCAGCATGAGCTGATCCTGCACAGCCTGCTAGAGAAATTGCAACTATGGAAAGCTGCATTATTGTAATTGCTTACTGCGGGCCTACTTGAGTAACTGGTAGATGCCCAATTACAACGTTATGCATCCCTTAACGATATAAAAGATTATAGAATGAGTGTAAGAGCTACCTCTGCTCCTCACCAGCTCTTCCAGAAATTCCAGATCCCTACACTTGCCACTGGACATTCATTTGATGGTTCCTGTGACAGGTTGAATGTCAATTAGGGTGAATCATGATTTCCCCCTCCAGACTAAAAAAGTTGGGGCTCCCTAAGAGCCCGTCTGAGATAGCCAGATGCCGCTAGAATAGCGACTCCCAAATTTGGTTTTCCACATGTTGTTGACCTTCAACTCTGCAAAGCCATGATCAATGATTGGTAGTTGTGGGAAATACAGTCTGAGGATTCAGAGCTGGGGACTGCTGCTCTAAAGTCTTCATAATGCAACCCCTGTCAATACAAGATTGTATTCCGTGGACTGTGCAAGGGGCAGAGCTTGAGTGAGCCACTATTTTGAGTTGGGAAGTTGTAGTACAGATGAGGAGCAATTTAGGAAACTGGGTATGTTAAGCCTGGAGAAGAGAATGAGACATGATAACCGTGTTTAAATATTTGAAAGAATGTCATATGGAAGATGGAGCAAGCATTTTTTTGCTGCTCCAGAGACTAAGACATGGAGCAATGGCGTCAAACTACAAGAAAAGAGATTCCAGCTGAACTTTAGGAAGAGCTTCCTGATGGTACAAATACACTGCTGCTTGGTAATGTGGTGGAGTCCTTGTCTTTGGAGGTTTTTGAATAGAGACTGAATATGTGTCTTTTTGGGAGCACTTTGATTGTGTCTTTCAGTCTGGCAAAATGGGGTTGGATTGAATGGCCACAGTGGTCTCTTCCAACTCTAGGATTCTATGAAAAACTGGGGCAACTGCTTTCCTTCTACCACCCCTAGAACCAGCGTGAAGATTGCTAAATTGGAGCAGAGATTGGGAACTTACACAGAGCATCCTATACTCATTTCCCTTCCCCAAGGAAGCCACGTGGTAAAATGGTTTCCCCGTCTGTAGGTAATGGCCGATTCCAAATTTGCGTACGCTAATAGTATCTACTCATTTTCTCCCACTGGGAATACTGACAATCTTTGTGATTGCTGACACTTCGTCTCTCACTGTTTGTCATGTCTAGACAGTTTCTAGTATTAGATGTGGGGACCTGTGTTACTGCATCCCACTCATCTTGCATCCTTCCTCCAAGGATTTCGGAGTGGCATATATGTTGGCTTACCATACTACCTCACTGCATTCTCCCAACAGCTGTGTTGGTTGTGAGGAGATAGTAGCTCACTCATGGCCACCCAGGCAGTCTCTTACCTGAGAGGCAACTTGAACTCCTAATTGGAGCTGGTTTTGAACTGGTTCCCGGTTCCTCAGCAGCCCTTGCCAGCCTGGTGGATGTTGTTGCAGCCCAGTAACATCTGGAAGGCTGTACTTTGCCCATCCCAGCACTGCTCTGTGTTTTCTGTCTCTGTGCATAATTGCATTATATCTGTTTTAAAGCCAGATATGACACATCACCACAAGGGTGTATTTTTGTTTTCCTCTTATCTTGCACATTTTCCCCTCATCTTGGATATCATAAGGAATCCCCACCTTAAGGTTCTTCAGTCTAAAAACTGAATATTTCATCTGCTTAATGCCTAGTTTAGCCTGAAGGTGAATTCTGATTCGTACTATATCAGCAAGGAAAGGCAGAGTATTCATTTCCTATTGAAAGTACTTTCAGTCTGTGGAGAACTAAGCATTTTAACTGTCCAGACACGTACAACTAAATTAATTATGATCAAACTGAAAGTACTGAATTGGTGTGAGTGTGTTTTCCTATAATAACCAAAAGATGCTGCTGAAATGACTAAGGAGGAAGTCTGAAACTTGAAAACTAGTAGGTAAAAAAGATTTGTTTTGCAAGTTGATGTACTATTTGTTTGTCTTACTTCAATCCACAGTCTGTACCTCAATAAGTCAGACGTACTTAAACCTTGCTGAACCAGATGAAAGCCACCTGCCATTTATGGTGACCTTCCAAGTCTTGATAAATCTGTAGATTGAGGTGGTTGGTTTCAGGTTTTGGCCTTGTCCTGAGTCTAAATCTGATCCCATTCTAGCCCACACTGCTTAAGAACACAGGTGTGCTGGTTATGACCTTTAAAGCCTTACACAGCTAGGATCCAGACTGCCTGAAAGACCTGTCTCCCTTGATGAGTCTGGCTGAGTTTTAATATCTTTGGAGGAAGGCTTTCTGTCTGTCTCACCACCATTTGGTGAAGACACCATGCCCTGTGAGGAGCAGGTTAGGGAGCTGAGAATGGCATAGCTCAATGGTTCACAGGGGGTCCATGAAGCCCTGCTGCTGGACACTAACAGGGACGCAGCAGCAGAGTGTACGCATTGGTGCAGAAACTGCTCCCTCATTTGCAAATAAGGGAGCAGTTTCGGCACACACACACACACACACACACACACACACACGCACGCATACCACTGTCACTTCCCTGACAAAAGGGAGGTGATGGCAGGCATGTGTATGCACTCAAATTATGACTCTGCAGACCAAAGTTTGAATCCCCACATGGTCCTGGAAACCCACTGGGTGGCCTAAGGCAAGTCACATTATCTCAGTCTCAGAGAAAGGCAAAGGCAATGGCAACAGCAACAAATCTTACCAAGAAAACCCCCATAATAGGTTCACCTTAGAGTTGCCATAAGTCAGTTTTCAAGGAGGAGAGATATGATGGCTAGAAAGAGCCTCCAACTGTCAGTGGCATTTTGCTGTTGTGTGCCTTTAAGTCAGTTTTGACTTACGGCAGCCCTAAGGTGAACCTATCATGGGGCAGAGGGTTGGCAAGATTTGTTCAGAGGGAGTTTATCTTTGCTTTCCTCTGAGGCTGAGAGAATATGACATGCCAAAGGCTACCCAGTATCTGAGCAGAGATTTGAATCTTAGTCTCAAGAAGCCATAAATAAATAAATAAATAAATAAATATCTGAATATTGGATAATTAAGTCTTGGGGATCCTTGGAAACAAGGGATCCCTGATAAATAAAAGATTCAGAACCACTGGTGTAGGGTATGTTTAGCCTGAAGAAGAGAAGGTTAAGAGGTGACATGACAGCCATGTTCAGATATTTGAAAGGATGGTATATAAAGGATGGAGCTGTCTTGTTTTCTGCTGCTCCAGAGACTAGGACACAGAGCAATGGCTTCAAACTCCAGGAAATGAGATTCTGCCTAAGCATTAAGAAAAACTTCCTGAGGGTAAGAGCAGTTTGAGAGTGAAATATGCTGCTTTCTGGGAGTGTGGTGGAATCTCCTTCTTTGGAGGTTTTTACAGAGAGGCTTGAGGGCTATCTGTTAAATGGGGTGCCTTGGTTGTATGTTCCTGCATGTCAGAATACAGTTGGACTGCATGGCCCTTGGGGTCTCTTCCAACTCTATAATTCTGTCACACAGGAGAAAACCTTCTTGTTGGCTGCTCCCAGGTTGTGGAATTCCCTCCCATGGAAGGTTTTGTTCCTCCCACCTTGATTATTTCTGATCTTGATTCTGCCTGTGAATTTGACTGTTTGTTTTAAAATTGATTGATAAATAATCTAAAAAAAAGGTGATGTTCAACATGTGGCTGATGGCTGTGTTCATCTTGATGGACCCATGCTAGATAGGCCATGCTAGGTTGTGTTCATCTTGATGGACCCATGCTAGGATGGACCCATGCTACGTAGGCAGCAGAAAACCCATGCTAGGTACAAGCCCATGAAAGTTGAAAGTAATTTATGATGGCACACTGAGCAAATATTCATATTGGAATTCTGTACAGTCTGTTACCTGAATAATCTGTATTATCTGATCTGTTTTCCATCCAAAGCTGGGAACGGGTTCTAAGATCTTAGATTATGGTAACCGCCCAGGTTGTTCCAGAAGGTATAATTTGGCTTGCTACTTAATTGGTGTCCTGGAGCTAATTAATTTTTGTTTTTCATTACAGCCCTTCCACCCAATGGTAAACCTTGAATGCTCTCGGGACTTTCGACCGTTCCTGTGTGCTCTTTATGCGCCTGTTTGCATGGAGTATGGCAGAGTCACCCTTCCTTGTCGCAGGATATGTCAACGAGCGTACAACGAGTGTTCGAAACTCATGGAGATGTTTGGTGTGTCCTGGCCAGAAGATATGGAGTGCAGCAAGTGAGCAGATGCTCCGTCTCTTTCTCTCTCTCTCTTTCTCTGCGTGTTTATAACATCATTTACAATCTTAATACTTTCCAGATGGCTTTTGTTCTTCAAATTTAGCATCATACTCTGCTTCATTTTCTTTTATACATATATGTATATATAATTTATATCCTGCTTTTCTCCCAACGTGAGAGCCAGAGCAGCTGCCAGCACAGATTAAAAACAAAATACAGTTCAAAATCCTCAAGGTAAAATAATGAAAGGGCAGTTATATAAGCTGCCTGTAAAACACCACTAATTTAAAACAGAACAGACACCTTTTAAAAACGTAACAATAAGAATGGAAGTACTGTATGTCATATAAACTTCATTAAAACACTCTTCTGCACAACCAATTAATCACCAAATGCCTGGTCAACTAAACGGGCCTTTTCTTCCAGTGAAGGAAAGCAGAGAGGGGGCCACCTAGCCTCTATTCTGGAGGAGAACTGGGAGCAGCCACCAAGAAGGTCTTTTGCATGTTCTACCATCAGGCCTATAACAATTTTGGGACCAAAAGCCCTCCTTCAGGGACCTTAAAGTGTTGTTATTGTTGTGTGTCTGAGTTGTTTCTCACTCATGGCAACTCTTAGGCAGGCCTGTTTGTAGCATTTTCTTGGCAAGATTTGTTCAGAGGAGGTTTGCCATTGCCTTCCTCTGAGGCCAAGAGAGTGGGACTTGCCCAAGGTCATCCAGTGGGTTTCCATGGTCAAAGAGGGAACCCTTTGATTGCTAGTCCAGCAATCAAACTATTATACCGCACTGGCTTTGTCTTAAAACTTGGGATGGCTCACATAGGTGTACATGGTCTTTCAGATAGTCTAATATCAAACCATGGGACTTTATAAGTACAGTCAGCCCTCTACATTTGCGAGTTTCACTTTTGCAGATTTGATTATTCATGGAATATTGGCTGCCTTCCTATACCATTTTTAGTAGGGACTGCAAGGCTCGTGAGACTGAGAAACTGTGAACGAGGCTTGTAAGTCCCTATTAAAAGTGGTGTGGGGCAACAGTGGAGCTGGCAGTAAGCCCCACCAGCCACCCACTTCTGCCTTGTGAAGGAACCCTAATGTCTCAGAGGAATCCACAGTGGGTTGAATGTGGTGATCACACTTTTTGTATGTGTTAGATGGGGTTTGGCAGGGCCTGGAGTTATTCATGGTTTTTCCACTTTCACAGGGGGTCCTGTGCCCCAACCCTGGCAAATGTGGAGGGATGTCTATTAATTTAGGACACAAACATTCCTGGAGATAAAGCCAGTTTAATGACCTACAAGCCCACTCTCCAGCTCTGTTGAGCTCATCACTGAATAATGCTTTACTGTAAATGCTCCACATTGCATTTTCCTCCATCACAATGGGACTTTTAAAGTCCAGAGTGCTCCACCTTTCTATAGATCTTTTTGATGACTGGGAGCAAAAGCATAGCCCTGTCACAGGCAATAACTTCTTGATTGAGCCAGGACTATGATGGCACGAGCCCTGCTATCACAACATCCCTGCTAACATTATTCCAGCAGCTCCTTCCCTCTCTTCTTGTATCTGACAGTGGTGGGATACACTAGACCAGATCCTGGCTTCCTGTGACATTTTAAACTGAAGAGGTACACTAGAGCAGTCTATGGAGGCAAGCAAATGGGAGGTTTATTTGTTTTGCTTGGGTTATTTCCAGTGCACTGAAGACAGCTGCATGTAAGAAGAGGCTTGTCAGATTCTAAAAATTCCATTTCATATCAGATTAGAGTGCAAGCTCCTTTTAAGTAGCTTTCTCACACACACACACACACACACACACACACACACACACACACACACAGAGAGACATGCTCATACATATACATCTTTTTGTCAAACAAAAAAAAACGAGTTTGGATAAGCAGTGAATGGTTATTTTGGCTTTAAACCAGCTGGGTCAAAAAAAAAAATCCTACATTGATTTATCTTACATCCTTTTGTACTCCCAGTCAGGAAGAAAAATATGCCAAGTGAAGTCTTCATGCATAGAAAGCACACGGACAAAAGATACCCAGGCCAGTTGAGGCAGACAGGCTAGGAGGGCTTTATAAGCTTTTAATGAGGAAGGGTAATCAGTCAACAACAAGGACAGCTTTGCTTTTCTTCTGATTTCTTGGTTACGCAGAAGTGTCTCTCCTTCTTTCATTCCAACTAAGAGAAAACATTATAATTTGCATCTAGAAGCTCAAGAAAGGTGGTCAGAATAATTCAATGAAAGACTAGATATCTATGCTCTTTGTGTCACTAGACAGAAGTCATCTTTGTCATCTGTCTTGAACACAACTCTAGTTTCCTAATGGAGGCTTTTTAGTCTGCTACTGGGTGTAAAATGTCTCGGTCCATTCTGGCCACTTCTCTTCCTACGCAGCAGGAAGCTTCGCTTTCCAGCTGGTGTCCTGCAGTCTTTGTCTTGTGACAGGCTTCCAAGCTGCTGCAGACCAATAAACAGAACACTGGGCTATAGTCTGGAAAACCTGCTGGAGAGAACTGGAGAAAGGGCTTGTGTAGCCAGGAAATGTAGAGAGGAATCACCTAATCATAGATTTGGAAGGGACTGCAAGGGCCGTCTTATCTAATCCTCTACCACGCAGAAATACACAGGTTCAGCACTCTTAAAAGATGGCTGTCCAACCTCCATTTGAAGACCTTCAGAAAGGGAGAATCCACCACACACTGAGGCAGTCTCAAACAGGTTTTATAGTAAAGAAATGCTGTTTAGGTTTAGGTGGAATCTCTTTTCTTGTCACTTGAATCCTTTGTTCTAGTCTCTGGAGCAGCAGAAAATAAGCTAGCTCCATCTTCTCCATGGTATCTCCTCAGATATTTAAAGATGGCTTCCAAATCACCGCTCCATCCTCCCTTCTTCAAGCTAAACATACAGTTCCCTAAGTCATTCCTCATATTGGTTTCCAGACTTTTGATAATTTCAGTCAGCCTGGTGAGAATGTCTGAAGTTCATATTCCAGAGAGAGATAGCTTGGTCTGATGAAAATAACAGAGCATTGCAGAAAATAACGGAGAATTCAGTTGCATCTTAAATAATACAAATTTATTATGGCATAAGCATTCCTTGCCTAAGAAAACACTATGGAATTCGTGGAGTTGCCATACATCAAGAGGCTACATGAAGGTACATACACACAGTGGTTTTGGTCACCAGATCCACTCTGATCTTGGAAGCTAAGCAGGGTGAGCACTGCTTAGTACTTGGATGGGGGACCGCTGATGAATACTAGGTGCTATAGAGTATATTTCAGAGGAAGCAACTGGCAAAACCACCTCGGGGGATTCCAGAGAGAGAGAGAGAGAGATCTAATTATAGTTGAACACTGATGTACATAAAAAATATTATTCCAACGATTAATACAAAACGATCAGTGCTCAACCCACAACCAACAAATTTATTTTCCAGATAAATCTATTACTGCATTTACCCTGCTGCCCACCCCCATCTCCCTCAGAGAACAAAGTCAATTTTTATTTAATATCCCTTTGATATGGAGAATCATATTAATTGCATTTTTGATAATTTTGTTCCCCTTTCTTTCTTTAATTGTTTCTACCTCTGGGGATTTTGTCTAAGAAAACACTGAAGTCCATGGGTTCACCATAAGTCGACAGAGCTTGAAGGCACAAACACACACATGCTTCTGGGAACTACTCATGTCTCATGAACTGAGCTGTAGTCCACAGAAGTTTATGCTGTAAAAAAAATGTTAATATTATTATTCAGGAAGTTAGTCAGAATTGTACAGGTCTCTTGTAAATAGTGACTGGTCCAATAGATTTCTTCTTGGTGGCGGTCCAAACCACCCAAACTATAGTTTGCATCAAGAATGAGAATTGTATGGCCCTCCACATATTGTTGCAGTTCCCAGCATTCTACACTCTTGACTACACTGGTGAGAGCTGCTGGGAATTGCGGTTCAACAACATCGGGAGGGCTGCAAAATAATAGCCCCAGCTTACAAGATTTTTAAAATGTGGAGCTTACCCCAAGAGCTTAACAGCATTTCTTCCTTAACACAACCCACATTTCATGATGCCTGCAAGGTTAAGAAGCTAAGGAAGAGAAAGAACTCGTGATTCTTTTATTGCCAGCAGTATATGAGACAGTACAACCTTGTCTTCAGCAAGGTCACTGTTGTTGTTGCTCTTGTAGGTTCCCAGATTGCGATGAGCCTTACCCTCGCATGGTTGACCTCAGTGTTGTTGGGGAGCCTACCGAAGAGGCTCCAGTGGCAGTGCAAAGAGACTACGGTTTTTGGTGCCCTCGAGAATTGAAAATAGACCCAGAACTGGGCTACGCTTTCCTGCGGGTACGAGACTGCTCCCCTCCTTGCCCAAATATGTATTTCCGGCGCGAAGAGCTCTCTTTTGCGCGATACTTCATTGGCGTCATCTCCATCGTCTGCCTTTCAGCCACCTTGTTTACCTTCTTGACCTTCTTGATTGACGTCACAAGGTTCCGCTACCCAGAGAGGCCCATTATCTTCTATGCCGTCTGTTATATGATGGTGTCGCTCATTTTCTTCATCGGCTTCCTGCTAGAGGACCGGGTGGCCTGTAATGCCTCTAATCCCACCACCTACAAGGCTTCTACCATCACTCAGGGCTCCCACAACAAGGCCTGCACCATGCTTTTCATGGTACTATACTTCTTCACCATGGCGGGGAGCGTCTGGTGGGTCATTTTGACCATCACCTGGTTCTTAGCAGCCGTCCCCAAGTGGGGCAGCGAAGCCATCGAGAAGAAGGCCTTGCTTTTCCACGCCAGCGCCTGGGGCATCCCGGGAACTCTGACCATCATCCTCCTGGCCATGAATAAAATCGAGGGGGACAACATCAGCGGGGTGTGCTTTGTGGGCCTCTACGACGTGGATGCCTTGAGATACTTTGTCTTGGCCCCTCTCTGCCTGTACGTGGTGGTGGGAGTTTCATTGCTCCTCGCTGGCATCATCTCCTTAAACCGGGTCCGGATTGAAATTCCTTTGGAGAAGGAGAACCAGGACAAGCTGGTGAAGTTCATGATTCGAATTGGCGTCTTCAGCGTTCTCTACCTTGTACCCCTCTTGGTCGTGATTGGCTGCTATTTCTATGAGCAGGCCTACCGAGGTGTGTGGGAGACAACATGGATCCAGGAGCGGTGCAAGGAGTATCACATACCCTGCCCTTATCAGGTAGGTGATGATCTCTCTTTCTTACTGTCTTCACACAGTCTGGTTCTCCCTGACGTAAAAAGAAACTCTCCTCATGTCCCAAAACCTGGCACCATTCTCTGGAAATGCACTGCAGAGACATAATCGTATTGACAAGTAGGAAGTATGACTCAGAACAAAAGGCCAGTAGAAAAGTGAAATATGACACAGAAAATATCAGTCCTTGAAACTGTAATCTTCAGACAAAATGGGAGATGTCATATCCTTTAGTTTTTGGACTGCTGTGTATAAACTGATGTGAAAAGGCCAGTGGATAAGTTGCTGGAAGGTTATTTAAAATTATTATTGTATTAATCATAAGGCAGCTAACATTCACTAAGCAGAATTGTTATTTCTGTGTGCCTTCTCATCATTTCTGGTTTATGGCAATTCCAAGGCAAACATATCACAAGCAAGGATTATTCCGCTAAGGCCAAGAGAGTGTGACATGCCCAACGTGTCACCCAGTGGACTTCTGTGGCCAAGCAGGGGTCTGAACCCAGTCTCCCAGAATCTTAGTCCAATACTCAAACCACAACATCTCACTGGTTCTCTCACTCGTCAAGAGACACAGTTAAAAAGAACTATATGACGGCTTGTATCCTATGATCAGTCTCAACTACAGCAGACCAACTGGGTGAACAGAATTTATTAAGTGTTGAGTTTCCATTGCCTGGTAGAATCTTGTTGGTGAGATGGACATATTTGTCCAAGGCAAAACAGCCCCCCTCATTCAGTTCAAGGTTGAGGAAGTGAAGTTGTACATTGCACATGCATGCACACCTGCTTGTGATTACGGTTTGTGTCCTGGTTCAGTTGCACAGTGTTCTCAGTCAGCACAAAGGTTGCACAACAGAATTAATGAATAATTTTTGCATGCAGAGATTTCTGCTGTGCAACCGACATGTAGGATCTTGGCCTTTGATTTATTGGGTCCGCTCTAGTGGGATTAACAATTGGATGTAAGCCTGCAGGCTTTGAATTTGAAAGACATGACAGAAAAGGTGGGGGACAGGGAGGGAGAAAAACAAATTCGTGCACCATTTCTTAGTTAACCTCTATTTCAGATTTTAGCTTTTCCATGCTTGTGGAGCTGGGCCCAAAAATACAGTACAGATTGAGTATCCCTTATCTGAAAATCTAAAATCCCCCCAAAACTGTAACTTTTTGCAAGCAGTTGCCTGCTTCCGCCTTCAAGGTGGTAACTCTGGTACTCCTGCTTGTTTGTCTCAGATCCTCAGTCTCTCTCCAGCCTCATGTCCCATACACAAAGCAAGTTGTAAACGAAGGAAACACAAGGCTGGAAAGAGACACAGGGATCTATGAAGTGGCTAGAATCCAAGCACAGTGCTCAGCACAAAGCAGTGGCTGTGGTACTCCTTGTTTACTCATGGGCTCCTGGAGAACTCTACAGTACAGTACTTTATGTTTATAAAAAATGCAAGGATTCCAAAATCTGGGGAGAAAAGTCTGAAATACGAAACACTTCTGTTCCCAAGCATTTGGGGCAAGGGACACTCAGCTTGTACCTCCACACAGAGAGGTATCAGACAACTGGGGTAACCTAGACATTTGCAGATATGCTGGAGAGGGAATGCAGATGGATGATTAACACCCTCCAGAAAAACTCCACAATAATCTGATAGTACAAAGTGTTGGCTGAAAAGGAGAGAAAACAGACTGCCAGGCAAGAGGCAAAATAGAATGGAGTTTGTGGAAAGGAAAGAGGACCCACCCACACACTTGTCTGTCTGTCTGTCCACCTGTCTCAAGGGTGCAAAGTACCATATCATTGTCTGAAGAGGACACAGAGAAGCTGTTTTGAAACATTTCCAGGTATGAAAGTAAGAGTTGCCCACAGAAATCAGTGAAGAAACCTCAGGTGTTTCTGTATTTGGGATTGAGCATCTGTGTATCCAACTCATGCCCAGAATGGAGAGGGGACACAGAACAGCTCTGTGAGGACCGGGCGTACTCAGTGATCACAGAATACTGAGTAACTGCTGGAGAGAATATTAGAAAACCAGGGAAGGGGAATAGAATGCATGGAATCCTGAATGGAGCATACTGCAGTATTTTATCGCTGGGCCTCAGGATTCTTAAACTGACTAGCCTGAGTGGAAGGTGACATTCATGTAAGGTAGTGCAGCTGACCTAGACTCCCATCAGCCAAGGCAATAGCATGGGTTTGCTGCTAGTAGGTGAGAGCCCATTATGTAGGAAAGGGTCTCATCCTCATTCTGATACTTCTGTCCAGATTGATTGATTGATTTTGTGGAGTTGTCACATCTCAACTCAGCAGGGTTTTCAAGGCATTGCACAACAAATAAAAAAGGATAAAGGCATTCTTTAAAAACAACAGTCTTAAAATACACAAACACAGCGGAGGCCCAAAGAAAGAAACAGTGTCGTCCTGGCTTCAGCCTTGGAGCAGATAATTCTGCCTTAAAAGTCCCCTGTCTTTGTTCTAGAGGTGCAATATTTCATTAATTTCAATCTCAAAGGAAGCAACAAGTTAAGATTTTGAAAACTATGCAGTTTTTAGGTAGTTCTGTAAACATGGTTGTAGTAATATGGTTTGAGCATTGGACTACGGCCCCGTAAACCAGAGTTCGATTCCCTGCTTGGCCTTGGAAACCCACTGGGTGACCTAGGGTGTGTCACACACTCTCAACCCCAGAAAACCCTGTGATAGGTTCTCCTTAGGGTCACCATAAGTCAAAAACAACTTGAAGGCACACAACCACAATACAGTGGGTTTCAGGCGTTCCCTACTCCCAGGCCCATATTTCTCATTTCTTCTCCTGCCGTTTCACCTGTTCTGAGTTTAAACTCTGCTGTTCTTCCTGGCCTGCTCTAGCCCTAATGAGATTAACATCTTTCCAGTTACCGTAAGATACGCTTCTACCAGGAAATATCAGATTTCTTTCAATAATCTTAATGATGGGTGTGGTGAATATGCATGGCTATGTAACAGTAAGACAGAATGGCTCTTCACCAAAGTTGGAACAGGGAGTTTCGTCAGCAGGCATCTTTTGAAAGGAACGGATTAATTATGGTTATTGGGTTACTGAAAGCTTAATGGAGAGAATACAAATGAGGCTTGGTAGTTAAAAAAGAAATGAGGAAGGCAGATGTGAAACCTACCAAGTTGCACGTTTTGATGTCAGAATGGGAAGGTCTTGTTTTCTAGTGACAAGCTGAATGCCTTTGGGACCCTTTGCTCAAAACACTTAGTTTCATATTCCTAACAACCAGGTGCGCATATTACTGAACTGTGGTCCTTTCAGGGTTCTCTAACACCAGTGTTATGGTATCATGTAGAAAGCCAGCGTGGTATAGTAGTTAGACTAGGAAACTAGAGTTCAAATCCCTGCTGGGACATGGAATTCCTACTTGGTTAACTCAGGCAGGTTACACTCCTATAGCCTCAGGGCAGGATAATGACAAACCTAGAATCATAGAGTTGGAAGAGAACCCCCCAAGGCCAGTCCAACTCTGTTCTGCCATGCAAGGAAAAAAAAAGGCAGTCCTGACAGATGGCCATCCAGCCTCTGCTTAAAAACCTCCAATGAAGGAGACTCCCACATTCCCAGGCAGCAGCATATTCTACTGTAACCCACTGTTATCATCAGGAAGTTCCCCTTGATGTTTAGGTGGAATCCCTTCCTGTAGTTTGAAGCCATTGCTCCATGTCCTAATCTCCAGAGCAGCGGAAAACAAGCTTGTTCCATCTTCCCAATGATAGCCATGTTTAAATATTTGAAAGGATATCCCGTCACCTCTTAACCTTTTCTTCTAAATAAGTTTTAAGAGCCAGGATAGTACAGTAGTTAAGTGTTGGACTCGGACTTTGGGGGGACAGGAACGCTTGGATTTGGATCTGTGCTTGGCTACGCAAACCCACTGGATGGCCTTGAGCAAGTCTCACTCTCTCAGCCTCAGAGAAAGACAACAAATCTTGCCAAGAAAACGCCATGATAGGTTCACCTTAAGTCAGAAGCAGTTGAGGGCAGATGACAATGGCAACAATGCCAAGGATAGGCAAAGGAGAGCTCTCCAGATGTTGTTGGTGTGCAGCTCACAGCATTGCTCAGAACTGGCTGTGCTGGCTCAGACTAATGGAAATTGACATCCAGAAGGCTGCATTTTACCCATCCTTGTTGTATGTCAAGAGTGATGAAGCTCTTTCCACTTGAGGGCCGAATTCAGGTTCTTGTTAGCTGCGTTCCAGTGGTAGGCAGAGCCAAAGGCAAAAAGATGGAATCCAGAATACCAGTATAGTTTAGTTTAAACCTCTTGCTGCCAGTGACGTGGGCCAATTCCACACTACACTGTTATAGTGTTGTTGTTCCACTTTCAACATCCTGTGGAATCCTGGAGTTTGCGGTTTAGGGAGGGGCATTTAGAATTATCAGCCAGGGAGCTCTTGGGCCTCAGTAAACTACAAACTCCAGAATTCAACAGGAGGTTGAAAGAGGAGTAATAGTACTATGACAGTGTAGTGTGGAAGTGGCCTAAGTCTTAGAAGTGTTTGCGTCTTTTTTGAAGTGGATGGATGTACAAAAACTGGGAAGCCGACAAGGGTGCCATGGGGAAGGGGGCATCGCCACCCACTGAGGAAAAGCAGAGGGCTTTATGGCCACTCCAGGACAGCCAGATTCAACGCTATGGCCTGACAGGTTCTCCTCTCTTGCTGTGTATGTCATCTCCACTCCATAGGTTTGCTGCAAGCAACACCTTAATCCAGTTATTAGCCCCAACTAGAGTTGACCCACTGAATCAATGGAAGTTTGGTGGGTTAAAATCTCTGTACATTCCGTTGAATCAGTGGCTGCATTCTACTGATTGACATCAGATTTAGGGCCATTTGAGCTGTGGTTGCCAGAACATTGTGCTCAGATGTACAAAACCTGGGTCTAGATCTTCACTCATGAAGCTCATGCGGTTGGCCTTGTCCCAGTAGCATTTGAGGTGAGGCTTTCAAAGGTGAAATGTCCTTGACTTACATGAAAAGTATGTAGAACAGTGATGATCAGGTCCTGTGGCATTTTTTTTGTAGAACAAACCAAACCTTTGGTTGGTGAAATGCTACCCAGAAGGAGACCAGAATGGTAGACAACAACAGGAGACTTGTAGCCCATAGCCCAATTGTTGCTTAAGTTATTGTCCAAGTATGAAGTTAGTCTCTGTTGGGAGTGGGAACTGAACAGAGTGTTGAAGGGAATGCTAGTTGGTGGAATGTTTGGGGAGATTTATATGAAGCAGTTAATGATGACTATTGGAAGTTCAGTGTGGGTAGCTGGGAGTTAGCCTGGGGTTTGAGAAGACTGCAACAAGAAAGTGTTTCTGGGAGGGTTGAATGTCCTATATTTTGTGACCATCTCACCACAGTTTCTTTAATTTCTTCTGGGCGGGTTTGAGCGAGACCAGAGTGGGAGTGAGAGAAAGGAGTCTGAATTGAGTGCTTGGTAAAGTCCGATTCAGCCTGAGAGAAAAGAAAGTAGCGTTTTAAATATTGTATGCAAATAATACATTGGGTTATAGTTGATTTCTGTAAATAAAGTTTCCTTTTTGTTTTTATACACTTTTTGTCACCAGAGTTTGCTTTCAAGACAAAGTGTTTGTGGTAGCAGCATTAAAGGTGGACGGATGATTTCCTGTGGGGATAAAAGCAATACAGCAGCCTTGGTGGCATTTAGACTGACGCCACAGTTGGTGTCCCATAAGGGAGACAGGAGGAAGCCCCTTACATGTAGGTAAGGATCAGGGAAAGCCCCCATACTGAGTATTTGCAGTGAACACCATGAAGTCTTCACATTTGGTGTAAAGAATCCCACATTTGGCCACATTGGTGGAATAGCCTGAGAGGAATCCTCACAGTTGATGGTGCTGGTGTGATTGCTTGAGTAGAAGACTTCCCATTTGTGAGATATAGTGGTGGTATAAAGGGTGGAACTCCCAAATTTGGTAGTCCCAGCAGTGGGAGAGAGGGTTGAAAACACCACAGTTGTCAGAGTCCAACTCCCTGCCTGTGCCTCTCTGCCAGCGAAGAAGGGGAGGTGAAGGTACTTGCCCTAGAAGGAAGAAGAGGCAGCAGGGAGCGTCCAACACAAACGACTAATGGAAACGCTGAGCTGAGCCAAGTCAAGGTCTAATCTGTAAGGTCCAGGAAGCCAAAAGTCCATCCAGAGGGGTCGAGGGAGCCAGAGAAGCTTGCATAGTAATTTGCTACAAGCAAACAGCAAGCCGCACTGGCAGACTGAAATAGCCACTGAAAACAGGTGTTACTTGTTTTTTTTCCTTAATCTAGCCAACACAGCTTTCCTCTGAGCTGCCCATTTCAGCCTCCTCAATGATTGGGGGCTGAGAAGCACAGGGGACTGTGATTCCTCCAAATCACTGCTGGTTCCCTCTCCCTCTGGAGCTGGCAGGGGCAACTCTGCCTCCGCTTGTCTTTCAACTGATGGGGATGTTTGCAAGCTGGTTTGGTCAGTCACTGGCTCTGTTCCTGGCACAATCAGTTGCTCGTCAACCTCAGAGCCATCATCTATCACAACAGTGGAGGCTGCCACAATGGCAGACAAGAACATGAGACTTGTCGTCCATGACCCATTCTGTTGCCTTTAGTGTTATATTGCTGGAAAGGGATTACAAGGGTTATCTAGTCCCTGCCACGCAGGAATCCAGAGCTCAGGCACCCCAGAAAGAGAGTGATCTAATCCCTGTTTAGAAACCTGCAGGGAAGGAGAGTCCATGACTGTGGAAGGAAGTCCATTTGACTGTTGGGCAGTTCGTGCCCTTCAACCTGTCCTACAGTCTGCTTGCATTGCAAACGACCATTCACAAACACCTTCTCTTCTGCAGAAGTTCCCCATCAGTAGCTGATTCCCTCTGTTCTCTATGCCTCTCTCAACATATGCAAAGTGAGGAGTAGGAGCTGCTACTTGCGAAAGTGTTTACGCAGAGCAGATCATTCCTCTTTCCATCAAAACTGCAGCAATGCTGCTGTTTATTCTTAGAATGCCGTTCAGAGAGAACTCTTATGCTGCTCCCCACATAGCTGGAAGCAGGCCTAGGTCTATCTAAGCAGTGGCTGGAAGTAATTTGTTATATAAGAGTGCAAGATCAAGCTGGCTCTCCTCCTGAAACAACCTTATGTATGGATGTGAGGAAGTGAGGAGCAAAGATTTGTTTCATCTGTTTATTTAAAATACAGGTTGAGTGTCTCTTATCTAAAATGCTTGGGACCAGGAGTGTTTCATATTTTGTTTTTGTTTTTTGCTTTTGTTTTGGATAGGCATCATTTGTACAAAGTTTCACTACAATATCTCAAGCCATTGAACAGTTATGAAAATAACTGTTCGATAGCATAAAAGGTACTCTGCACATGCTGCTCCTGCATGCAGTGAGAACATGCAAGTGAATGATGCTGAGTGGCTGAGAGAGAGAGAGCACCTGACGTTTTGTCGCTATCTCATTTTAAATCTTGGGTCTTGATGGTCTGTCGCAATAAAAGATGTTTAAAGGAGGGCTGTGGCAAAGAAAAGGTAAAGAACCGCTGCTGCAGTCCACGATGCCATTTTAAATTATTGGTGTGGGACTCGGGAAAGAAGCTCTGTCTTGGAGTCAGTGGGGAGCTCTAAACTTCCCAGCAATCCGTCTGCACAGTCTTCAGCCATTCCTGTCGCCTGGGCTTCTTTTCCCTGTGTTCACAGCATCAATTAAGGAGGTGGAGAGCAGGAGGGAGGCCAACAACAACATGTGCATTTTTTAAACTCAGGCTTTCTCTCCCTTCATATCAAGTGGGGTCAACCGTCACTCCATTGTCTAGCCACCACTTGGCATCTCTCAAATGTCTTTACCACCGCTTTCTGCCTCAGAGCAGCGAGCGATGCTGATGACATCTGACGGGCACGATAAACTCCTTCACATTCAGCTGCCCTGAAAGCTTCCTAGGTGGTATCTTTAGTTGCAAAGAGGGAGGGACGATCTAGCTCCACTGCGTTTCAAGCATAGGGCTGATGCTGGTGGAGGTCGAATGACCAGTAGTCCTGGTGGTCAAAAACAGTGCCTCAATACATTTGAAGCTTATAACAACTGGTGTATGGGCAGGGATTTCTGCAAGGCCTAAAGGGACAACAGCCTCCTTGACAGCTCATGAGGTGCCTGCCCCCAATTCAGCAATAATAGCTTGATTTAATTCTGTAGATTAATGAAGGAATGGCAGAGGGAGGCCTGCTACAGGGGGAACAGCCTTTGTCCTTGCACTTCCCAAATGTGCCATGCTAGGTGTGACGCTGAGCAAGGAGTGACTACCAAAAATGGCAGCCCCACATCTACTTGTCTTCATAAACCACCAAGTTTGGAAAGATAATCATTTGTTCAGTGGTCAGAAGATCTTATTGCTTTAACTACACATAAACATTTTATAGACATATCATGAAAAGACATGGCTATTTAGAAAAGACAATAGTGCTTGGTAAGGTAGGAGGCAGACCAAAAAGAGGAGGACTGTATTACAGATGGATAAACTCAAACAAAAAAGCCATGGCTGCCCCGGGTTTGCCAGGCTTATGCAGGGCTGTTGAAAACAGGGTGACTTGGAGGTATCATAGAATCGTAGAGTTGGAAGAGACCCCAAGAGCCATTCAGTTCAACCCCATTCTGCCAGGCAGAAAGATACTACCAAGGTACTCCGGACAGATGGCCATCCAGCCTCTCTTTAAAAACCTCTAAAGAATAACTAAAAAACAAGACATGTTGGAAATGTTCCCAAGAGAATGGGACTTTCTATCATATGTGGTGGCAGTGTAGTAAAGCTAAAGGATATTGGAAGAGGGTATGTAGGATAATGACTGATATTTTACAAATAGAGCTGCCCATGATACCAGAAATTTTCTTATTAAATATATTACATCAGTTAGATAAAGAATACAAAGGATGTGAAAGTATAATTTTGTATATGATAACAGCTGCTAGGATTGTATACGCGAGATACTGGAAAAGAGAGGAAACACCAACAATGCAAGAGTGGTTACAAAAGGTTTTGGAATTTGTTATGTTAGAAGACCTCACTTGTAGTTTGAAAGATGATAAGCGAAAGAAAAAAGTTAAAGATTTGAGATCCATAAAAAAATCAATAGAGGAGAATTGGATTAAGATCTGTAATGAGGAAGATGATTGAAGGAGAGTGAAAATGTAACAGTTAATAGAAAAGATGTTCATGCTATACTATGATATAACAATTTAATGGGGCAAGTCTTCAAGAGATTATAGGTAGATAAGGAGATCACAATGAGATTGGTTGTATAAGGCTCGAACAAGGGGTGGGGGGAAGTTAAATTTGAGTTGGAGGTATTACAAGTAACAAGTTTTATAAGCATGTTTTTATAACTGTGAAATGTATTATAAGATAACTGTAAATATTTTGTTGTGATTATTGATTTTAATAAAAAAAATGGAAAAAAAACCCTCTAAAGAATGAGACTTCATCACATTCCCAGGAAGTGTATTCCACTGTTGAACTTCTCTTACTATCAGGAAGTTCTTCCTAATGTTTCCCATAGTTTGAGTCCATTGTTCCATGTCCTAATCTCCAGAGCAGCAGAAAACAAGCTTGCCCCATCTGCCCTATGACATCCCTTCAAATATTTAAACATGACTCTCATGTCACCTGTTATCCCATTTCCTTTCCTTTCACTGTTTTTATTTTCTCTGTTTTTTTCTTTGTCATCTTACTTTAAAACCCAATTAAGAACAAAACAGTTTTGTAGATGCAGGGTGTTATTCCTTCTTGCCCTTGCTTCCTTGCTGTTCTCTGCCTCTTGCAAGCCAGCCAGCAGCCAGAATTGTCTGAAATCAAAATGCTAGCAAAATTTACTGGATTTTGCAGAGGGGAAGCTGAGCTGTACTCTGAGTTGGCCCTCTGAAGGGGCACCTTGTGTTTTCAGGGATAAAGCACATTGGTCTCCAGCATGACCTTTCTCCCACACTGTACATCAGAGTCGGAGTCCTGTAGTTCTCCAGCTGTTGTTGGATTGCAAGTTCCAGTAGCTTTAGGACTCATTCCTGGAGAAAAATGGGGTATAAATTGAAAATAAAATACAACAAATCCCTAGCAAGCATCCCCAGTGGTGAGACGTTGTTGGCTCAACATCATGGAGCCCTGGTGGCGCAGTGGTTAAATGCCAGTACTGCAACCACAAGGTTGTGAGTTCGATCCTGCCAGGCTCCAAGGTTGACTCAGCCTTCCATCCTTTCGCAGGTCGGTAAAATGAGTACCCAGCTTGTTGGGGGCAATTAGCTAAAATACATTGTAAACCGCTTAGATAACACCAGTTGATAGGCGGTATAGAAATAAATGCTATGCTATCGCAGGATTCCAATCCTGCCTTATATGTAGGGTTGTAAGAACTCAGGCCGTAAATCCTCATCTCCAGTCCCCAGAGTAAGGGGAAGAATCTCAGGGTGATAGTACTGCCTTGACAAGAAATTGAGAGAGAGTGAGTGTTTCTCATTTGTTAGACTTACATGAATAGCATATTCTGTGCAACTCTGGTTGATATTTAATACATCATGTTTCATGACATTGCCAGGGGCTGCCCCTTGTAAAGTCCCTCCTGTAACTTCACCAGGACCTGTCCATGTGACATTACCAAAGGATTATCCCTAGGTTTCTCTCAGGTTTGAGCTCTGAAATGTCAGGGCCTGGGGTAGTCCTGACTTGGCAATGGCTTGCCAACCGCTGCATGTCGTAACCTTACTTCTTGTTGTTGTGGCAACCCTAAGGCAAATCTGTCACGGGGTTTTCTTCGGAAGATTTGTTCTGGGGATGGTTGTCTTTGCCTTTTCTAAGGCTGAGAGAGTATGACTTCTCCTGGCTAAGTGAGGATTTGAACCCTGGTCTCTCAGGGCCCTGGTCCAACGTTCAAACAACTGCACCAGTCTGGGCTTGTTGCAAACTTAATTTTTCCTCTGTGACTCAGCTGAAGCCTGCAATGCAGGCAGATTTCCATCCAGAAATGGTAGGCTTGTTTTTTTCTCTTCTGGCCCAGATTCAGTTCACTTTGACCAAAGCGCATGTGTTACCTCCTAATGGGGCAATAGCTTCTGTTATCATTGTGCAGCTGTTTTTTTTTAATTGTCCCCAAATTAAAACCATCAAGTTGCTACAAAGGTGCCTTGTTACTTACAAAGATGAGGCTCTTTTTAGGTCCTTTTTAGATCCTCTGAATATTCAGTAAAATTGACCTGTCCAAATCGCATAAGCAGAACTTCTAGTCCAGCACTCAAAACACTGTATCATGCTGGTTCTCATAACCTTACTACCATTCTTCAGATTTGTTCTGCTGTTACTAGGATCCGGGGTGGGAAACATTTTTTGACCTAAGGATTGGCTTCCCTTGCTGATGAGCAAGATCTTCCCCCTCTCTGCACAGTAAAAAGCAAAATGGGCTACCCAACAGAACTTGGATACATTTGTACACACGACCATTCATTCTTGCTTACATAAACCTTCCCACCCAGCCAATTAGGCCTAAAAAGCATTCTCTACAGGCACCAATGGGAGACTTTGGCCAAGCCTAATTGCCATGCAGGGAGCTGTTTTTAGGAGGAGTTGCACAGTGTACAAAGAGGATGAGCTCTTTCTTCCAAGCTGCCATTTTAACTAAGCTTCAAAAAAAGTGCACCAGTAGAAGGCTTTTATAAAAAATAACAACGATAAAGATTAATGGGTCTCTCGGGGGAGAGTGCAGCACAAGAGGAATGCCCTGGAACGCTTGGGGAAAGATATGGAACAATGGGGAAGGTTCCGTGGGCTCTTTCTGGCCAACAGAAAGATTCTCTCTCTTCCAAACCTAAACAGAGTTTCCAGCATGGGTATTCATGTCCTGCTCTAGTAAGATCTGTAGCACAAAGTCTCTTGGGTGGGACAACTTGTGGTCTCTTCCCCCGAGAACGTGTCCTCCCTGTTCAAATGGTTTTGTTGTCCGGCTTGCTTGCTTTAAGACATATTTAAGGAAAACAGGAAAGCACGATTTAAAATCAGCCTTACTGGCATGATTTGAAAACTTTTTAATTTAAAATGAGTTGCATCAGGATCCTGCACAATGCATCTCACCCTAGAGAGACAGCTGATTGTTTCCTTTGGCCAGTTCTTTTCAGTGATCTGAACAGGGAGAGTCGTAGGCTCACAGGCAGTTTTGTCTCATGTTTGGTCATGTCTCCTTTTTCTTTCTCTCTGTCTCCAGGTCACCCAGATGAGTCGTCCAGACTTGATCTTATTCCTGATGAAATATCTCATGGCTCTCATAGTGGGGATCCCATCTGTCTTCTGGGTTGGAAGTAAAAAGACTTGCTTTGAGTGGGCCAGCTTCTTTCATGGACGCAGGAAAAAAGAGTGAGTTCTGATTTTCTGTGGCAAGTCAACAGTGGGAACCAACCGCTCCAGCTTAACACTCTGTTTTGCTTTAAGCCACTACTTCTTGAGTCATAGAATCCTAGAATTGGGAGAGACCCCATGGGCCATCCCGTCCAACCACATTCTACCATGCGGGAAAACACATGTCAAGCACTCCCTTTGACAGATGGCCATCCAGCCTCTGTTTAAAAATTTCCAGAGAAGGAGATGCCACCACACTCCCAGTAGCAATGTGGTCCACTGCCAAACTACTCTCACTGTCAGGAAGTTGTTTCTAATGTTTAGGTGAAATGCCTCTTCCTGTTGTTTGAAGCCATTCCTCCGTGTCCTAGTCTCTGGAACAGCAGGAAACAGGCTTGCCCCATCTTCCAGTTGTCATCCCTTCAAATATTTCAACATGCCTACCATATCACCTCTTAATTGTCTGTTCTCCAGGCTAAACATATCCAGCTCCCTAAGCTGCTCCTTGTAGAGCATGGTTTACAGGTCTTATTCCCCCATTTTGGTCACACATACAGACACATGCACACTGGACAGTCAAACAAGAGGAAGACAAATTCAAAATCTAAAGTAAAAATTAGTGGTGATACTTTTATCAGGCCCACCACAAGATGCAAAATTTTCAGTATGCTAGTTTTCAAAGCCCACTGGCCTTTTCATCAGGCAAAGATGGTAGAAAACCATGCAGAGGAAAGAAAAGTGTTGTTGTTAGTGTCACAGGCCTGCATCTTGCTTGCTTGAGATGTTAGGATCAAGGGTCTGTATGGACAGAAAATTCAGTCTGTGCCCCCACCATGGTCATCCGGTGACTAGGAGCAAAAGTTGTGAAAGCAGTTTCCTTTTTCCACATGCAACCATAGAGTGTGCCCCTTTGAGTTCCTGTTCTGTCTCCATCTGCTATGAGGCCACAGGTCCCAGTGGTCACATAATCATCTCAGGAAGCCCCTGTGCTCTCAGGCCAGGAGGAGAACTTTGGTGTTCTAATGGTACAAAGCTGGAGGCAGTAATTCTCAACACAGAAATTACAGTCCAAGTGTCCCTTTATCTGAAATGCTTGGTACCAGAAGTGTTTCAGATTTTTTCAGATTTTGGAATACCTGCGTACTGTTCTTTTGATGCAGGTTCTGCTCTTTCATCAGTTCTTCTCTTCTTGCTTTCTTCCTGTAGGGAACATGAGTCAATTACAGAGGCTCACTTGGGACCACACATGAGCAGTGTTGATTGGAGAAGATTCTTTGAAGGAATTTAATAATCAAAGAACCTTCTCCATTTAACACTGTCACGTTGTCCATCTCTGCCATGTCCAAAGACTTCAGCAAACAGATGTGTTGAGATCATATCATGGGATCTTTGCACTTCTGAGCATACACTGCTGTTGCCATCATCATCATATATGATTCTTGAAAAATTCATATTTTTTCATCAACCAACCCTAGTTCCAATTTCAGTTGGGTCTTCCTGTTAAAACAGTTCAAATTTCAGTGGGATCATTCTGTCGAGGGTGTCCTCTATCAAGTGGTGGATCATCCCTGCCAAATTTCTTTGCTTTATCACAAGTCCACCACCAATCCAGCATGTGTTTTCAACAGGTCTTTCTAAAATTATCCTAGTTTAACCTCTGCATAGTTGCCAGCATTGCTGATGGTCTTTCTAGCATTAACAGTGACTAGACTTCACCATTTTGCCCCAGGGTTGTGAATGAGAGCCGGCAAGTGCTTCAGGAACCTGACTTTGCTCAGTCGCTCTTGAGAGACCCCAACACACCCATAATCCGCAAATCCAGAGGCACTTCCACCCAAGGGACCTCTACCCATGCTTCCTCGACTCAGCTGGCGATGATGGATGACCAGCGGAGCAAAGCGGGCAGTGTCCACAGCAAAGTCAGTAGCTACCACGGCAGCTTGCATCGGTCACGGGATGGCAGGTGAGGAGATCAGACTCTTGTGCCCCAAATAAGTAGGCAGCAAAGGGCATGTTCATGTGTTTTAAAGCAGAGGCCAGTCCAGCCATCCATAGACTGGTGCCCTGCAGACCCCATCAGCCCTGTTTCCACTGGGGTATTCTGGGAGCTTTAGACCAACCCATCTGGAGGGCAGCAGATTAGAAAAGGCTGATACAACCTGCTTCGCAGCAGCTTCCAGATCTTAAATAGGCTTGTTTCTAAATATAGTAGGGTGAAGCATTTTAACTGGAGAAGTTCTCTTAGACTGAATGAGATGATGCATAGAGTGGCCCATCCCTAAATCTTACTTATTTGATTTCTATATAGACTTTTGAGAGGACATGTTGGGAACTCAGAGAGATGTAAAGCTAGAGGGGACTCCTTGGTGATCCAGTTGCTGCAGGAAATCCAAAATTAAATCATCTCTCAGAGGTGGCCCATCCAATTGCT
Organism: Iguana delicatissima; assembly: GCA_948472985.1. Classification (NCBI taxonomy): domain Eukaryota; kingdom Metazoa; phylum Chordata; class Lepidosauria; order Squamata; family Iguanidae; genus Iguana; species Iguana delicatissima. Next base: position 1,545,565 of record CAOKZL010000235.1, read on the forward strand.
CTTTCAGAACCCCCTGTGAAGGATAGTCCCATCTTCAGAGGGAGACCTTTTCAAAATCATATTTATAGTTTTATAGAGTTGGAAAAAGACCACAAGGGCCACCCAGTCCAATCCCATTCTGCCATGCAGGAATGAAAGCACTTCTGACAGATGGCCATCCAACCTCTGTTTAAAAATTGCCAAAGGAGAAGACACAAAGATAGCAGTGTATGCCACTGTTCAACTGCTCTCACCCTCAGGAAGTTCCTCCTAATGTTTAGATGGAATCTCTTTCCCTTAGCTTGAATCAATTCCTCCATGTCCTAGTCTCTGGAGCAGCAGAAAACAGGCTTTCTCCATTTTCCATATGACATCCTTTCAAATATTTAAACATGGCTATATCATATCACCTCTTAACCTTCTCTTCTCCAGCCTAAACATGCCCCGCTCCCTAAGCTGTTCATTGTAAGGCATGGTTTCCAGGCCTTTTAGCATATTGGTCATCCTCCTCTGGACACATTATTGCTTGTCAATATCCTTCTTGAATTGTGGTGCCCAGAACTAAACACAGTATTCCAGGTGAGGTCTGACCAAAGCAGAATGTAGTGGTACTATTACTTCTTCAACCTAGACAATAGACTCCTCCTGATGCAGTCTAGAATCACATTGGCATTTTTAGCTGCTACTGTCAAAGAGTTCTTAAGTTTCTCTGAAGGTTTAGTCAAAATCTCCCCCCTTGTCCTTTGAATCCACTGGTTCAGGTCCTACCCTTTGGAGCAGCAGGAAACAAGCTCGCCCCCTCTTCCACCAAGTGACACCCCTTCCAAGGGTTGAAGAGAGGGCTGTAAGTATTTTGAGTGTGGCAAAATGTCTTCTTGCCTGGCTTACTGAAGCAGATGAGTCTTTATGAATTAGGTATACCCCCTGCAGTTACCGCGGGATTGAAGACCGACTACCTCATGGCAGTATGTCCCGGCTGACCGACCACTCCCGGCACAGCAGCTCCCACCGGCTCAATGACCAGTCTCGCCACAGCAGCACCAGGGACCTCAGCGGCAACCCCGTGACTCACATCACACACGGCACCAGCATGAACCGGGTGATCGAAGAGGATGGGACCAGCGCTTGACCTACACACCTCTCCTCCTCCCCACCCAGTCCCCCATGCACCCACCCCCTGTTTCAAATGAGCAGTGCTCATTTCATGTCAAAATAAGAGCTCAGCGTTCTCCCTCTTATCAGGTATTAACTCTGCACAGTGAAACCTAACTGGATGCTGCCTTTTTCTCTCCCTTATCCAGCAGTTTCTCAGAAAGATTATGTCTAAACAAAGATGCTACTTGAACAAGCCTGCAAGCTAACTGCTGGTGGTACTTATATTGTGGACTCTTCAATACAACTTTATTTATTTACCCCCAACTCCTCCGCGATGTTGCTTGGGAACTGGATCTCTTAGTTTATTAATTCTTTTCAAAAAATATCCCTACACTTTTATAAAAGGTATACCATACAGAAAATTCCTCAGAAGCAGAAAACTGGCTTTTTGTTTTTGTGGGGGAAAAAATCCTCTTTTTTCTCTATTTTTTTTTTTCTTCAATTAGATAATAAACTAGTTACTTTTTCTCATGCAGCACAGAGGGTGGGCTGCATTTTTTAAAAAAAAACTGTATGGAGGACATCTGTAAGGAATCAGCAGGAGATTTTAAGCGGTTACACTGGAAAGGCATCGGAAGGATAATGAGGAGAGGATCCGTGTGAGAGTGTTGGTTCTTAATTGAAATCTCTAGTCTTCATTGCAGTGTGGGGGCGGGGAAGTTCTGAGAGGTTGGTGTGCAGCTTCTAACATTGTCTGTGCTTTACTAGAAAATGTTCCCATTACCTACTTGTTTACAGGGGGGGTTTTTACCCAACAAAAGAAGGAAAGTGGTGTTGGAATATTGTTCCAGTGCCTCCACAAACTCTCCTTGGTTGTGAAAGAAAAGGGCTTATCAGCGTAGCGACCTTTTTGTTGTCCTTATGAATATCATGGAACTGCCCCCATTCCTGACCCCTTTCAGCTTCAGTGCCTCGCACAGCAGCCCCGGCTGTATCTAGGGCATTCTCTGGAGGGGAGAGTTAATGACAGCCAGTAAAGCGTAGTCAAAGCCGGGATGGCATTTCAAGAGGGGAAGGGCAGGGGGATCCATTAGGACGTTGGAGAATCTGTCGGCCCTTTTAATGAAGCATGTTAGCCGAGACCTGCAGGCAGCCCTTAATGAGAAAAGGTTAATTTTTCCCCCATTGCTTCATACCCCAAGGGCAAGAGATGCAGGTGGGAACTTGTAGAACAAATACAGTGTCATCCACGTCCACATAGAAAGGGTTTGAAATGAGGCCACAGTCAGGGGAGTGGGGGTTTTTGGAGTAGTTTAGTTCCTTTATTAAAAATAAAAAAAAATATTTGGGATGATTTGGGGATGTTGTAGGCAAAGTTAATCCATGTGCTTAATTTAGGGTGGATGATACATGGATGACAGCAAAGCATTTCTAAGTGGTAGGTGGCATGATAGTTCCTCTCATTGTGATGGCAGTAGGCTTTTGAAATTTGAGAGGCCATGGTGTGCTGTGGTCTCTGACACTGGAAGAAAGTCACAAGGGCTGAGATTCTCAAAACTACACCACTACTTCCATCCAGCCGAGGGAGCTACGGCCCTATGCTTCACTGTGAGCGTGCCAGATTTCATTAGAAAGTTGTATCGTTTTCCAGAGTACAGTCGTCCTTCCATATTCGTCAGGGTTAGGGATGTAGGAACCCCACAAAAGTGGAAAAATAATCAATATCTCTAAGCCCCTCCAACCGTATTTACATGGAAAAAGTATGATCCTCAGATTCAGCCCATTGTGGATTCAAATGTACAGTACAGAATACATTTGAGTCCACGTTGAGGAGCATATGCCATGGTGGGCTCACCACTCTCTCTGCTATTGCCCTACACCATTTTTAACAGGGACCTACAGGCCTTACCTTGTGTTTGCAGTCTTGTAAGGCCAGCAGAGAGACTGTGAACATGAGGCAAAACGTAAAAGTCTCTAATAAAAATGGCACAGGGCAGCAGTGGAGCTGGTGGCAAATAATCAGCAAATAATCAAATCCATGAAAGTTAAACATGCAAATGTGGAGGGACGACAGTAGTTAAAGATAATGCAGGGGGATCTGTTTAAGACTTAAGTTCTCATACGACGTGCCCAAACCGTTGGGTGCACATCAAGAAGCCAAGCCCAAGTGTAAACCTGTTTAGTGCCCAACTTGGTTCTTATTTCAAAACAGTCCAGAGTCTCTGATTTAAGGTTGCAGTCCACTATGTACTAACTAGGGAATAAAACTGGTGAGAAAGAGGTGAGGTTGAATAGGGTCAGGCTTCAGATCTGACACGTCCACCAGTCTGAGGCTTTGTCCTCACTCACTTGTATGAATGATATGCAAATGAATAACTCAAATATGCAAAAAAATTCCATCCCCTCCGTAAAACCACTGGACGCATCGCTTTATGGCAGTAAACTTGATTCTTCTAAGGCAGCTATTGGTATGAGTTAGAAGTGTTGCCGTTAGGAAGCACTGGTTTGTGTTTGAACCTACCTCACCTCCTGCTGTGATGACACTGCTGGGAAATATACGCTTGTTCTTTTCCTTTTTCTTTGCTGTCTTAATGCGTGTCTCTCTTTTGATACTGTGACCAAAACACCCAGCCAGCACCGAAGATTTGGATCCCCTTGCTTAACAAATGGTGATAAGCCCCCTCTTTTTTCTTTGCAGAACTGCAAGAAAAGGGGCTGAGTTACCTTAAGAGCAACAAGAGTCAAGGGAAAATTCACTTTTAAAAATCTGGCTTTAAAACTTGATCATGGTGAATTCTGAGCTGTTGTAATTATCACTATTGTTGTTAACCATATTTATATCCTGGTGTTTCTTCCAATACCAGGACTTGAGGCAGCATACAAATTAAAACAAATAGAATGCATTTCAAATATGCAGAAAGCTAACATTAAAATGTAGAATAATTTATAGCTTGAGCAGGTTCTCCAAGTGCTTCTTAAATCTTGATGCTAGTTGTACAGATGTAATTAGCAGCACATCTTTTTTGTTGTGTAAATAGCAGCTGTGGGGAGGTCTTAAGCCACCTCTCAGCCATGGGAGGGGGGCTTTTTCTCTCCCATCTCTTTCCTGATCTAGACAAAAATAGCATCTTTGAATCTACTGTTTGCCTTTCAAAGGAAGCTTATAAAGATGTGAATAGGAGCTTCACTCACAATGCAAATAGTAGCTCCAGAGGGGGTAGGTGAAGATTCATAGAATCATAGAGTTAGAAATGGCTGCAAGGGCCACTTAGTCCAGCCCAATGCTCACTAAGGATTATGGGAGCTGCAATGCTAAAAGAAAATGTCTTTCCAAGCTCTGAGGATATTTGGTCAGAACTGTGGCAGGAGAAGAAAAATTTTCTCTCCTCGCACTCCCATGACACCACATGGCTGCTCAGGCTTTCCCCAGCTCCCAGTTAATAATTCAGTTAATGTGGCTAAGCTCCGGTTTGGCCCAAAGGCTACAAAACTATTAACTGTCTTGGAGACTTTTCCTTTCGCCTCAGCACAGAGCAGTTTTGCAGAATTGTCTCCAGACTTTTCCTAAAGGAAAAACTAAAGCTAAAAATGGAGGTTTCGTCTCAAACAAAAGGTCTGTGGAATTTTGAGGAAAGCTGATTTCAGAGTTTCAGTAAGACTAGCTTCTCTGCATCTCCATCTCTACATTTTAGGAAGGTAGAAGCAGGATTTTTTTCCCCCTGAATCTTAATGTGCAATGCAGAGAAAATGCCAGGGAATGGCATTTTGTGGCCTCCTCACACTAGCCAACAAGAGCCCTTTGTCATGATTACACCTACAGAACCCTGGGACTTGTGGCTTGTTGAGGTACTCTCTGGCAGAAAATTATAAAATTCTGCTTGGTCACCCCCCTCCCAGGACTTGCCAGCTGTTGGGAGGGAGGTTTTTGATGGAACTCATGACTAACTCATTGCATTGTGACCAAAACGAGACATAGGAGTATGTAACCATGCATTACACATACTTATGTCATGAACAGGATTCTAGTTGTGTAATATGCATTCAGAGCTTGGATGTCACTAACAGGATTCCAGTTCAGTAGTAGGCATTCAAAGCTTGGAAGTAATTTGTTAAAAGCAACAACATTACACTATAACACATTATTTTGGATGGGCAGCAAGGCATAACAAAATTGTAATGCCATTTTTTTTTATAATAAATCACATTTCTTCATTCTTTTTGTTACTTTGGAGGCCCTAAAATGCTCTCATGGGAGCTTTTTGTGAGAGCATTCCCTCCCATTTTAAGCTTTTGCATACTCTTTACAGGTTTTTTAAATGACCTTAAAAATAACAAAAACATTAGTGAACAGTGTAAGAAGTTACATGCATGCACCCTGCCAAATGTAGTGGCAACAATAATGAGTCACTGCTTGGGCTTTGCAGAAAGGAACACAACAAGTTACTGTTTAAAAAGAACTTCCCAGAGTCTGTCTGTAGCTTCTTCCCAAGTCTCTCCTCACTTCCTGCTACAGGCTCTCTGCCTTTTTCCTCCCCTTTCTCCCCTACCTTCATGCTGATATTTCTTATTTAGATAAATAGGTTAGTGAACAGAGGCTTATAAACATCAGTATTTAAAAAACTACCTTGGAGATAGAGGGAGCAAGTGTAATTAATCTACCTAGTTCTCACACACCCCATCAACCACCACTATGCAGAGCTACTTCTGCCAGAAACTTGAAACGACTTCTCTTGAGTTTGATGCTACTGAAAAGTTTGCACATCTGTCCCATGAAGGCGAGGGGGACCCAGTTTCACAGCGGCTGGATCATTTTACGTACAACTGGGCATGCGGTAAGCTTTAGGCCAGTATTGTTAAACGATGCACACATCTCTCAGGTAAATCCAGAAGCTCTTCAGTTTGTTTTCAATGCACATCCAGAGTGTGGAGATGTTACTTTTGGGGATCCGCAAAGCCCAGGATCCTCAAGTTAACATAGTGGAAATTGTAGTCTGAAAAAGAGACTTCCCAAACTCTCGGAAAGCTCCACAGGTGGCCCTAGAAATCCCACGACACTCCCGCAACTTTGGATTGCATCAGGCAGAAATCGATGCTGGGACTGTATTTCTGTTGAGTGACAAGCGTCAGCCGTGTTTCTCTCTGGTTCTTCTGAAAAGATGGATGTATCCTCAGGCCAGCCATATAAAATGCCATCATTTCTTCCTCAGGCCCTATAGGTAACGTCCTGCTTTATCCATACTGGCTGAAGAAACCAAATTGCTTGTAGCTTTTGTATTACCAGCAGGCTTAAAGTTGATCAGAATACCAAATGGGAAAGGGGTGTTTTTGTCTTCGGTAATAGCCCAGGGATAATATTCTGTTGCTGCATGGTGTTGCAAAAGCTGGAAAAAAAGGTGTAACAAAATTTGGCTTTAATGGATAGAATAGCTAGCACTGGGAATGATCCTGCCTTGTTTTGTTGAGTTGGAAGAGTGCAGTTCAGAGCTTGGAAAACATAACTGTTTGGGACTAGAAGTTTCAGAAGCCCCAGGCTACCACAGCTGGTGATTTGGGGGATTAAAGTAGTTAAAAAGCCAATGTGGTATCGTGGTTTAAGCTTTGGACTGTGACTCCAGAGACCTGAGTTCAAATCCCTGCTCAGGCATGGAAAGTCATTGGGTGACCTTGGCCAAGTCCCATTCTCTCAGCCTCAGAAGATGGTAAAGGCAAACCCCTCCGAACAAATCTTGCCAAGAAAACCCCATGACCTTTGGGTCATCCAAAGTCAGAAACAACTGGCACACAACAACAACAACAGACAAAAAAGCAATTTTTCCAAGTTCTGGTGCTGTTGAAACAATGGGAGTTTTCTTTTTTCTTTCTTTTTTTTTTTAGGTAAGTTTTATTTTTTGGACCATGTTTGAAGCTCTCAGTCTGGAATACACAGCATGATGTGCTTATGATTCTCATAAGAAGAGCTTTGCCTCGTTTTATTTCTATATTCACTAGTTACGGGTTGAGCATCCTTTGTCTGAAATGCTGGGGAGCGGAGGTGTTTCAGATTTTGGATATTTTATTTTATTTTTTGATTTTGCAACATTTGCATATACATAGTGAGTTTATATACCATTCTCTTGATGTGTGGTCCACTCTGACAAAAAGGCTGGTCCCTTTTTTCAACTAATTCCACTTTCTGACAGTGCTCTAGTCCCTAACCCATCAGATAAGCAGAGGATGTCTGTATAGCCATGTACCATTCTTTCAGTGTGGAGCCCGCTCTTTCATCAGTTCTTCTCTTCTTGCCTGCCTTCTGCTTGGGACCGTAATCCCCTCCTGGAAAGAAGACGGAGTTCCATTTTTCCAAAGTTTTAAGGTTTTGAATCATTCGAGATTTTCAGATGAGGGATACTCAACCTGTGCCAATCTGTGTCAGTCATCACAGAGTCATAGAAGAACAGAGGTGAAGGGGAGGTGACAGGTATCTCATTCAACCCTCTGTCAGGAAGCTTTTCGCAGTTCCTTCCTGGCTGGAGGAGCAGCCATGTTCTTTGACTCACCTAACTGGACCACCAACTTGAGTGCAAGGCCTGGCCTTCTCTGCCTGGGGCAGAGTTGCCCTCCACCGGCTGTACCACTGCCTGCCTCGTTGGTGTGCTTCTGCCCTTGAGAACCTTTTCTTGCCATTAACTGGCTTTTAATTTCTCCTGGAAAGCAGGACTCAGAGCATCAAACCCATAGTGCCAGGTGTATAGTTACGTGGGGGGGGACAAAATGAGGGCATTGCTCCCCATGAAAATTCCCACAAGTCCCCAAACTTCTAGCATTACACTAACATTTTAAAATATCAGTGCAGCATTTAGAAATAGGCTTTCGGCACCCCAAGAAAAGGAGCTGGCAAAGCGACCACAAGAAATAGAAGAGTTTTAGGTGTCTCACTCTCTGCCATGCTAGAAATTAAGAGACTGATGGAAAATGTCTGGGGGCTGGGACAGAATTATTTGGAGAGGCATTGTCCTCATTCTCTTCACTCCCAATAACTACACCCATGCAGAGTGCTTGGCTTTCCCTGACCACCACCACTTTTAATATGCTTGGAATTTAAATGGTCTCCAACATAGCTTCCTTCATCTCATCATTTGGTTCCTCCACTTCCATGTATGGGGCAAGGAGGTGCTTGCTTGCTTGCATGCTGTGGGCATAACCAGTTCAGTAAAGTTGTGCTGCTCAGGCTGTCTGATGTGAGGGACCAGACAGTGTTTTTTCCCCTAATATGCAAGGGAACCCTAGCCATAATGGTGCCCATTGGCTACAGTTGTTTCTTCCTTTCCTGGAAACTCCGGCTGGCCCCTCCCAAAACTGCAAACCCCAGGATTCCATAGGATGTTGCAAGTGGAATAATCGCGCTATAAGAGTGTAGTGCAGAAATGATCTTTGCCTCTTCCAGCAGACTGAAGGACTCTTTTGCTCCCGCTCCCCTGGATCAAAGGATGATTTAGCCAGACAAGAGAGGGAGGTCTTTGTGGGATCCTCAAAAAAATCTTTACCACATTTCTTTAAGGAAAGAGGGGCCCCTCTTCATGTTGTATTTTTAATGATTGCTTTGGATGACGCAAGAAGACAGGTACAGACAGAACCCTTACCCAGTCTAGGACTTAGATGAAATAGCAGATTAAAAAAAAATTCTAACAAATGTGGGTTATTTCACTGTTTTTATATTACTGGGATTTTCTGTCTTTTGTGTTCTCTTTGGGAAAACTGTTCCAAAACAGTTTACCCCTGGTAGCTCAGTTGGTACTCCTTCCTGTTGTTGTTCAGGAATTTTTTCTTAAATTTGTCCTGTAAGTTGGAGGTTTTGCTATCTGTTTGAAATGGGGGTGGGGATGCCCCTTTGTAATGCTTAAGGTTCATGTAAAGAAGATACACTTGGATTTCTAGCATGGAGCCTGCTCCCCGCAGCTGACCAGTTCAACTTGCACTAAGCTCCTTGTAGATTTGATCCTTTGTTTACAGTGCGCCAGTACCCCATTCAGTTTTGTGGTTTTAGCACCTTAACTGTGAGTGTACAATTTAGCATTGATTAAGCATTTGGGCTATGTGTGTTCTTTTTAAAAATAAAACTGACCGTTTGCAATTTTTAATAAAATGGCCAAAATGAACACTAACTTGTCTTTTCTTTTTATGTTTTTACCATTAATGTTTTTACAAGAAGGGTGAACTATAAAGGTGCATGTGATAGGAGCCCTAATAGCTATGCCAACCTGTAACACAAGCTCCTCAAAGGCTTCCAGAACATGGACTCTAACTCAGAGTCTGAAACATGCCAGAGGCTGAAACGGGGCGGGGGGCATGCCAGGACCTGCTGTACAGGAGGAAGTCACAGTGCCACAAACAGAACAGGGTGTAGAGACAGCTCCAGCAGAGAGTCCTGCCCCTTCAAACACAGAAGATAACTTACCTGTACCCACCTTTGCCGAGCACAGACAGCAAAGAGATCCTATGCCAGTCTCAGAGGATTTATAGCTGAGAGCAATTATTCAGGCAACAGCTGCGTTTAGCTGTTGATCTATACAAGGTCTGCCCTTCCCCTCCCAGAGTTGTCAAAGTTTATCTGACCTTCCACCCTGCTGGATATCTTGCTGAACTCTGTGCCTGACTCTGAATTAACCCTGACTACTTTGGACTTGCTTGCCTTAGAATTCTGTTGGACTTTATTTATGACCTTGTGCTTACTGAATAAAAGTAAGTAACCAGCCAGGAGCTATTCAGTTTGTTTTGCTTATCAGCTGTGCTGCTTTGACTGAGATAGGACAGATTGTGAGGCTGCATTGTCCATACACACAAGCTCACTCCACTGAGAACTCTGCTGTCAGCAAGTGCCCAAGACAGCAGGTTGTTGGTGTGTAGGAGTAGGCAGCTCAGTCCAGCTCAGTCACAGCTTATCTGAGCAAGATGCAGGGAGAAGCACAAGGGGGGGGTCTTTAGCCAGCCCAGAAGTTGCATCAACAAGTCAGAAATCCAGGTATGTGAGCCAGCAAAGAGTAAGAATAGATAGAATAAGAATCCAGTCCAAGGGTCACTCAGTGAAGGATGAGGGCATGTCATCTTCTGCATCCTCAGCCTCTTCCACATCGTTCTGGGAAGCAGGATGCCCTACTGCCACCATCTCTTCAAACTTGGAGAGAACTGCAGCTGCTTCTTTGTGACCTCTGGGCCTCATACAATAGGTTCTTCATACCTGTGCAGAAGCCCTGTCGGAATATTCTAGGGTCGAGTAGTTCGGCTGGACCCTTCACCTCTCCTGCGTACTATGCATGAGCAAGCCCACCACACTGCCATCTCCTCAGTTTCTCTCCATCTGCCAAACAGATAGCTTCTGTGGCTTACCTGTAACTGTCGTTCTTCAAGTGGTCATTTGTGGCCTCACACCGTCCCACCCTACCTCCCCTCTTTCAGGTCCTTCATGTTCAGCAGACTGAGATGGTAGCTTGGTGGGCTTGCTCACGTGTGGCACATGGGAGGGGGCTAGGTTCCTGTCAGAAATAGCTGATAAGACTCATAAAACAATTTAACACAGGATCGGTTGAAGCATCAGATGTTTATTAAAAATAATTCGTCTCTGCAGAGCCGGGTGCCTCCCAAGAGAGAAGGACAACCCCCCATGGAATCGCCCACATTTTAACCCCCTGCTCGATGCAGGTTTCCTTCCCCTTGGACAGGGCCCAAAAATTACAGCTTCCCCTTTACTAAACAATGCCAACTTTCTGTCTTGTCTTTCTTTATCAACTTAGTTTACTCCTTTCAGCTTTGTTGACCTTCAGTCTGCAGAAGCAGAGAAAGGAGTACCCCTCACTATTGAATACCTTATCTCTATCTGTCTGATTCTTTATTCCTGACAATTCAAGGCCTTCCTGAGCTGCCAGTTCTAAAAATATGCCTCTTAGACTTTATTGTATTACTGGAGCTCAAATACAAAATATACTAAAATATATGTGTAAGCATATCTAAAATGTGTCACACTTATAAGCTAATACATATATGTTAATAATACTGCAGAAATGAAAATATATTTTATTTCTCTCAGTTCCCACCAAGCTACTCAGCAACAGAATATTCCAACAGGGCTTCTGCACTGGCATGAAAAATCGGTTGATTGAGGGCATAGATAACCATTCCAAGAACTACAGTTATAGGTAAGCAACCTGTCCTTCATGGCAGTCTCCCTCCTCCTCTTCGCCGGAATCCTCCAGGGGTTAAGTGATGGCATGTGTCCCCAAAATTTGAAACAATGAGCTGTTCCCGTCATCTGTGAAAGTCAGTCACCACAACTCCCAGCATCTCCAGCACTTGCTTAGCACAATTCCGTGACCGTGGGGCCCAGGTGTTTTACATCTGTCACTTAAAACCTCCATTGAATATTTTGAAATAATCTCACAAAGACTGCAAGAAGTTACCCCTTCTGCAACTGCAACAGTAATGAGATTACTTTGAGGGCTTTGCAAAAACAAAACTGTCAGAGGGATGGTGGATGATGGGAGCTACACAAAACCCCGGTAGCAATCAGTGCTGGAGCACTGAGCTCTGGCAAAAAGGCAGTTCACCAGAGTCAAGTGTTTAAAAATCACCATACAGCAGAGTTTACTCACACAGCTTGAAGTGTTCCAGCAGAGTGTTAACTTTAGCAGCACAAACCCTAAAGCCAAGAAAAATACTCCCACGCAAATGTTATCTTCCAACAGAAGGCTTTACTCTTGAGTTATATTACATACAGTATATACAAGTCTCCAGCGGAGTATTCAGTGGGATGCAGAACGTAGCCTCTGGCCGCTCTCCAGACAACAAGAGGGCTCAGAGGGTTAGAACACCCCCCCTTATATACAGCCGTTTCTGATGCAACTCTAGCAGCCCTTGCTAGAGGTATGGTGCAACCTTCCTGCTTGGTTACCCAACCCCAGTGACTCATGCAGGTGTTGCATGGGACTGCATCATCCACTGTCATTCCCAGGTGCAAAACTTAATTTACATCATGTATATTTTATTTGGACTTAGGTTCTGTCCAACCTTTCCTCACAAAAACAAACAAATTACTCTTTCAATGTAACTTCCAAAACTCTACATGTGTTTTGCTTCTGAGTCTCTCAAGCATGTAGCTACTGGGGAGGCGGTGCCCTTAAAAATAAGAATTCTACCCTGTGAAGAGAAGAGCGGGGCAAGCGGGGCTGAAGGTAGCCAATCACTGCTGGGGATGGGGGCTACAGGGGAGGGAAATGTGACAAAACCTGAGGCTTGTCTCTATCAGAGGGCAGAGGAGGAAAAGCTGACACAGAGATAGGAGGAGATTTCAGAGAGACAGGAACAGATGGAAGAGAGACAGAAGAGTCAGACGGAGGGAAGGAGTGACTATGGGTTTGGGGAGCTATAAATGATTTAGCAATTCCTCATCAGAGCCGGCACTTGCAGCAATGACAAACTCTGCCATTGTGTGAACCCAGTTTGTGGCTGTGATTGCCTGGGCAAAAGTCTATGTTCTGTCACTTGAGTTGTCAGGATACCAGTATTTTGGGTTGACAACTGAACCACTACTATTGGTCTCAAGTTTGTATTCTACTAGTCCTTATATCTCACACCAACATCAGAATAATAACTGAAGGACAAAATCGAAGACAGGAGGGAAGGAGTTGGGGAGAACTGGACATGTCTTGCCAGTTTCATTCGGGAGGGCAAGTGTTGTTATGTGCTGTGATGCTGGTTTCAACTACTGGTGTCCTCTGCATGAGAGACCTCCTTGAGCCCCAGTCACAGAATCACAGAGTTGAAAGACACGCCAGGGGCTCTTCAGTTCAGCTCCCCCTTCTGCCATGCAAAAGACACCATCAAAGCATTCCCAACAGACGTCCATCCAGCTTCTGGCTAAAAAACCTGCAAAGAAGGAGACTCCACCACACTCCTTGACAATGGATTCCACTGTCGAACCGCTCTTACCATAGAATCATAGAATCATAGAATCATAGAAATGTAGAGTTGGAAGAGACCACAAGGGCCATCCAGTCCAACCCCCTGCCATGCAGGAAAAACCCTCAAAGCACTCCCGACAAGTGGTCATCCAGCCTCCGCTTAAAAACCTCCAAAGAAGGAGACTCCACCACACTACCATCAGGAAGTTCTTCCCAGTGGTTGGGTGGAATCTCCTTTCCTGTAATTTGAAGCCATTGCTCGATGTCCTAGTCTCTGGAGCAGCAGAAAACAAGCTTGCCCCATCCTCCATGTGACATCCTTTAAAATATTTAAACATGGTTAGAGAGCCAGTATGGTGTAATGGTTTGTGCTGGACCACAACCCTGGAGGCCAGGGTTCAGTTCCCTCCTCAGCTATGGAAATCCATTGGGTGACCTTGGGTGCATCACACACTCTCAGCCTCAGAAACTCCATGATAGAGTCACCATAAGTTGGACACAACTTGAAGGCACACAACAACAACAAATCATGTCACCCCTTAGTAGTCATGTTTAAATAGCTTCCTTGATGGAGTCTATTGACCTGTAAAGTGGTCTTCCTCTTTTCCTACAGCCTTCCACTTTTCCCAGCATTTATAATCCTTGAAGTTTGGATATCAGCTTTACCCAAGCACCCATACACCCCATTCCAAGTGGTTTGAGTTTTGGACTAGGACATTGGGAAACCAGGAGTCGAATCTCTGATCCACCATGGAAACTCACTTGGTGACCTTGGGCAAGTCCCACCCTCTTGGCCTCAGAGGAATCATAGAATCATAGAGTTGGAAGAGACCCCAGGGGCCATCAAGTCCAACCCCCTGCAATGCAGGAACACCCATCAAAGCATTCCCAACAGATGGCCATCCAGCCTCTGCTTAAAAACCTCCAAAGAAGGAGGAGACTCCACCACACTGCAAGGCAGCAGATTCCACTGCCAGAGAGCCCTGACCATTAGGAAGTTCTTCCTGAGGTTCAAGTGGAATCTCCTTTCCTGCAACTGGAATCCATTGCTCCTTGTCCTAGTCTCTGGAGCGGCAGAGAACAAGTCCGCTTCCTCCCCAACATGGCATCCCTTCAAATATTGAAACAGGGCTATCACATCCCCTCTTAACCTTCTCTTCTGCAGACTAAACATCCCCAGCTCTGTCAGCTGTTCCTCAGAGGGCTTCATGGCTTCCAGACCCTTCACCATTTTGGTTGCCCTCCTCTGGACACGTTCCAGCTTGTTGACATCCTTCTTGAATTGAGGTGCCCAGAACTGGACACAGGATTCCAAATGAGGCCTCACCAATGCAGAATAGAGTGGAAGGCCATGGCAAACCTCTCCTGAACAAGTCTTGCCAAGAAAACCTAATGACAGGTTCACCTTAGGGTTACCTTAAGTTGGAAACTCCTTGAAAGACACAACAACAAGAAGTTATCCTTCCCAGTTATGTCACCTCATGATATGTCCAAAGCACCACAACCTCAATTAGGCATTTTGGCATCAAAAGAGACTGAGAGCCAGCCTGCTGTGGCGGTTTGAGCATTGGGCCACAACCCCAGAGACCGGGGTTCGATTCCCCACTCGGCCACGGAAACCCACTGGGTGACCTTGGGCACGTCACACACTCTCAGCCCCAGAAAGCCCCATGATAGGTTCACTTTAGGGTTGCCGTAAATCGGAAACAACTTGAAGGCACACAACAACATACTCAAAGGCAAATTTGGAGAATGCCACCGAAAAAGCTGTTAGAGTGATTTTAAAGTGCTTTTGCTTCCTTTTAATGTTTTGAAACTGTAGAGAAAACAGTCCCCTTGCTGCTCCAGATAGATGCGCACATTTTAAAACAGTCAATATATTTGCATTTCTTGCTTCCCTTGCTATTTGTTGGCTTCTCTTCCTCTGTTGATTTCCCTGTTCAGGAGCTTCTCCCAAATCCCTTAAGGCCTGAAATTGCAGCACAATCCGGTTACAAATCCCACCTAGAAACAACCAGGCATAAGGAGTCCCAACATCCTCCCTCCTCATTCTTCTAATGCCTTCATAATCCTGCAGGCCTGTTCTATGAAAATACTCCTATCAGCAGGTGCTTATTGTGACAAAACGCACAAGGGTTATGCTACCATTTTATAACAGTGCAACCATCTCTGCATAAGCATGTGTGAGAAAACTACTTAAGTTGCTGGCGACAAACATAACAAGAGTCATTAATTCCTCAGCCAAAAAACTATGAAAGAGAACAGTCTTTAGGCTGCCATTATCTCAAGTGGGCAAATGGAAAATGTTATTCCTCTTGAGGGCAGCCTTGTGTCTGTGTCAAACTCTTGCCAGGTACGCACAATGTGTAATTGAATCCAAACAAATGATGTTCCACAAATTCTACACCTTCAACCATCTTATACAGCAGCTTTGCTCTGCATTTATTTAATTGGTTAGTGCAGTGGTTTCCAAACTTTTTGGGGCTGCCATGCCCTTGACATGCGCGTGCACACACACACACACACATGCTGCAGAGAAGCTGCAATTAAACTGAGAGGAAGTTGTTCATAGGGAAACCAAAGTAATGGGGCAAATGGCTTCAGATAAATCATGCTTCGTCCCACATCTGAAAAGCCATGACACCCCAAAAGATGTGACGCTGCAGAGAGACAGGAGGATCTGCAAAATGGCAGGAGGTGCGGACTGAGCACTACATGGGGTTTCCTGCCATTTCACAGCTCTCGGCATTTCTCTGAAGGCAGGCGAGCCACCTGCTTCTTCTTCATGTGGCAGCACTGAGTTGGGGACTTCCATGTGCACAAGTTCCTTGAGCTTGGGGGGATGGCAGGGGCAGGGATCAAAAAACAGCTGCCAGGGAAGGCAAGCCATCTTCCTGCTCCCACCACCACTGCCACCCGCAAAAGGTTTAAGGAACTTCTGCACATGGAAGTCAGTAACTCAGGCTAGCACATGAGGAGGAAGTGGAAAAGCGGCTGCCAGGCAAGACAAGCCTTCTTCATGACCCCAGAAAACCCCATAATAGATTCTCCTTAGGGCTAGGGTCACCATAAGTTGGAAATAATTTGAAGGTATATAACAACAACAGCAGTGGATTCTGTTACCCTGATTTCTGGGGTCCCTTGGGGGACACCTCAACGTGCCCCACGTGATGGAGAATGGAAACTAGCCAGAGCACGAGCAATAGCAATGCGAGAGGCAGGGTAACCCAGCAGGGTCTTTTTACCCAGTGTTTACGGGGTCAGGCCAAGCCAAAAACCAAAAAATGTCCAATAAAGGATTTTATTGGCAGAAAGTCTCACGCACCAACACAATCACTCATACACTCACTCAAGACCTATTAAGAAGCAAAAGAGAGGAAACTGGATAGGGGAATATTGAAGGGGTTGTAGCTGGGGTGATACTGCCTCCTGACGTCCTTGGTCCGGGAAAAACAGCGGAGAAGGGGGGCTCAGCACGGAGAGGGCTGAGGGGATCACTCAACGGACGGAGCAACGGTCTGTTGGGATGACTGGGAGTGATCCAAACAAACACTCAAAAACTGGGACTCTTTGTAAGGGAAAAGATACCTGGAGGACTAATCCTTTCCCGGGGAGAACAAGGGGTGTTGGAGCGATCACGAAGCTCCACCATGGCAATTTCCTTCGTGTGATGGAATTGCAAGGTGTTGCCAAAGTCTCAGGATCTTCGGCTGTGTTAGTTTGTGGTGTGACTTCATGTAAATGGTCCCCGCCTGATGGAATATTTGCTCAACTTGGGGCAGACATGCTAATCCCCTCAAGTCGGCGTCTCGGGGCTGAGGACCCTTTGTTTTTTGGGGGTTTACAATCTTGAGGTCCCCTGGGGCTACGTGATGGGGGATTTTACTGGCCTGACCTGGTTTTCAGTCTTTTGAACATTGCTGCTTACGTGCCCATCCGGTGACCTCTCAGGCACACAGAATCATATCTTAAATATTAAAATTGTAGACCCTGGGATAGGATTTCTCCACCGAAGTAACAATCCAAGACTAAAAGGATTTCCACTCAATTACAGCGGCCCCTCCACTTTCACAAAGGGTTGGGGCATCAAGTCCTCATGAAAGTGGAAAAACGGCGAATAACTCCTCCCACCATAATCCTTCACTTCTGGGGCTCCCCCTTCTCATCCCCTTTCTTTTTGCATGCTGGGGCCAAAGGCAAGGGAACGGGAGGGGGAGCTCTGAAGGAAGAGGAAGGCGTGCAAGAGCCTCCCCTCCCATTCCCTTGCCTTTTGTCTTGGTGCTTGCCTTCCTTCTGTGCACCCAGCAAAATGTGAGGGAATGGGAGGAGGAGAAGGGGAAGAAGGCATGTGCACCTCACGAATAATCACATTTGCAAAGGTCCAGCCCACAAACGTGGAGGGAGGACTGTAATTATTTCAGGAGAGAGGAGAAAAAGGGAGAGAATCTTGCCTTTCCCTGTAGGCTCAGGCAAAAGCAAGCTGCTGCAGCCTCTCCTAGCTTCATCATTCATAACTTTTACCATCGAGAGCACGCTCAAATGTTGCTTTGCCACATGTGTCCTGGTTTTCATCTGTGAAATGTTGGAGGGTATGCAATCTTTCTCCTCTCCCGGAGGCTAGCAACACTGATTGCGGCTCAGTGTAGCCGAGGCAATGCAGCAGTGTCACTGTTTTGCTGTCCTCGTTTTAACCACAACTGCAAAATCAATCCTGCCAAGTCCGATTAGCAAGGGAACGAGTTCCAAAGGGAGTGGCAGTAATCAAGGTGACACTTTTGGCTAACACAACCCATCAAAACTCCCGAGTAAATAGCAGGAAAGAGCTTAGAAAGTGATATGATATAGCAGGAAGGAATAGATGTTGAATTTCTACTGGAAAGATTAATAGCCTGGGAATTCTGGTTTTTCAGCCACACACAGCACAGTTAACACAAAACACTGTCTAGACTCTGAGCAAGTCTTGCTGTGAGCAAGAAATCTAGCGTGGAGTACCAGAAGATTTTTTTTACAATCTATAGTTGGTGCCTATCCTGTCCATAATTCATAATCCTATTCCCTAATGGAATTATGCCGATAGGAAAATGATTCTTTATGAAGACCAAGAATCCTAATACATAATTTA
Organism: Iguana delicatissima; assembly: GCA_948472985.1. Classification (NCBI taxonomy): domain Eukaryota; kingdom Metazoa; phylum Chordata; class Lepidosauria; order Squamata; family Iguanidae; genus Iguana; species Iguana delicatissima. The sequence continues at coordinate 1,563,691 of CAOKZL010000235.1, forward strand.
AAAATCGTAATTTGGGCATTTACTTCACTTTTAGTATTTATGAGATTGACAAGGCCACATTTATTTGTCAATATTGCACTGCATCTTTGTATTTTATCTGGATAATTTGTCTAAGAATTGTATGTTATTGTTCCTTCCTTCCTTCCCTCTGTGGGTGCATACATGCATATTTTAGACTGTACATCTTTGGCAGAACCCACGGTTTTTGGTTGTTTTACTTGTAAAGCACTGTGTACATGGGTGGTGCTATATAAACTAACAAAAAAAAAATCAAAATTATCTTGAGCAAGGAAAAGACAAATTTATGAGTGCAAACCCATAAACCAGCTGATGATTACTCTGAAAGAAACCTCAGGAAAGCTGCATGTTAAAATTCCACAGAGGCAGCGGAGTAGAGTCCAGAGAGAAAAGAATTCCTTTCATTTGGCACCAAAACCAGCATAGTCCAGTGGGCCGACAAATGTACCTTATGTTTCAATCATAATATTAAAGGAACTGTTACCCCAAATCGCAGGTGCCACAAAGGCCAATCCACAATGCCAGTACTTCCATGTGAAAGTGGAGAACAATTAGCTCAAAAGAGGCGGCTTGCAAGAGAGGGGCAACTTTGCAAGACCTTGCTTGCCAACAGTTACGGGCTCATGCAGGAAAAAGAACCAGCCAAAAAAGTAAAAGGTAAGCAAAAATATATTTTATTGACAAGAATCATATAAGCATACAAAAGCTCAAACACTCACACACTCGCACAAGGACTAACTGAAGGAAGTGGAGGAAAGCGGGATAGAGGACACTGAAGGATTTGGGCAATATTTACCAAGTCTGGAAAGAAGTGGAGAAAACAGCAACACGGCTTAGGCAGGAACCTAAGGACAGTTCTCGTTCAGGGATCAGATGGACAGACTGGAATTTGAGAGAATGCACTGAGCAGCCTGAAATCAGGGGTATTTATACCTGAAAAATGTCCCAAGGGTGTGACTGTGATTCGCAATTCCAGCTAAGTGGACAATGGGAGTTGCAACACAAACAAGTCCAGGCAGAGTCAATGGCTTTGCGTTTAAGTGACAAGGGGATATCGGTTGCCGTAATAGCTGAATGTTGTGGAGAGGTGGGGAAATGATAGGAAAATGTCCAGGTGCACAAGGACCAGGGTTAAGTCAATCACAATTTGGTGGGAACTTCCCTATTTCCGCTCTGATAGTCCAGCTTGATGTTTCATGCCTGTTATATTTAGAGTGGTCATGCTATTGTCCTGAACTGACTGGGTCTCTTGCCTAAGAGGTAAGTGGGGCTGACCTTCCTTACCATGTCACCTTTATAGTCAGAAATTTGCCGCTTCCGGCGTGAGCTTGCCATCACCTCAGGTATCATTTATATCAACGCCGATTAATAGGGTGCTAATTGAATCTTATTTGCCAATTAAACCATGCCAATCATGGAGGCTGCACTATGCCGCAATAGAACTATCCAAAGTGCCGACTCCATCACTCCAAAACGGACTCAGTACGTCAGGCAGTTCCTTTATTCACCGGGCACAACAGCCCTGTTGTGCCTTCAAGTCCTTTCCAACTTATGGTGACCCTATGGTGATGCTATCATGGGGTTTTCTGGGGCTGAGAGTATGTGACATGCCCAAGGTCACCCAGTGGGTTTCCATGGTTGAGAGGAGAATTTAACCCTGGTCTCCAGGGTCATAATCCAACGTTCAAACCAGTATACCAAACTAGCTCTCTCACAACAGCCTACAGCTTAGCAAAGTTGGCAGTGGGTGAGCATCTTCGGGGTAAGTGTGTCATAGCTGAGATGCACTTGTAACTCTCATAGACATGTCCTCCAGGCACTAAGACAGAAGCAGCTCATGAAATCCCTTTGAAGATCTTTAACAGATGCCATATGGTCGGGTAGCCCTCCATATTTCAGTATGGGACATATAGTAGTAATTAATTAGCTGCTTGCTTGTAACCAAGGATGGGAACCAGAGACCGTCAGGTAAACAAAGCTAGGAATGGAGCACCGATGAGAACTACCAGCCGAAGCTGCTCCTTCAAGGTCTCTTGCTGTGGGAAGAGAAACTTTTGCTTCTGATGTTTGGTTTTTACTAATGTTCGCTCACTGAAGTCCTGTACAACGCATCACACTCCTAATAAATAGTGTATTAGCACTGTTACATTTGTGTATGTGATTTCGGTTCCAGACACATGTGCACATATAAGAGTGGACCAGCAGAGGAATAGGCACCCTGGAGACCAGGGTTTGAATCTCTGTTCGGCCATGAAACCCATGGGGTGGCCTTGGGCAAGTCACACTTTCTCAGTCTCAGAGAAAGGCAAACTCCCTCTGAACAAACCTTGCCAAGAAAACCCCATGATAAGTTCTCCTTAGGGTCCCCCTGAGTTGGAAATGACTTTCAGGCACAGAACAACAAGTACAGTCATGTAGGAGTCCTTTCTGCATCCTGAAACATAGAAGTCTGAGGCACTGCTTGCAACTAACAATTTTTTTCCAATTGACTATCTGATGCTGTAAGTTCTGATTGCTTACAGACAGCCTCCTTGCCCCACCCCTCCCACCACTCTGAAATAACAGGTCACCTTCAAGAGGACACACAAGATAGATGGCAAGTTTTGTTGTTGATTGCTGTCAAGTTAACTTTGACTTATGGCAACCCTATCAGTGAGAGATGTCCAAGAAAAGAGCTTCCACCTAAAGATTAGGAGGAACGTTTTTATTGTAAGAGTTGTTCAACAGTGCAATGGACCACCTTGAAGGAGGGTGGTGGAGTCTCCTTCTTTGGAGGTTTTTGGAGGATCTAGGATGCTTTGGAGGATTTGGAGTCTTAACAGACCACAAGCTGAACATGAGTCAGCAAAGTGATGTGGCAGCCAAGAAAGCCAATGCAATTCTCGGCTGCGTCAATAGGAGTATTGTGTCTAGATTGAGGGAGGTACTGGTACCACTCTACTCTGCTTTGGTTAGACCTTATCTTGAATCTTGTGTCCAGTTCTGGGCACCTCAATTCAAGAAGGATGTTGACAAGCTGGAGCGTGTCCAGAGGAGGGCGACCAAAATGATGAAGGGTCTGGAAGCCATGAAACCCTATGAGGAACGGCTTAGGGAGCTGGGGATGTTTAGCCTGCAGAAGAGAAGGTTAAGAGGGGACATGAGAGCCATGTTTAAATATTTGAAGGGATGTCACATTGAGGAGGGAGCAGGCTTGTTCTCTAGCACTCCAGAGACTAGAACAAGGAGCAATGGATTCAAGCTGCAGGAAAGGAGATTCCAGCTGAACATCAGGAAGAACTTCCTGGCGGTCAGGGCTGTCCGGCAGTGCAATCTGCTAACTCAACGGAGTGTAGTAGAGTCTCCTTCTTTGGAGGTTTTTAAGCAGAGGCTGGGTGGCCATCTGTTGGGAGTGCTTTGAGGGTGTTCCTGCAGGGCAGGGGGTTGGACTGGATGGCCCCTGGCGTCTCTTCCAACTCTACATTTCTATGATTCTATGATTTTTCATCAGAGGTTAGATGGCCATCTGTCAGGAATACTTTGATGGTGTCTTCCTGCGCGGCAGGATGGGATTGGACGCGATGGCCCTTGTGTTCCCTTCCAGCTCTATAATTCTGTGATTCTATGAAGTCATCTGTTCTTTCTGGAGGATCTCTCAGAGACCATGGCAGTAGCCTCATAGCTAATGCCTGTTAGTATGGATCAGAAGGAGGCACCCAGCCCTATCACATTACAGTTGGCCCACCACATTCGGAAGAGTCAGGGGCACAGGACCATCGCAAAAGTGGGAAACTCACAAATAATCGTCTCCCAGAAAGTCAAGCCTGCAAATGTGGAGGCCTGGCTGTATAGTGTTATAGCTCTATATTCTGCTTTAACTGCTAGGGCAATGTCCTATGGAATCCTGTTCTTGCAATTTTGCAGACGGAGCAGGTTGCAAATACTGTAAAGAACCACCACCATAGTTCCTTTTTCCAAAGTTGTTTTATCTGAAATCCTAACCTGTGCCTGGAGTGATTGAGAAAGCTTATCAGAAGATGTTCTGTGGGCTTTAAACCAAAGATTTCCTTGCTCGCACTTGGAGTTGCTACAGCTTAGCAGCCTATCACTGAGAGTTATTAATTTATTATTCATGTAGTTATTAAATATTTACACGTTGCCTCTCTGCCTGATACAGAGCTTCCCAAGGTGACTTGTGAAAGAATCGAACATTGGGATGTGCCATCATTTGTAAACAGAATGGCATTACGGTAACATGAAACTAGGGCCATTTCTGCACTAGACTGTTATAGCGCGATGATTCCACTTTCAACATCCTCTGGAATCCTGGGATTTGCAGTTTCGGGAGGGGCCAGCCAGCCCCTCCCGAAACTGCAAACCCCAGGATTCCAGAAGATGTTGAAAGTGGAATCATAACAGGCTAGTGTGGAAATTCTAGGTCTTAATAACTTGGGAGTAGGAGAGGAAGACAGCAGAATACAGGTTTCTTCTTGAGGGTGGGTGACTGTGAAAGGCTGCCAGGGGGCTGTGACTTCATAGAATCAATTCAACCCAGAGTTAGAAGAGACCCCAAAGGCCATCCAGTCCACCCCATTCTGCCATGCTGGAAGACACAATCAAAGCATTCCAGACAAATGAAAATAATTACATTAGAATCTTAGACACCTAGAATCCTATAGTTGGAAGAGACTCCAAGGGCCACTGAGCCCAAGCCCTGCTGCTATGCAGGAAGACACAACCCAAGCCCTCCCTTTGACAGATGGCCACTCAGCCTCTCCTTAAAAGCCTCCAAAGAAGGAGACCCCACCATGCTCCATTGAGGCAGCAGCAGATTCCACTGTCAATCATAGAATCATATAGATGGAAGAGAGCCCAAGGGGCATCGAGTCCAACCCCCTGTTATGCAGGAACACCCATCAAAGCATTCCCAAAGGTTTGTGGGGGGAAAACTGTACTTTGCTTAAAAACCTCCAAAGAAGGAGGAGATTCCACCACCGTCCATGGAGGCAGCAGATTCCACTGCCGGACAGCTCTGACCGTCAGGAAGTTCTTCCTGAGGTTCAAGTGGAATCTCCTTTCCTGCAGCTTGAATCCGTTGCTCCTTGTCCTGGTCTCTGGAACAGCAGAAAACAAGCCTGCTCCCTCCTCAACGTGGCATCCCTTCAAATTTTAAACATAGTGTTACCCTGTAAACTGGGGGTCCCGGGATGGGCTCCCAAATAACCAACCAACAACAAGCAAGATGGGGAAATCAGCTGGAGCACTCTCTTGGCTAACGAGAGGCAGGGCAACGCAGCGAGATCTTTTATCCTATGTATACCGGTTCAGGTCAGTGAGGAGCCGAGCAGTTTAAAATACTAACAGTTTTATTAAGCCAAATAATAAAACACAAGCACACCTAACTAGAAAGGAAAGAAGGACAGTTTAGAAAAATAAGCAATATGCCACCTGTCCGAAGTCCTGGAGACACGAATTGGAGAGAAGGAAGGAAACCCGGCGTGGAGACCAAGGGAAATCTGTGGAACCAAGCGGCAGCGAGGTGAGGAAGAAGATCCAAAAGGAGCTTCAAGTGATTTCAGCTACTGATTTCAGCTAGGTCCGACGAGAGTTCCAAGGAGCTCTCCAAATGGGGCATCTTTTATAGGGACAGAACGACCGCAGGCTAGTCTGGTCTTTGCATGAGAACAATGAGTTTTGGTCTGGGGACAAAGGCTCCGAAAGGTCGGAATTTGCGTGATTGAGTTATGAACCGAATTGACAATAGTATGGCTGGTATGTAGATGCGGCTAGCTCGGCCGTTAAGTGCCCGGCTTGCCAGGGTGTTTTCGCAGGCAAAGAGTCCTCTTTGTCTTGCAGTCAAGGTGTTTGTTTTCGGGTGGCTTCCCCCTGAAGCGGAACTGGCTATATCTGGTACTTTACAACCATCGCCCATGCCTAGTTTTGCACTTGCCCGGCGGAGCTGGTGGCAGGAAAAAGGGCTGAATTATGATATCAAAATGATATCTTAGTTCACCAAAGACCAGACTAGATTGTCGTCGTAACAATAGCTATCCTGCCCCCTCTTAACCTTCTCGTCTGCAGACTAAACATCCCCAGCTCCCTAAGCCGCTCCTCACAGGGCTTTCTGGTTTCCAGACCCTTCACCATTTTGGTCGCCCTCCTCTGGACGTGTCCCAGCTTGTCGACATCCGTCTTGAATTGAGGTGCCCGGAACTGGACACTGGATTCCAAATGAGGCCTCACCAATGCAGAATAGAGAGGTACCAAACTATGCTTCACACCACATCTACCTCCAACCTCCCCCAAAAAACAAATCAAGTTAAGTTTTCTTCCCAAATGCCCGCAAATGACTATTAGGGGGCACGGAGAACATTTTTACCACAGTTTTGGGTCTTCCTTGTTCCACAAATGTGGCCCAAGGTCACTCAGTGGGTCTCCATGGTCTCCAGTCATCATCCCATGCTCGAACCACTAAACCACACTGGCCATCCCTGGGCAGCCAGAGAAACAGTCCTGGGAGCTCTATGCAGCCCACAGGCAGCGCTTTGTCTACCCTTGTTCTAGAGACAGGATTTTTCTTGCTTTGGAAGGAACATGGGGAAGAGAAAAGATCACAGGAACATACTTTTTAGGATGTAATGGCCAGGCTATAGAAAGGGTTAACTCAGGGCATCTGAGAAAAGGTTCGTGGGGGGGGGGAACTGTACTGACCCTGATGCCTTTTAGCCAATGTTTTACTCTTGACTTTGTATGTTTTTAACTAAGGCCATTTCCACACTGCACGGTTATAGTGCTATCATTCCACTTTCAACCTCTTCTGGAATCCTAGGGTTTGCAGTTTAGGGAGGGGCCTTTAGAATTCTCAGCCAGAGAGCTCTTTGGCCTCAGGAAACTACAAACCCCAGAATTCCACAGGATGTTGGAAGTGGAATTATAATAGCACTATAACAGTGTAGTGCCGAAATGGCCTATATGTCTTTGATTATGTTCTGCCTTGAGTCCCAGCATGGGAGAAAGTGGAAGCTGATGGATGGGCACTGGTGTGTCCTCCGAAGGAGGGAAGAGCAGCCGGGCACACCTCCGTTGTGTCTTGGCTCCAGTGACTGGTCAGAGGCCCTCCTCCATCTTCCATCTGCGATAGCTCCGGGCTCCGAGGGAGAGAAGAGCAGCCAACATCTGGTGGACTTAATCCTCTCACTCTCATCCATACTCCCTTTCCCTTGTGTTTCATACCTTACTAGTGTATATACCTGGCGTTGCCCAGGATTTTATTTTCTCATAGGTGATACTTGTTAGAAAGATTTGAGATCCTGTGTCTCTAATTCCCCAAACTGTCTTGTTCAGTACCTGTAACTTTTCCCCATCTTCCCCAATCTAAGCTGTATTCAGAGCTATTAACATGCAGAGGTTGGGTTCCTGAGGGAATACATTGCCCTCCTCCTTGCTGCTAGGCCTCCTCTCCATAGCAGCCAGCCTATTCAAGACAGACACAGTTGATTGAGGCCCAACAGCTCTCTGGCTGAGAATATTAAAGGCCCCTCCCTAAACTGCAAACCCCAGGACTCCATAGAATCTTTTTGGGCAGCCAATCATATGAGGTCTTTGCCTGACACAGACAAACGAACGTACAAACTTTGACTTTTATATTTTAGATTTAGATTGTAAGACTCAGGGCAGGGAACGGTCCAATTAATGATTTGTAAGCCCCCCCCCCCCGAGACTTTTTGGCTGAAGGGCAGCATATAAATACTCAAACATATAAATAAATGTGTCTCCTTGCATTGGCCATTTGTAGACAATTATTGCTGCTGGAGAACTCATGACAAATAAGCAACCTTGAGTCCTACTCTTGGGGAAAAGGCAGACTGAGGTTTCATCCTCTGCAGAGCGAAATCTGGTCCTACGAAGTCCTAACATTGCCCTCTGCCCCACAGCAAGAAGAAAGCAGATCCATGGCTTGATAAGCCGCCTAAAGGACCATTTCCGCACTAGCCTGTTATAGCACTGTGATTCCACTTTCAACATCCTATGGATGTTGCAAACCCCAGGATTCCATAGGATGTTGCAAGTGGAATAATAACGCTATAACAGACTACTGCAGAAATGGCCCTAGTTTGAGCTTTTTTGTGCCACGCAAGGGTCGGTTCCTTTGTCCTCGGTCCCGGCCGAATCGCCGTTTATCTGGGGGCGACCCAACGCGGGCAGCAGCGGCGGTTCCACTCCGGTTCCCCCCAAACCTGTAGGGAGCCACCCGAGGCATGGAAGCCCTCCCAGCCTCAGCGCCTCAAAGGGCTCCCTTAAAGGTCATCAGTGAAAATCTCTGCTTGGCTGCTGGCCTCTGTGGCGGCGTGTGCCCTTCTTCCTTTAAAACGGGTGCCAAAAAGGGTAAGGGGAACAAATTGGCAATCTTCCTGGGTAAGGCAAAGGGAGGGGATTCAGCAGGTATCAGCAGATACATTGCTTCCAAAGGCAAAATATATGAATTCAGGACTCAGAATTAAGATGTGCCGCATTTATGCTTCACATAGGCCATTTCCACACTAGACTGCCAGAACGCTATTATTCCACTTTTAACCTCCTATGGAATCCTGGGGTTTGCAGTTTTCGGAGGGGCCGGCAGTTTTGGGAGGGGCCAATGGAGCCATTGCTCCATTTCCGAGTCTCTGGAGCAGGAGAAAACAACCTTGAGCCACCTTCCATATGATATCCCTTAAAATATTTAAACGTAGCTATTGTTTTGCCGCTTCACCTTCTCTTCCAGGCTAAACGTACCCAGCTCCCTGAGCCGCTGCAAGGCAGACATTTGTTGGACCTCATATTCTTGGCAGTTTGACTTCCAACAAAATCAGTCCTGCCTTCAAATTTGTAGGTTTGACTGTCGTGAATTTGATTATTCGTGATGCATGTGCACGCCTGCCCCCATTCTCCTTCTGCCTTTTCCTTCCCTTTAGCCTAGGTGTGCATGCCTTCCTTCTCTGTGCTGGGCAAAAGGCAAGGCAGTGGGCGGGGGAGACTCATATGCCTCCCCTCCATTCCCTTGCCTTTTGTTTGGGCACAGAAAATGCAGCGCTAAGGCAAAAAGCAAGGGAATGGGAGTGGGAAAACCACGTGTGCAGAAGGAATGCAAGTGCATGCCTCCCCCCATTTTCCTGTATTTTGCCTTGGTGTAGAGA